>VWZL01002316.1:294181-434241 GCA_013396915.1 Stercorarius parasiticus | reverse complement strand
TGCTGTCTGCAGAGCCGCAGCCCCCCGGTACGGTACGGTACGGTAGGGCCCCGTCACGCCGCCGCCCCCAGGCGCCCCGCGGCTCCCACAACGAGTGCCGGCGGCGCGGCTGCATGCGCCGGCGGTGGGTGATCAGCCCCCGCGGCGGGAAAGCGGGAGCCGCCGAACCCCGCCGGCGAGGCCCCCCTCCGCCGGGCAGGGGTAAAGCCCCCGCGGGACGGCGGGTCCCTGTCAGCTGAAACATGGGGGCTCTCAGAGGGACGGTCCCCAGACCCAAGATCATGAGCGTCCCTCTCCTGACCTTTCCCCAGTTGGCAGTGTCCCACAGAGCCACCGTGCCTCCCTCACCCCTCAGCTACCACCTCACTTCGTAACCTGGAAAAACTTCTGCCCCAGGGCAACTTCAGTTCCCCACCATCTGGTCCAACCTCCCTGCTCAAGCAGGTTACCTACAGCCCAGGACCATGATCAGATGGCTTTTTGGGTATCTCCAAGGTTGGAGACTCCACAACCTCTCTGGCCAATCTGTGCCAGTGCTCGGACATTCTCACAGTAAAAAAGTCTTTCCTGATGTTCTGAGGGAGCCTCCTGTTTCAGTTTGTGCCCGTTGCCTCTGGTCCTGTCACTGGGCACCACTGGAAAGAGCCTGGCTCCATCTCGTTTGCACCCTCCCATCAGGTATTTATATACATTGGTAAGATCTCCCTGGAGCCTTCTCTTCTCCAGGCTAAAAAACAGTCCCATCTCTCTCAGCCTTTTCTCATATGTGAGATACTCCAGTCCCTTACTCATCTTCGTAGCCCTTCGTTGGACTTGCTCCAATATGTCCATGTCTCTCTTTTACTGGGGAGCCCAGCACTGGACACAGCACTCCTGGTGTGGCCTCACTAGCGCTGAGCAGAGGGGAAGGATCACCTCCCTCAACGTGCTGGCAATAATGCAGCCCAAGATACCGTTAGCCTTCTTTGTGACAAAGGCACGTGGCTGGATCATGTTCAATTTGGTGTCCACCATGACCTCTAGGTCCTTTCCTGCCAAGCTGCTTTCCAGCTGGGTGGCCCCCAGCATCTGCTGGTGGATGAGATTGTTCCTCCACAAGTGCTGCACGTTGAACGTCTTGTTGAACTTCATGAGGTTCATGTCAGCCCGTTTCTCCGGCCTGTCAAGGCCCCTCTGGATGGCAGCTTGACCTTCTGGTTTATCAGCCATTCCTCCCAGTTTTGTGCCATCAGCAATCTAGCTGGGGGTACACTCTGCCTCATCATCCAGATCATTAATGAAGATGCTGAACAGGACATTGTACCCCATTGCCCCCTGGGGTACACTGCTAGTTACTGGCCTCCAACTAGACTTTGTGCCACCAACCTCTGGGCTCGGCCATTCAGCTGGTTTTGAATCCGCTGTCTGCTCATCCAGCCCATACTTCAACAGCTTGTCTATGAGGATGTTGTGGGAGACAGTGCCAAAGGCCTTGCTGAACTTCAGGTAGACAATACACACTGCTCTCCCCTCATCAACCAAGCCAGTCATTTTGTTGTAGAAATTTATCGGGTTGGTCAAGCATGACTTCCCCTCCCTCGGTGAAGCCATGCTGACTCCTCCTGATGGTTTTCTTGTTCATGTCCCTGGAAATAGCTTCCAGGATTAGCTGCTCCATCACCTTCCCAGGGATAGACGTGAGGCTGACTGGCCTGTAGTTCCCTGGGTCCTCCTTCTTGCAGATAGGAATGACATTTGCTTTCCTTCAGTCTTTGGGCACTTCTCCCAGTCGCCGTGATTAATCAAAGATTATTGAGGGTGGCCTTGCAATGATACTTGCCAGCTCCCTCAGCACTCATGTGGGCTCTTTGAAGAGCCAAAGATCTTTGAAGAGCGGACATCTGGCTCCTCTTCACCATTGAGGCTGGTGAACATATTTTGTAGTTGTAAGTCCTTAGGGGGAGCAGGAGCCGCCTTCTTGGTGTCAGAAGCTTCTATCCTTCACCTTCTCCAGATGTTGCACTTACCTTAATATTAGGGGTGGACACTGCCGCCTTCTCTACTTCAGTTGGGGTTGGGGGCTCTTTGAGCTGTTTTGTCTCAGAGAAGATCCTATCTTCCTTCATCTTCTCTGAGGCTGCGCGGCCTGCTTGCTTCCTCCTGTAACTCCTCCACTTGGTGGCACAGCCCCTCCATGTGAGTGCACTTCCTGCAGGACAGAGGACCGTTTCTCCTGCCACCAGAGAGAAGTCCCAGGAGTTCCCTGCAGCCTGGGGGTTTGGATGGTTGCATCTGCCATCCAAAGCTGGGTCTGCATGGAAGCCTCCGCGGTAGCAGGGACAGCTGCTCCAACACCTGCTGGGGAAACCATCCTGTGGGGCGTCACCACCATATCTGGGACTGTCACGGTGATACTAGTTCAACTGCTGTCCCTGTCTTCGTGCCCTTCTGTGCAAACTGCTGCATCTGTAAAAAAAAAAAAAAAAGAAAAAAAAGAAAAGAAAAGAAAAAGGAAAAGATTTTATAGTGCAGCAGTTCTTGGATTTTTGGATTTGTAGCTCTTCGGGCAGTTCTCTGTTTTGGCAGATAGCACAGCAAGGAAACATGCTGGATATCATGCCGAAAATCATTATTACAGCAACAAGGCCAACTGCTCCAATTACATTCAGTTTCAAATTAAACACATCTTCAGTGGCCCCAGGGCACGGCATTACAGTAAATGACTCAAGCAAGGTCTTTGTCAGCCCGGTGTCCAAGAAATAAGGCTCAACAGGTCCTGTAATACCACGGCAGCTGCGAGGGAACGCAGCCCCTCTCGCCAGCGGGGTGAGCTGCAGCCTTCCCGCTTCCCTCTCAATCCAGCCTCTGCCTCCTCTCTCAATCCAGCCCCAGCCAAATATCCAAGAGACCTGGTCAAGTCCCAAGCATCACAAGGCTGCAAGCACGGGATGACTCCAAGCCAAAGCACCCAAAAACATATCGGTCTCTTCCCGTTCAGCTTGTGTTTTCAAGCTTTGCTCAACAGCAGTGGCTAAGAGCCTTTTCCTTTGGTTTCAAAGCCATTTTCTCTTGTCACATAACTGCAGGAGGGCAGGTGATGCTAAAATCCAACATGGCAAGCTCTGAGCGAGGAGGCAGCCGCGCTGTCATGGCCTCCCCAAGCGTCTTTGCACTTGCAATGTTTGCGCCGCGTGCCAGTGCTCCACCTCTCCCACACAGCGTGTCACTGAGACAACAGGACACAGGTCTGAAGGTGATCAGGCTTTTAAATCCAAACAGTCTTGCTCCTCAAATAAGTGTTCATTAAGAATATCCCAGAGTCTTTTTTTTTTTTTCCTGTAAGAATTGAACCTTTTTTTTTTTTTTTTTAGTTCAAGAGTGAATCTCCTGAAAAAAATATTGATGGCATTTTCTTCTGTAACAAACTTGCTGAGGAGGGCGTCATGTGCCAAAGACCGCTGAACCCTCTCGTGAATCAAACAGCCAACCGAGGGTACTCGGTATTACCGACACTGACCTTCACAGCTCCTACCAGGCCAACACTGGCACACGTCACCCCTTTGTGCAATTGCTTGACTCTTTTTGCCTCTTTTTTCCCTTTCTTCCATCATCTGCTCCCATGCAGCAGCAACTCGGAGCGTGACAGGGGCAGGTAACAGACTGGCTGCGCCCGCTACCCAACGCGACAAGGCAAAGCCAACAGGCTGGAACCAAAGTACTCGCTTTTGGCTTCTTTTGGACCACGTCCTTCCAGTGCTGTGAAAGTCCTTTTTATCCCAGAATCAATGCAGCCCCCAGCCCCCGCCGAGCAGGAAATGCAGCAGGAACTACCGAGCTGTCGCTTACCCATTAAATGAGATAAAAACACTTCAGTGCTCTCAGATTCTGGTCCAGGCATGGCATTTAATGAATGCTCTTGTCATTTTTCACTTTGCTGTTGGTAATTTGGCTGTCTTAGCGTGCAGGTGGCTTACTACAAGCGGGTACTAAAAGCCTTTCAGATCTCCTGACCCTGCCACATCCCGCTCCCAAACCTTAGAAACTGAATCCAGTGTCTGAAACAGCCTAATCACATCAAAGAAAGTGCAAAAACACCCTCGTGTATTACACGGCCTCGAATCAGAGAGAAGGAAACCACACAGGCCTGGCAGCGAGCACGCTTTCCATGGGGCTCACGGTGCTCCCTGGATTTATTGTGACATTATACATCAATCTTAGGCTGAGCAACAAAGGGGGAGTATGAAAGGAAAAGACACATCTCAGGCAAGAAAATGAAGTAAAATTAGTGGCAACATCGATCAGCCAGGTCAGCGCTGCCAGCGGAGCAGAAAACAGCCAGCAGAAATGGGCAACACCAGCTCTGTTTAAAAGCAGCATGAACCTAAAGCCAGCCCAGCCCTTGTGTCTTCGTTTTACGCTCCCTGGAACAGGTACGGCCGGCTTGGCTCTCTTCTGAGCTATTGACAGCTTTATAGTCAAAGGCTTGTCATTTCTCATTTGATCTCCTCCAGCTTCCCTACCTGGTGTATATTCTCCAACCGTGTTCAGAGCACTGGTAAAAGGGGCTTTACAATTGCACTAAATGCTTTTTTATAGCTGCTTCAAAGCTGTTCAGAAATTTTTCTCGGTATTACCATTATCTGTGCTTTTCTGTTCTTCCCCAAAATTGTTCAATTTCACAGTTACGTCTGTTAGGCAGAATCAGAAAGCAAGCCTGCATTTTAGGCTGGCAAAATCCTTCTGCCATCTCCCCCTGTAAGTTACCGTAACAGCTTTTGCCTTCCAGAAATCCAGCCAGCTTTCCAATTTCAATTGAAGGGTCACATTTCGTTCCAAGATACTTGCAAACAAATACTACTGAGGTAGAGGAATGAGGTGATAGCTAAGGGAAAGAATTTGGTGCCTACAACTTTTTAATTAAAAAGAAATTAACCACAAAGTCTAATCTGAACAGAAATGTAACTTATTTTGAAACTCCAGTTTAAAAAAAAAAAAAGGACACGTTAACTTGAAATATGCTGGGGAGATGTTTTATTCTCCTAAATACAGCAAAACTGAGTCCACCTACAAAGGTGAAAGGGATCTATTGCCCTTGCTCAGCAGAGCAAGAAAGTAAACAATAAGCAAAACAAATAAGCAGTCAGATGTTAAGTTCTTGGCAGTGTTAGAAGATGCAAAATGTCACCAGTACCAGGAAAAAAAGTTTAACCCTTCTTCCTTTGCACACTGACAATTGTCCGGACAACAGAAGGTGATCTGTGCCCATTCTTCAAAAGAGGAAAAAACCCTGTTTCGAGACCTTGTCCCATGAGGATCGCTGGCTCTTTGGGACAGAGGCCGGGTGACACAGCGGGCTTGTGGCACCCCACGCGCTTTAACCCCATCTTCCGTGGAGCCGCGCAGCCTTTTGGCATCTCATCCCCCCGTAAGAGGAACCCTTGAGAATTCCTCTGCCCGGCCTCTCCTTCCTTAGGCACAAGGAAGGATTTAACCTCTCCCTCGTTCCAGCATATGTGAATTTACTTCAGAGCCTCCGACAAGCTTTATATAAGCTTATTGGCTGACTTAGCCTTTTTAATACTGGGACGCCGTGAAACGTTTTGACTGTACCAGGCAGGGGCGGGTACCTGCTCTATTCTTGCATAGCCCAGGCGCGCAGCCATTCTCTGGGCAAAATGCACGCTTTCCGCTCTCATCCAAAATCCTGCTGGGGAAGACATATAATAAACACTTCAAGGGGAGTGACCTGGAGCAATTAATAAGCCTTCTAGGATACGCTGTAATTAGAAGGGAACAGAATCTGCTCTATTTAGAGCGCGGGAGCAAGGTTTTCTGTATCACTTTGAGCCTTTCTTCACCTCTCCGCATCCCCCTGGGGCAGGGCACGCCGCCCAGCCGGGACACGGTGCTGGTACCAGCCCTGCTTGTTTCCCATCCCCTGCTGTAAAGCGCAGTGGAAGAGCAAGCACAGGTTGTGCTTTACTTTTCCGGTTTTCACGTGCCCCTGCTGCCTTCCATCCCTGAAGCTTTACATTTCCCTCCTCACTAAAGCAGAGCCGATTGCTGCATTAATAGCCATGCCATTCTCCTGCAGGAGGCTCTGACAGCAAACCTCAGCGGGCTCCTAGAGGGCAGAGGAAAACAAAGCTTATATTGAATTTGATTAAGGGACCAGAATAACCTTTAACGGAGCCACCTGGGGCAAGGAAGCAGACAGCTCTCCATGAAAGCCCATGCAGGTTCCCTTGTAGCCCAGGGGACAGGGCTCCTCACTGGAGAGGAACAGCAACCCATCACGTTGCTCTGTTGGGGCAAGCGTGCAGAGGGATGGGCACAGCCTTCCGCTTGCGTGAGGGATGACAACTGAGCTCCCAGCCAGAAAGGAGAAAGGACTACATCTCTTGTGGATTTTTCCACATCATTTAAGCTGGGCTTCTGTACAGCACAGCTTGGACAACCCCCTTTTCGCTGCGTTGAGCTCATCAACTCCAATCCTAAGCAGAGACCAAATGCCCTTCTGGAAGGGATGGAAACCGCACAAACGCAGAAAAGTAAATGTCATGAGGGCAGGCAAACTCAGGCCTTCTGAAGCTTTTTGAAGGTTAAGCAGACTAAAGTCCAATAGAGCCAGGAGGTTGGTGACAAGGTGCGAGAGGTTTGGTCTTAGCTCTGCCTGTTTTAGAGGCATGACCTGAGCCCAAATAAGTGCCTGCCAAGCCCTTGCAGTGCAGGGTTTGAGGAGCACACATCAGGGAGCTGAGCACAATGACAACCAGCAGGACAGGGTCCCCAGTACCCAAGGCAGATGAGCAGAGCAACTCAGGGATAGCAGCCAGATTCAACCAGAAATCCAGATCCTCAGAGAAGCTCATGGTGATGAAGCCAGTCCAACATCAAACCAGGGAGTCAGTCCATAGGTCAGAGTCAAGGCCTCCCGATGGCAGCCACGGTCAGACGCCATGCAGCGGTCACTTGGCAGCTCCATAGCAGTAGAAGGGGACCAAGATCAGGAAGGCAGTCCATAAGTTGCAGCCCAAAGCAATCGGGACTATGACCAACCACAGCAAGCCAGAAACCAGTACTCCCACCTCATAGCTCAGGCAGGCACTGGGGGCCCCAGGCTGAGCTTAAATGGAGCACCTGGGCCAGGGGGTGGGTGGAGGCCCCAGGTGAGCCTGCTTAGGGCAATTAAGGCCTATTAGTACTCTCCAGGGCCCTAACAACATAAGCTTCTCTCCTTGCATAGCGATTTGAAACACTGGAGGGAAGTTTCTACCTCTTAATGAGCAATGTATCTTCACTGGGAAGAACGCAGAGGTAGTTTATACCTTTCCTTGCTAAATTGAAAAGCCTAATGTTATCTTCAGAGAAACTCCTGGTTCTTTAATGGCTGGCTTTAAAAGCTGGGATGTGGGTATCTTCAGAGCAGAGGGAACAGCCTACTTCTGAAGAGGGTTGGTGTCTGCTGACTCTAAGGAGAACCATGCACTGGCTCATGGGGACTACTGGCATTCCTACATACGTGTTTCCATGTGGTTTGATGGGACTGAAGCTCATCATCATTTTTTACACAGGACAGTTACTTTCAGATCTCCCTGAGCACTAGATAACCCAGAGAAGAAACTTGGCACCTCCCCTGGGCTCCCCCCACAGCTTCACCTCGCCTTTAGGGGAAGTGACTTGCAAGAGGAGCAAAAAGGGCCACGACCCCCTTCCAAGGAGCTTTTGCTCTGAAGATGCAGCACTCAGCAGCCTCTCGAGCTCCTCACAGACCTTTAGCTGTGGCCGAGGACCATGCTGGATGGCTGGAGTCGTTGGCAGAGCGGTGCTCTGTGATAATGGAGACATTAAATCAGTCATGGCAGCAAGAACTGCATAATAGATGCAAAATACAGCAGAAGCCTGATCCAATTTTGGCTCTGCCTTGTTAAGTGGAAAAGTATTTTAGGAGATGGAAAAACACTAGGAAGTTCAGAGTGCATCCTCCTTGCAGCATGGCATGAGGGGCAGCTGTCTCCAGTGACTCACCTGCCTGTAAACATATTCCCATACTGTCTTCACAGCTCAGCGATCACATGCTGGAATTCAGGTATTCAGGTCAGTCGAGGTCAACAAGGACAGAGCCAACAAGGACATGGCCCTCCTGGTTGAACTGCAGCTGGTTGGCAACCTCTAGGACATGAAGATGACACCATCCAACACAACTGCTACATCTTGACCACAGTTACACCGGGAAAGTTCTCGTCAACCAGTTTCCAGACAGCTCTTTAGTAAGCACACAGGAGATGGACAGCATGGGTTCCAGCCAAGGTCTGGCATGGGAGAAAGTGAAACACTGCCGGTCCAGAAATGCTGCATATGCTAATTTTTCCAAGTGACTTTGGCATTAATTTGAGGGGAAAAAAAAGGTATTACTGGAGGTAGAACTTCCCCTACTCAAGGGGCATCTGCCATTTGACAAGCAGACTCAGGAACAGCCGTTAGCACACTGGATACAACTCAGGACTTGCAGCTGTAGTGTGCTGGTTTATGATCCCAGTAAAGGCAGAAGCTATCAAGACTCTAAACCCTCTCAGTAGGTAGGAAAGAGCTTGCAGGAAGGGGAAGGAGCTTGTCTTCCCCTTTTTCCCAGATCACATACCCTCACGTGTCAGCTGGTTATCATGTACCCCAAAGCAGGCATGTATGCACGGTGGGTGTGGGGGGGTGCGCCTGTATAGATGCGCCATGCCGGGCTAAGGTCAAACAGCTTTTTATGAGATGCAGAGAGCCATGCTGTTCTCTCAGGAGTGTGCGCACAGCATGTTCAAATTAAACTGATCTGGCCCATCGTGCCCTTTTCAAATCAAGATGCTCTTCCAAGCCAGTCTCACCCAGCGTTTGCCAACAACCACAGTCGCAAGGGGGGAATGGCCACTAGAAGGGACACTGCCTGGCTTCACAAAGCCCTGTCTGCTTTGCACCCCCATCATCTTCCATCTGAGCCCAGGCGCAGCCTGTTGTGGACGAACCTCACCTCCCCACGACTCTTGCTTTTGCCCCAGGTCGTCAGAGGCACCGTGCGATGTTTGAATCGCCGCAGCGAGAAGCCGAGTTTAGCTTGGCGAAAGTCAGGGTTGTCAGGGGAGCAACTCCTTGTTTCACGAGAGCGCGGCTTGGCTTGCGGACCTCCAGAGCCCTGCAGTAAAATCCTCACTACGTTCAGCTGGAACATGCCCCCTGGCAAGGCAGTCCCTGTTCAAAGCAGCACCTGTTTTCACCCCTGTCCAGAGCAGACACCTGATGCTGTCACCAGCCAAAGCTTGCTCCAGGGAACCTGAAAAGCTCAGTGGCCGTGAGAGGAGGAACATGCCTTCAGACTGGCATTAACACTCCACCGAGCGGCTGATGCCAACATTAGCAAGAGCGCAGCTGCAAGAATTCATTGCTCTGCTGGATGCTGGCGACGCGAGGTGGGAGGGCACAACTGCCTTTGTAGTGAGGATTCGGGAGGAGGCAGAGTGAGCAAAGTGACAAACAAGTGACTCCAACAGCGGCATCTCTCTGTTGCCACTGCTCACACCGTGTGTGCCAAGTGAGGTGGGACCAGAGCACGGGAGGCAGGAGCAAGTTGTAGGACAAAACTGACGGGTGACTGTCAACAGCCCTGTCCATCAGCAGGACAAGGAGCTGGGAAAATCCCAAGTCCCACTCCATTCCTGTGTGTTCTCCCATAGTTTGTGGTGACATGCTTAGCCAGGTATTTAACTCTGTGTAAGTCACTACAGGCATAGCCCAGGCGTCACAAGGTTGCAAGCGTTTAGGAGGCATTTTGTCTTTCTCCAGTGCAACACAAAGTCTCTTTCTCCTCCCGCACCCAGCGTTCACCCCACGACACGCAAGTCGTTTGCTTGAAAAGCTTGTTGCCTCCCTCCTTACTGCTGGTTTTGCTACCTCAGGGCCGGCACTTGCCCTGGCAAGGTATGTGGGTTCCCACAGAGCTGGGCACAGCTTGCTCTCCCCTGGGATGTCCTCTGCCCATGGCCTTTGGCGTGAGGAGGAGAGGTGCTAACAGCTTTGTGCCCAGCCCTGAAGGACCGCGCCGGGCCTCACCCCGCAGTTCCAGGCACACAGCAGCTCTGCCATCCCCAGCACACACCTGACCCGGGCACACATTGAGGGGGCAGAGGGCTAGCTCGGGCAGGGAAGGCACGCCAGGAAAAGTGTCTCTAGGGGCTGCTTGCTGAAAGCCCTGGTAGACAGAGACCCAGTGGGAAGGGAAAAAAACAGCCAAAACAGTTAAACAAATACACAGGAGGGAGCTGGCAGACAGAAAAGGCAACACGCGGAGCCAGTTTCAGGCTGAGAGTCATGTGCTTAAGCGCCCGGCGGGGTTCAAGCACTGCGAGCTCCCGAGTAACAACCAGGCTGAGAGGACACACACACACGCACATCACCAGGACAAACCCCACGGTGTCGACAGCCAGGGACACGTCTGCTTGGCCAGCACAGAATGGCAGCAGCCAGCTTACAAATTCTCCCAAGCGCAGGAGGGAGGAGGCTGGAGATGCCTTATGGTCCCCTAAGTCGAGCCAGGCAAAGCACATTCACTACAGACCTCAGCTGCGTCTTGGAGAGGGTTTACTGCTTCTCCCAGACTGGAATCCGAGCGGCAGCCAAGACAGGAGATCAAGGCTGTCTAACCCAAGAGTGGGAAAGGAAGAGAGGTGGGAGAATCTACTGCCATGGGACAGTCTCAAGGCGACACAAACATTTACAGGGGAATCCCACAGAGGGATCAGTGCTCCAAAAAGCTGGCAAGGCAGGGAAGGAACCACTGCAGGCAGGCCCTTGGTGGGAAAGGCAGCGTTCATGACACTGTCCTGTGGACAACTGTGTCCCGGTATCTATCCCCGGTGAAGATGTGCAATAGCCAAGAGACCAGCACTGGCCGTTCCTACTAACTTGAAGAGCGAGCATGAGATGTCTTTGTACCCAAACCCCACCCCACAAACTGCTGAGCAGCTGGTCCAGCATCTAGTTGCTCATTTATGCTCCTCCTTCCCCCATGGCTGCAAGAGTTCCCAAAAGAGGAGGAAACACAGAAGTATTGAAAGACAAATGTATTAAAAATACACACAGTAAGAAAACTGCACCTGAGCACTGAGCCCACCCTGTCCTCCCTGAACACAGCCAGCTCAGAGCTACTCCATTGCTACTCCCAAAACCAGCACCAGGTGCGTTTCAACCTCAACAAACAGGTGTGAGATGGCATTCAGTTTAGGTGCCAGAACTTCGACCCAGCCATAAATTCACATCTGCTGACAGCTGCACAGAGATAACACCTGGTAAGGCAGGGGAAGCCCCTTCCCTAAGGCTTCCCGACACTGCCCCAGCGTGTACTGAAGGAGCTTTCACTGCCCACACACATCACCACTAATATTAGAAATAGTTATGTTTTATTTCAGTTCTCATCTCCCTCTGCTCCCCTCCCTCCCTCGCAGAAACCAAGCACAAGGTCAACCCATGTGGGCACCTGGGGAAATGTCAAGTGTCAGGCACGCAGGCCTGGAGCTGAGAGGCTGGCTGGGTCATGCGGAATTGAAAGCAGTCTCAATTATCACCCAGCAGGCTGCGCAGTCGCCAGAGATGGGAAAAAGAGAATCCCTGAGGGTGCTCGCAATCCCAGGGGTGTGGATAAGGCAGAAAAATGCTTTTCGAATGCTCCCACTCGGTCTCTCCTGCACATGAACCCATAACAACTAGTGACAAACAAACAGCAAACACGCCAAACAGCTACATGGCCAGCGATTCTCTCCCTGTTGTGCTTAGCTACAAGGCAAAACAGTGAATGAAGTTACTAAACAGACATGGCTGGGCATTCCACTACTTAACTCTGTTCTATTTACAAGATCTTCAGCAGCTCAGCACTCCCTTAATCCATAAGGCACAAAGCAAACAAGAGAACGTGCAGCTTAGTCCCGCTGGATCGTGATCTCTGTATCGTTCCTGTAAAGTGGAGGTTTCTTCTCACAGGAGCACGTGGCGAACTCTGCTTCCAGCCTCAGAACTGCTGGACGATCAGCTTCCGCTTCACATCCCGGCTGAACCTGTTCATCTTGAACACTTCGCTGTCGTAGAAGGCAGAGAGGTTGTGGATGTTGATCTGCCGAGCCTGGGAGGAGGAGAGAGGGGAGAGGTAAACGTTTATTAAAAAAAAAAAATATATAGTAAGAACCATGTGGTTTTCCATAGCAAAGGCTGCATAAAATTTGACAGTCAGCAATCTCTGCTCTGCTCAGCAGGAACCAGAACTGCAGCAGCAGGGGAGACCGCAGGTCAGGAGGAAAGGAGCATCGGCAGAGCTGAGCTGAGCAAAGAGAGGATGCTGGCTCAGCACCTGCCTGCTCGCGGCTCGTCCTTTACTTTTCCACTAGAGCTAGAATGTAACTACTATCCAACAGCCCCTAATACCTCTCCTGGTGGGAGAGAGTTTTGCAGGAGACCTCTGGCTGGGGGTGCTCACACCAGCAGCACCAAGCTGGTGGCTCTGGAGGTAGTTACTCTGCACATTTGACGCCAAGGAGCAGAAAAGCAGCAACCCGGGAATCAAATACTGCTTTAGTGCCAAGCAAGGTCAATGCAGCCCCTGGACCACGATGAGGACGCATTAAGGAGGAAGAGGGTGAGCCTCAGGAGGGATTGGGAAAGTTCATACAAACAGAGATTTTTCTGCTCATTCCTTCTTCAAACGAAGGCGCCGGGGAACTTGTGTCCTCATTCACCTGCAAAGCACCAGCCGTACTGCAGGATTTACCATTCCAAACTCAAAGCTTTACAGGGGTGCATGAGAACTGAGGGGGAAGAATTTGGCGCTCCCAGAGAAGAGAGAAGCACATACAGATGAGACAGCCCTGATTCTGGGTTAAATTAATGCCTTTTTTTTTTTCCTGTTACCATAACTCAGGAAGGGAAGTTACAAGTCTGAGAACACCTCTGGTTCTGACGCTGCAGAGAGAGCGGGAACCAACCCCAGAGCAGGCTTGTTATGGTAAACCCATACCTTATCCACCAGATCCTTCTCTGGGACTTCTATGGTGTCTTGCTGGGCCCCATAGCGGTTTCTCTGGTACATCACCTGCTCTGCAACCAGCTGCTTCAGGATGAACAGCAGCAGCTCATTGTTGTCTCGCTTGAATGAAAGGTAGCGGGAGAACGTCTGGGAGGGAGGACAAGAAGAGCCAAGAGGGTCAGGAACTGAGTGACACACTGCAGGTCTCCCATGCCCAACACCAACCAACCCCCTCCTCCCACGGAGCACAAGGGGAACCAAGTGACACCACTGTCACCTGCACCCTTAGTGCCTCTTAAGGGACTTCAGCCCTGCCAAGCTGACACCTGCACACACAGTTAAAACACAGCCCTGTGACAGCCATGACACTCCCCTACCAGCTGCTCTTACACCCATTAAAAATCTCCGGAGGGGCCCTGGACCTCTCAGGGGCTGGCAGTGCACTGCTGGGGAGGGGTGCTGCCCGTGAGGGATGCAGCCGTGGGAGAGCTGGCCCTGGGGAAGGCGTAGAGCAGCTTCCCTTAACCCAGGCTGTCCTGTGCCTCCCCAGCAGACACCCACACTTGGCTGGCTGTTTGCAGCCAAAGAGAGAGGCCACGAGTCGTCCAGACTGAGGGCAGACACTCGGAGTGGACAAATGCCAGGCTGTGGCCAGCCAAGAGGCGTTTGGAGCCAGCCCCTGCCTCTCAGAGAAAAGGGCAGATTGTGCACTTGAGTGCTGCCCTGTGGTTAACTGTCCCCTGAGCAGCCCTAGGAAGAAAAAAAAAAAAAAGTGAAGAAACTAACTGCCTGCTTGGGCTCGATCACCTGGCAGCAGCAGCAGTGGGAGTCCTGGGCCAAAATACCAAGGCAGGCATCAAAAAAGCAGAGAGACGCAGCCAGTGCTTTCAATACAGAGGCTCGGGGCACGCTCCCTTCTCAGCCCCAACAAAAACATTGCCCCACCACAGAGGAACGAAGGACAGTCCCGTAGCAGTGCCTCAGACTCACAGTACTTCGTTTACACAGACTCAGCTATGACACTGCAGGACAGAACCCCGCAGGGCACGGAAGAGCATCTGCCCACAGCCAGGGCAGTGCAAGGAGGCTCCAGTCGAAGCCACGGCGTCTGGGGTGCAGCTACAGCCCTCGGCTCAGCTGGTGCCCACCTTGCGCATGCTCCGCATGACGCTGAACTTCTGCGTGTCGATGAAGCTCTCCAGCATCACCCGGATGGCCATGTTGACGTCATCTTCCACCACATAGTCCCGCAGGTGCATGCGGGCATGAGCCTCGGCCATCCGGATCATGGACTCAATGTGACGCACCGTGATGGGGATGCTGCCGGTTGCCTAAGAGGGGAGAGGAGGCGGCAATTTGTTACTGAAAGATAAAAGACATGGGGCAAGACAGGTGGCTTCTGGCCCAGGACCTACTTCACTCCGTAGGGAGTTGCTCCTGGACCTGCGGGGACTCTCAGGCTAAGGAGGCTCTGCCATCTGCTGGCACGTTCTGCTGAGCGGCACAGGCTCCCCTGTTCAACATTTTAATTCAGCAGGGTGCAAGGGGATGCTACGTGGGGTCCCTCTTTGCCACCGTGATGGGATGAACAGCCACCTCATTTCCCCCAGCAACTTTTAGAAGGAGTTAAAGAAACAAAAAGCCAATTAAAAAAGGAAAGATATAGTTTTCCCAAGCTCCAAAAATCTCCCTCTGACCTCAATAAATTCCTCTTCCCCTTGGAGAGCGTGAAATGAGCCTAAGAGATCCCTTGGACAGAAGAGAAGGGCGTTTCTACACAGAACAGCTCCCTCCCAGGAGCATATGGGTGTGAGTGAATGCAAATATCTCCTGTGGGCCTGCCAGGCTGGGTGACAATAAGAGGACTTTGCCATGACAGGTACACGTGTCCAGTCCATCAGTCCACAGATCACCAACAGGCAAGACTCCGCATTTAGATGAAGGATCATCTGTTCAGCAGACACCGCAGGATCTGCCTGTCTCTCACAAAACAGTGGCACAGGCTTTTGTGACGGGAATGGCAAGAACGCGTCAACATATGCTGGAGCCGCCTCAGGCTGATTTGCAGTCTGGATACATCCTTCTTCCCCCCTCTCCTCAGTATTCTCACCATAGACTCTTTCCTGAGGTCACTGTACATCCGGGCCACCTTGTCCTGGTCCATCTGGTTGAGTTTGGGGTGGACTTTTTCTTTGGCATAGACGATGTATTTCCTCAGGATCTCCTGGGGAATGGGTTCAACCCCATATGTGTTGGGAAGAATGACCTCATCGGCGTCCCCATTCACTGCCTCCTTGCTACCTGGGTGATGCTTGACATGGCTGCCAACAACGAACCGGGCGAGCATTTCATCCTACAACAAAGCAGTGGAAGAGACACTGAAGACACTCACTGGATAGCAAAACCCAGTGGGCAACTGCAGCCGAGCATCTCAACAGCAGCATCATAAGCCCAGAACAACCTGAGCTTCATAGCACAGCTTGTACCTGCACAGGGTCCACTGTGTCTCTCACCACGCACAGAATATCAAATCGAGAGATGATGGGCTCTGTCAGGTCTACATTCTCCGAGAAAGTTAACGACGGGTCATATCGCCCACCTAGATCGTAGAGACAAACCTCCAAGTCAAACACAAGCTCCAGTGCTGAAGCTCTGAAGCAAGCATAGACCTCCTGCACAGAGAGACTTTACTGCTTGCTTGATGTGGAGAAACCAGGGAGAAGGAGGGGACGCTGTGCCACAGTTCTCACAACAGCAGGACTCCTGCTGGAGGCCTGATATGGTCCTGTGGTCTCTCAGCACTTACCTATGGGATTAGCAGCAGCAATTACGGTGCAGCGGGCTTGCAAGGATGTGACAATGCCAGCTTTGGAGATGGAAATGCTTTGCTGCTCCATGGCTTCGTGGATGCTGGTCCTGTCTTGATCATTCATCTATGAGAAAGCAAGAATGACTTAAACTGAATCTACGTCTATACCCACCGTGCAACACACCAAGGGGAATCAGCTCCTGAAGCTCTGAAAAAGTAGCAAACTGCACTATGGACCGGCAAGGGCCTAAGCAAACTGCAGGAGTCTCAGCTGGGAGGTGGCACCATGAGTTACAGTGTCTCCTCATCACAGAGGTTACAGCTGGTCCCTCCACAGCTAATCCTTCCCACAGAGATGAAGGTAAGCCTCACCTTGTCAAATTCATCGATCAGGCAGACACCTCTGTCAGCCAGCACCAGGGCTCCTGCCTCCAAAGTCCACTCCTTGCTGACCGGGTGCCTCTGGACATAGGCTGTGAGACCTACAGCAGAAGCACCCTGGCCGGTAGTGAAGATCGCTCTGCTAGACGCCTTCTCTATGTATTTAAGAAACTGTGATTTTGCAGTACCAGGGTCTCCGCACAGAAGCACGTTGATGTCACCACGGACTTTGTGTTTGCCACCTACAATAGTTATGGGAGAGAGATGTTGGCAGCTGAGTGCCTGGCTTGATAGCAACCCTGCCCTGAACACCACAGAGCTGAAGGGAAGGCAAAGAGTAGGCAGGGAAACCACTTTACAGGGAAGTTGAGGGGAAAGGGAAGTCAGCTTTGGAGGTGGTCACATGCGCAAAACAGCATTTCTAACCTTGGAGACCACATCCTTCTAAAAAGGAGATGATAGCAAATCAGGACACCAAAAGGTCAAACCTCTGAAGGGGCATCAAACACGACCTCCTGGAGGAGGGGGGATAAAAACTTGCCCAGGTTTGCAGCAGGAGCTGTTTTCAGGCTTCGCGTTTCTACTGTCACACCAGAGTTTTCAGCATGATAAAAGCAGCCACTTCCATGACAGATATCCCACGTCTGTTACCTCGTCTGTCACCAAGCCACACAGACAACTCTAACCACCCTCATTGCAACAGCGCAGACAAACCCAGATCCATTTGCTTTCACTGAGTGAAGCGCCAAGTGACACCCACCTGGGTTTTTGGGCTCTCCACCGAAGAGAGCCAAAGCCAAGCCCCTCTTGATATCTTCATGCCCGTAGATAGATGGAGCAATGCTGGCAAAAATCTGAAAGGAAAACCAGAGGAGTTGTCCAGGGAATACTATTTCCCAGTCCAGGCAGAATTTGGCATGACAATCAGCAAGGGGCGGTATCTATGGTTAACGTTACAATACTGCTGTCACTGAAGAGTCTTATTATCCATGCCGATGGGGCTTTTTGGGTGGGTAATTACCCACCCAGAGTCCCCTAAAGGTGCTTCACAAAAATAGCACTGTTGGGGCATGGCACATTGTGTAGTCTGGCGCTGGAAGCTGCTGTTACTGCCTCCACACTCCCGCTGTACAGAAAGCACACCGCAGTGGCCGTTATCAGCTGTTGCAAAGCTGGAGACCTTGATTTGAGACTTACTCCCTGTACACGATAGTAGCCGGATGGGCTACGCCGCACATGAAGTGTCATCATGGTCAAATATTATGAACAACCGGCTTATTTTCTCAAGGGTATTCTGAGAATAGCCTGATGCTGCAGACTACTGATGTTAAAACAGTCCTGGCTCAGTTGAGGCTGCTCCACCCACTGGGAACAGCAATCAATATAAAACCAGTATGACCAAGGCAACAGCGTCAAGTCCCCCTATTACAGAGTTTAAACTTGATGCAAGTGAGACTGAACATGCACCAGTCAGGGAGCTTTGTTCTTTCAAGTACTGGATTCAGGTCTTAGCATGCAGAGAGAAGCAAAGCTAAGATCTCTACCACAGCTTAAGCTAAGTAATAACATCCCCTTACAGGGATTGGAGACACAAGCATTGGACCCTCACTCAGAACAACTTCCCTCACTTCGCTTTCAAGATACAGGGAGAGAAAACAACGATCAGATCTAAGCAGTGTCTGAGTGTCTCTCACTGTCTCTCTTCCAGCCCTATCGTGATGTAGAAGACTCAGACAAGGAAGGGGAGAAACAGAAAATCTGACCCACTGAAGTACAAGGAAAGTTTCTTATTTTCTTCCCTCCTATAACTCACTCTCATCAACAGCTGTCTGAGAGCTGCAGAAGACCATTCAGAAGGAACTGGAATTTCTAGAAGTTTCTTTAACCACCGTTCAGCCAGCTGACACTTTTCATCACTTTCTGATCCAGCTGGCAGCAAGCTACCAACAGGAAAGGAAGGGATGTCTGAGGCTGACCCACCTTCTCCCCAATTTGCTCATCCTTGGACAGACCCACGATCACTTTCACATCTTCATCAGTCAGTTCTCCAACAGCCAGCTTGTTGTCCTTCTTGGCAATGTGGTTGGCCAGGATCACAGTCGCGAACACTGGGAACCCGTTGGCAGTGTTCAAGGAGCCATCATAGTTGTTGTGGTAGATCCCCGTTAGCTCCTGGGAACCAGAAGATGGTGTGTCAGTGCCCGCACAGTACAAAGCGGCCCCCTCTCCATTTTAAGATGCCAGTCTCAAAAGTAGCCGCCCAAATGCACCTGAGGACACTCCCTCCCCACAGGTGTTCCCACGATGTCAGAGTTTAAAAACACTCTGTGCTCACCCCATACTTGAGTTCAACAATGTACTCACAATCTCATCCCCTGGCTTGCAGCTGTCGACCAGATCGGCGAGGAGAATGGCGTCCTTGGAGCGGGGCAGCCTGCCGGCAGCTACCTTCCCAGGGCTCTCCTGGATTTTGATGCGCTGATAGTTCTGATAGACTGTCTGCAGAACAGAATAAAAGTTACCCAGCAAGCCTGGCAGGCATCAGCACGGCCAATGCTTTCCAGAGACACCTCACCAGAGAAGGTTCGTTCAAAGATTTTACTACACTTTGGTTAGAAAACTATGGGCATGGGAGGATAAAGGTTGTGAGGAGCAATTCCAGAGTGCAACAGACAACAATGGGGACAGGAAAGCATTTTACCACATCTCACCACTGTGTTTCAGCCACCACAGTGTTTATCCACTCAAAATACCGGGCCAGTTCCTAGAAGGAGGATGCTCCACTTTTGAAGGTTAAAGATAACAAAGCAAAGAATGAAAGTCAGAAGCTCCACATTAAGATTTTGCTACTGTCCTCTAGTTTCCTTGGCTGGCAGATCACGAAATACCGACCGAACTTGGGAAGGAGGAGAGCCAGACAACCCATCTGCGTTTCTATGGTACGGATAGGTAACCGTACCACAGAGATGACTGTGGCAAAAGATTAATCCCAAACACTTACAGTGAGGTAGTAAATGACTTTTGGCTGCTAAACTGGGCAGATTCAGATCAAGAGCTCGAATGGACAAGATCTATCTTCACAGACCCCCGGACACAGCAGCAGACCCCTCTCCCGGCACCACGCCAGTTCAAAGGGTGGGAGCCAAGGCAGGGCTGGGAGGAACAGGCCATGCAGCAGCCTGGGCAGGACGAGCAGACACCCCCGTCCAGGCAAGCACGTCTCTCACCTCTTCCATGTTGATTTCAAAGGGGCCAAGAGACTGACACTCTGGACAGGAACCGGGTTTCACCTCCTGGTTCTGGGACTGGAAAAAGGGTCCCAGGATGAAGCTGCACTTGCTGCAGTTGTATTTGACCATGCTGAGCTGAGGCAGGACCCCTGTGCAACTTGTCACCACTCCGCTGGTCCGGATTAACTGATTCAAGTGCAGTTGCCTGAGGAAAGACAAGAGAGATGCGGGATGCCTGCAGGGCACAGAAGGCACAACATGCTACAGAAATACTCTTGCTACAAGGCACAACTCCCAAAGGCCTAGTAAGAAAGAGTGATCATAGGAGTTTTCTCACAGGGTTTGTTTTACCTTTGGGGACGTTGGAAGTTCGTCCTTAATTTGACTTTTTTTCTGTAATAAGCTCAGTCATCCCGTTGGGCTTATCCAGAGCGTTAGCTTGCAGACTAGTTCTGCTGAGCGCCCCAAAGCCCGCTGCAGGCCCCACAGCCGCTGCTGGCAATTCTGCTACTCACCTGAGCGACCGCAACTCTTCCACCAAAGGGAGGTGAGAGATACGGACATGGATCTCCTGAGCAATACGATCGTATTTGGGGTACATGGCCAGCACCACTTCCTTGGCTGCTTCATCAAAGATCTTCAGCATTTCTGCTGGTGCCTCAGGCAGAAAGTAGGCAAGGACATGTTCCTGGGCTGCCAGATCCTCGTAGTTCACCACCAGACTCTCTCTGTTCTCTTAGGAAAAAGATGGGGTGAATTGTATTTTCAACCTGCTCACTCCTCAAGGAGTCTGCAAAAGACAGCCAGAACAGACAAGCCTGTATCCCGCCGGCTGCACTTTGCAGATGTCTGCACCTTCCCTGAAAAACATTTAGAGGTCAACAATTTGAAAATGGGTGGAAAACTCTTCTTAATTTATCTCTCTGACAAATTCCTTATCAGTACCAAACTTGTGATTGTTCCTTTCCAGTTCAGCACAGATACTTCCCAGGCTCAGTGTTCCTGAGACTCAAAAGCCTCAGCCCAACACACAACTCTCCCACAGACCTCCAGGAAACAGAAGTTAATAGGAGACACAACTATGCTGAATGGCTGGCAAAAAACTTCCTGTGTCTTACGTTCCTGGAAAGGGACAAGACAAATGCCTCTTATTTCCTAGCTGTATAACACTGACCCTGATCTACTACTAAAGCTTCTGGAGCTTCTGCCTCAATATAAAGAAGAAATAAGAACAACTGCACTTGCATAAGGTGTTCTAGATGTGACAATTTCTGCTTTTAAAATTTATCGATGACAGCATTAACAACTCCTCCTTCTGGCAGCACCTAGTCAGAATACAAGGCTGCAACACTGATGTGCTTTTTGAAGTCACAAGGTCTATTTGTGTCCCCTTGCTGGATAATCCGGTTTCCAGTGTGAGAAACTAACAGCCACAGACAGCAAGCAATTGTCTCGTTCAGATTACAAGCTTGCAGACCACTGTCTGCTGCCCCACATATTCTTTTGCTAGCATTTCTACAATATGAATATTAATGAGTAGCAGACGCCAGGGGCCTTCTAATTAGTCAGCCAGAATCAAAGAAGATAGCAGACATGTTTCCGTTATTCATTTATGTCCATCAGCATCCGAGTTTCTTAAAGTGCTGACTCAATGTCTGAGACAAACAGGGCCGGCAAAAAAAGTCCACCTATGGACTGGATCACTGCAAAGTACCATGACCCACATGAAGAGGAGAGAGCCTCTAATCACCCAGCTCTACCTTTGCACATGTCGCTGATCCTCTCCTTGAAGACATTGTGCCCATGGTCATCCACATGGGTCTTCAAGAAGTTTTTGAAGCGGTGGTAGATCTCAAGCCGGGGAGCTGCCATGGAAACCCACTCCCTCACCGAATGCCCTTTCATGTCTTCCAGATTCTCAATGCTCTCAATCATGTCTTCATCTTCCTCTTCCATGCCATCGGCAGCCCGTTCTGCCAGCCGCCTCTTCCGTGAAGGACGGTCTTCGTCTTCATCATCACTATCTAACGGTTGGGAGGAAAAAAACGTTAGAGTGGGGATTCACATTCCCACTCTTTGGATTAGCCATGGTTGGATTGCACAGGCTGTGGAAGCGGAGAGGTCAGAGCCTGGGATATAAACCAAGAACCATCCCAGGCCCAGCCTAAATCCAGTTCCATAATGTAGCCAAAGACTTTACGGAAGTGAATAAGACTTGTATGGAAGAGCACACAGTCATGTCCATTAATGCACTGCGGGAGGAAGACCAAGGCTTCCAAGTGCATCAAAGGCCTTCCCATACAGCCCACAAAAGTCTCCACAGGAACACCAACCAACCCCACAGCATAAGCTGGGTAGAATCCCAAACCCTTGATACAGGCCCAGGATCCTGACTTTTTTTCAGCAGCAAACATAAGCAGAAGAACACACCAAATGAGCTCCTCGGAAGCCCAAATCAAAGGGATCACGTGCTGGGGAGTCCAGCCAAGCCCACAGCCAGAGATTTCACTGACAGCCCAAATAAACTGGAGCTCCAGGGACCTCCCTGCTACTCGGAGGGTGATAGACCAGCTTCCCCACAAGGGCTGGCTTACAGTGAGCCCCACAGGGATCAGCAGCCCACTTGGTACAACTCATCAGCACCTACCGTAAAGCAGCCCTCTCCTCATGCGGCCCATGCCCTGCTCCAGCTCGCGGTCTCGCTGCCTCATTACTCGCTCTGCGGCTTCCCGCTGGCTGGCAGTCAGCTCCTCCACGTCTTCATCGTCCAAGGCCAGGCCCTCTGCTTCATAGACGTCCAGCTCGGGGATGGGGCGGTAGTCCCTAGCACACACAAATAGCACTGAATCACGCCAGGCTCCAGAAATCATTTCTCCAGCCCTTCTCTGCCTACTGCCGGGTAGGTGTCGGAACAGTTGTTCTGCAGCAAGACTGAACGTGTTGAGCAGGAAGGCTCTTCACAACAGAAGATGCCCTGCAGTGCAAAGGGCTCCAGCGCCACGGTTATGAATGTCAGCATTCAAGCCTTTGTGTACTGTAAGGTTCACCAGCTTGCCGGCAGGCCTGGCTGAGTAAATGTTAAAGTTTATGCCTGCAGGATTTGCAGTGGGCATCCAGTTGGGCTGGATGCACATCACACATCCAGGGAGATCCTGGTTTATCCACACTGGGTCACGATGGCATTTTGCTCCAAGCTTGCAAGTTGCTCAGCTCTTTGAGGACTCAAACAACACCATGCCCCGACTGTTCTCCACTGTCCAGCCCCCTCACCCCAGCTACCAGCACAGCAGAGGGACCCCACCATGGCTGAGAGCCCCCATGTCGCTGACATCCATTAGCAAAACCCCATCCGCAGACACGATCCCCCCACCCCAGAAGCTGGCTCCCACCGCTTTCCTTACCTTTCCATCCCTTCCCCGATGAGCTCTTCTCCTTCTTCCTCCTCTTCGGGGAGCCCCTCGGTCCCCAGGAGCCCTTCGGACTCATCCTCGAAGGGGGGCAGGTCCCGGCCGGGGCTGGACGTGAAGGCATCGCCCCGGCGGGAGCTGCGCACGGGGCTGGTGGCCGCCGCCTGCGACTCGGAGGAGTCCTGCGGGGACCGGAGGGACAGGGTGAGGGCAGGGGACCGGAGGGACAGCCTCCCCCCCGGCACCGGGCGGCGAGGGGAGGCAGAACTCTGTAACGGGGGCGGCGGTCAAAAGGGGGCCACGGATCACCGAAGCAGGGGAAAATTAAAATAATTAGCCCTCCTCGCAAACGACAACGGAAACGCATGGGAGAGCGGGGGGAAATGCACCCTCTGAGCCCAGCGCAGCCGGAACGGAGGGGAAAGGNCCCACCCCCATTCACCCCCTCCCCGAAATCCCCTCCGGACCACACGTGGCCGCAGTGCCGAGCCGCCCGCGGCGGGGGGGACCCGGGGTCCGCACCCCGACCCGCACCGCTCCGCTGGCCCGGCCCTGCCGCTCACCGCCATCGCCGCTGCTTCTTCCTGCCCAGCCGGATTCCGCGCGAAAACAGACCCACGTGGTCACGAAAAGCGCGCGAAACCACATGAGCCCCGCCCCTCCTCATGAATATGGATGAGGAGCCGGCCAGGGGCACGGCTACCTACGGGCACGGCCGGTGGGGGCTGCTGGTGGGCAGCAGTGGCAAACTTTGGTAAATTTCGGCAAACATTTGGGCATTTCCCGCTGGGCGGGAGGAGACTCCTCCTGCCGGGAACACGAGTCATGGGAGAGATCCCACTGCGGATTCCTGTGTCCCATGTCCTCGTGTCTGCCTCTCCTGCAGCTAAAATCAAGCCTGGCTTGACCAGGATTGATACTGACCCATTGGAGAGACACTTGAGTCACCTTTATTCGGGTTCACACTAAAACTACAAAATGTGGGAAAGTGGTTCTGGTGTTTGGGGGTTTTTTTTGGCCCTAGTCTGTACGTAATAACAGTAACGAGGTGCTAATTGGAGCCATTCTGGAGAACAGGCACATCTGCCTCTGCAGTTGCTTGGCATAGCAAGCGATGCTGTTTAGGAGAGGAACAGAAGAAAAGCACCTGTCCCGTAGAAACTGCAAGAGGAATTTAAAGAGACAAAAAAAGTAATGGGCCGATGTTTGGCAAGGAGGTGAAACACCATTCTAGGCCGCAGGCTCTTGTATAACGGTTGGTGGGTTGGATTTTGGAGATCTGCCTTCTCTGAAGGGTTTCTGACCACTATTTGGTATCAGGCTATTCCTGCTCTTGGCTGCAGTCAGACATGGGACAGTAGCCCTGAAACAGGAGACACCAGAAGCAAAAGTGACTAAAGAGGCAGCTGACAATCATAGACCCGAAATGGCTCTTCCAGAGCCCAGCAGCATGATTCAGCCTGGTACGAATATAGCAAAGCAAGAACATCATGATATAAATAGGAGAGTGGCTCATCCTCATCTCTGTGACAGATGACGAGGAGCTGGCTGGTGCTCGGAGTGGAACAGGCACAGGGACCCTCAGAAATGCCACCACCAGTAGGCTACTAGAGACCACCATGGATTAAAGGAAGGCAGCCCAGGACCTGGGTAAAGCAGTGCTGTCTGACAAGGCCCAGGTGACGTGCTGTGATGAACTGGTCTCACCACAGGGTGCCACTGTCTCTCCAGGCACTGGACCGCCAGATGGACAGATGGCTTTTCTGTCTGTCCTTCCCACAAGACCACGGACCATGCCCATGTTTTCGCTGCTCTCTTTGGGTGCCAGCTACAAGTGGTCCTGTGCTTGAGCTGGGGGGGCTCAGTCTCTTCGGAAACAGATGAGGTTGGGCGGCTAAAACATTCCCTAAAATCAGGTGGCCGCCATGCATGGGACAGGGCTCCTCCTGCTGCGCTGGAGAGGATGCACTGGGACAGGCAAGAGGGCTGGGATGCATACAGGGCCCGGGCAGCTCGCTGGGGTGAACGCAGCTGAGCACCAAACTCCCGACTGTGTCAAAACACGCCACAAGGATTTTGCAGCCTGGTGGCTTACAGCACAGGAGGACTCCTGGGGACTGGATTCTCCCCTTTCAGAAGGGCAGAGACACTGCAGTACGGCCCAGGTGGGGCAAATTTGTGCCCAATACTAGAAATCAGGAGCTTGGTAGAGCAGCTCTGAAACAAGACAGGCACACCTGTCTCTGCAGTTGCTCAGCACCTGAACAGCAAAGCAGTTTTGGATAAGAAGTAATATCCTGTCTGGTAGACTATGTAATAAAAGCTGAAAGAGTATTTTAGAGAGATAAAATGTCCTAGAATAGTGGAATTTGGTGACAATATGAGGGTGTAATGCTGTTATGGAAACCATGACTGCACCTTCTGCCTCCGATGCCTGCAAGTCAGGTGAGATTGCCAAAGGACAGAAGGTACAGCGCCACGTGCCAGGTTTCCTTGGGGCCCTCAAGGTTATACCAAGGGCTGCTAAATATCACCTCTTTGTCTTGCTTCATCCTGGCAACATCAAGTGACACAGCAAGGACAAACAGAGTGAGCCCTGCCACCTTCATGCACTGGACGGGGAGAGGACACAGAGCAGCGGCTCTCAGCTGAAGTTGGGAGGATGTGTGCAGTGAAGGAGACAGGGCAGTCCTTGGAGGTGGGACGAGCACAGCTAGTTATGTTTGCACACACCACGTTTAGGCTGAAAGGCAATGGCTTGTAAATACAAGGGAGACATAAGTGCGGGTTCCCCACCTCCTCTGTTTCATGTAAGCAGTGAGGAAGGCAGATCTAAAGTGTCACCGTCCTTGCGGTGGCACCCAGCAGTCTTCTGCCTGAGAGGCAGCTGTTGGATCTGGTGTCCCCAGCGCTGGGCTCTAGCTTCAGAGTGCATCAGATGGAGAGAACAGGTGGGTTGAAAAGCAAAATCTCTCCTTCTGACACAGTTATGTGGGAGGTAACATGTTCAATTAGTTAGCGCCTGAGGCTACAAGTGAAAAGACATGGATTTTACTCCTGGCTCTGTTAACAAGGCACTTTTTAGGTAGAAGCACTCCATCTCTCTTCAAACACAAGTGTCCCTCAAGAGATGCTGGTGCCTGCTGAGCCTTTGAGCTGGGATCCATAAATAGAACATGCCAAAATATTGCAACATATCATTAACCTGAATGATGGTACGAGAAGAGACAAGCTAAGGACTGGCTTCTCCAGATGTCATTCCAAATGCATGGCATCAGCATAAAAACCTGGTTCACCCCAGTAGAAAATCAGAGGAATAGGGCTGAGTCAGGCAACAGAGTCTCAGGGTTCGTCCCCTCCATGAGGCCTTGCTGCAGCGAAGCTGGAAAATTAAACCCGAGAAGAGGAGCAAGCAGATTTAAGTTGAGAAAGAGGTATGTGTGGGGTGGGCCTGAAACCTGCCGTGTGTCCCGTTTGCTAGAGCAGGGCATGAAACTTCATCAATATATGGATATTCTAAAGAGGTGTAGACCTTGTACAGCAAATTTGAGCTCAGCAAAAGCCTTGCGTTCCTATAGAAGCAATCCCTAGAGCCCTAGGTGAGCCACAGGTAAAAAACCACACCAGAGTTTATCCTCCAGCCCTTGAAATGACTCGGGTAACAAGCATCCGCCTTCAAACTCTGCTCAGGCAGACAGCTCTGACAAGTGACCTGCTGACATTTAGCCATTCCCTTTAATTTCTTTTTTAGATCTTGGCTTATTTGTCCCAGTTATTCCCTTGTTTACTACACTAAACTTTTCTTTCCTCTTTATCTCCAAATCCTGCCAGTTATTTATCGTATTTCCCTTTAGCTGCTATTGTCCAAGCTATGCTAAGGCTAGTTCGTTCCCTTAAAAGCCAAACTCTCCAGCTTGTTAATCATTCTCTCCTGCAGGGCCTTGATTATAGCATCCAGTCCATGGAAGAAAATTATTAACTCCCCTGCCTCGCAATCAGTAACTCCTTTACAGAAGCAGCCTGTTTCTCCTCGCCTTGGAGGCATGTGACGACATGGGTGCTGGACCAGGGGAGCGCTGGGTGTGACGCTGGGTTGGGCAGGCTGATGGAAGACACCATCCTGCGGGAACGCACAGAGAGCCGAGAGCCAGCACCTTACAGGCCGCATCCCCCACCGCCTGCCCGCGGCGAGGACAGGCTCCTGCTGGGCCCTGCCCTGCGTGCTCCCCACGGCCCATGCTCCACGCCAAGATGGTGCCAGGGCCTGGCAGAGGACAGCAGCCAGGGCAGACCAGGCCTCCGCGCAGCGGGGCTCAACACTGGGGCTCATGGGGCGGTTTTGTTCCTCCCACCCGTCGCAGGGCCGGGCAAGGGACTCGGCGTGCCGGGGGTGACGGCTGCCGCCTAGGCCGCGCCCGTCCTCCGCTCCCTGTCCCGCAAGGGTTCGGCCGGGGACGCAGCGCCTTTAACGCACGGCGCGCCCGGCCCTGGGGTCCCGCCTCCCGCCCCTTCCCATTGGCTCGCGCCGCTATTTCTCTTGGCCTCTTTGACAGCACCTCTCTCAACTTGGTCTCTGATTGGCCGGAGCGGCACCTCTCTCGGGGGCTCTCTCTCAATACTGCTTCTGGGCCCTGCCGAAAAGGCGTCGGCCCGTCTGTGCTGGCTCTGGCGGCGCGGCGCTCTACTGTAGCCGCTGTTCCGCCACGCTCCCTGGCTGAGGGGAGCGGCGGGGCTGGGGCCTGGGATGGCGGGGCTGGGCCCCCGCGACTGAGTGCCGGCGCCGGGGCGGAAGGGCCGGCCGGGCCGGGCCCGCGGCGGGTAGGAGCGGAGCCGGACGCCGGCAGCGGGGGCTTACGGGGAGAGGGGTTTATAGGGAGGGGCGGCGGGGCACCTCACCCCGGGGCGGCGGGGCCTGCCTCGGCTGCACGGCCCGGCTGTGGTGGGGGCCGCGGCCCACTGAGGTGAGCGGAGGGGCGGTCGGCCCCAGGCGAGCGGGGAGCCGGAACGGACCTGGCAGCCTCCGGAGGCTTCCCAGCCGCTCGGGTCTGGCGTACAGGCAGAAAAAACAGCTTCGTGTCTCGCCCGGGGCGTTGGGGGCGTTCGGCACAGCCGGGACCGGCCCGGGAGCTACCGGTGACCGGGGCGGACCTCACTGCTCTCTGGGTTTCTGCCCGTCCCTTCGCAAACGCTTCAGCGTGTCCCTGGAAGGCAGCTTTGAGCCTCCTTTTGCAGCTTGGGAGCCTCTGGAGGCGCCTCTGCCCAGCCTAAGGGATGGAAAGTCACTTAAGGTTTTCTCCGTCTCCCTGTTTCCTTCAGCAGCCTTTAAAATAGTCGGCGTTTCCTTCCCAGCAGAGAACGAAGTGTCCGTCTACTGTTGCTTCACTTAACTTGCCGCCTTCTTGCGTGTTGTTTGTGCACCTGCCTTCTAGAAGAGAAAAACCCCAAAACAAAACAACAGAAAACTTAAGCTACTTATTTCTGGAAGGCATCCTTGAACATTCTTTGTCTGGGCATTTTGGATTATTGTTCCTACTTCTCCTTTTGTTTTTGTTTTTTTTTTTTTTTTTTTTTTTGTTTTTAGCATTGCAGTTCGTTTCTTTTTAAGCTTAGTTCAGAATAAGATGCGAGAATGAAACTTGGAGAAAAGAGAGAAAACGGTTCTTGGTCACTGGTGGAAGATCCTTGTCTTGTGAGTTTGTTCTAAGGGTAAACTGAAAAATATTAATTGTTGTGACCAAGAGTGATATTGGAAGAGCCATCTTAAAAAGGAAAAGGAAACAAAAAGCATTTTTTTTTTTAAGCATTTAAGTTATTGAAGTAACAGTCATATTTAAGCAGGAATCTGGTCAGTGCAGTTTTCTCTTGCACAAAACCAGTGTTTTAAGGAGAAATCTTAACCCTAGTATGATCTGTACTTGCAAGATTTTCTGATACAGTTTTCAGAAAGAAAGAAAAAAAAATTCATTTTTTATTACGATTTATTTTATTCTAGTGGCGTGCAATTCATCTTTATGTGCTTGGACTTCGCGAGCACAGAGAATTGCCAATGATTTGAGCCCTGAATTTCACTGAGCTTTGATATGGTCACAGTGCCGTGAATTGAGAAACGACCTCCCCTCTGAGAGAGGCAATCATTGTTGCTGAAGGTGCAGCTGAGCCTTCCCCCAGCACTGTCCCAGCAACCTACCAGTTGGGCAGATGTTCTTGATCTGAATGCAACTTGGGAGTCCAGCGCTTGGACAGGGGAATAGTTCTCAGCCAAGTCAGGCTGACTTCAGCTGTAGTGTAGAAAACTGTTTTATTTTGTTTTCAGGTGTATGGTGAATAGAGCTGCCTGCTAGAAGAAAAAGGGAGACAAGGACTGTGGCACTGGTTTTCTTTTATGTGGCTACAGGGTGATTTTACCCCTATTGCGTAGGTTGGGCGTGGTGAGTGATCTCTTGGATATGCTCAGCTGACTGGATTCGTTTGGGACTAGACAGGGCAGGGGTTTGGACAGTGTGCTGTAAGGAGCGGCGTTGCTGGCAATGACGAAGTCTAGCTGGATCCTTACCATCAGTTCCTGATCCCGTCATGGTGGAATTTTTGCTGGTGATTTTGACAGGAATGGGACAGTTCTCCACATGCTTGCTGTAGGCCTTAGTTATTAGAAAAGCATGGGGATCGTGCTGTCTGGCTGATGGTTTTGGCTGCCCTTTCTTATCATGTTGGATGTTCTGTTCCTCTGCCTTTGTGTATACTTCATCTTGGGAGGAAGAATAGGATACTAATACGAGGCTGTAGTGAGCAGTCTGCCTGAGAGGTAAGCTTGATTCTGCTTTGCCCTTTGAAACCTCGTGACTGGAGCTCTGTTAAGTGGGGCCAACTCCTCTTCTTATCAGCAGCTTGCTGCTGTTGTGTGATAGTGGTGGCTTCTAGGGGAAAAAGAATGGAGCGTGTTTGTCCTTTTTATAAGGAAGATGTTTTTCCCATGTAGTTCTCTTGCAGCTTTATGTTCGAGCTCTTTTCAGTGTTAGAGGCAGATCAAATTCCTTGTCCCAGGAGAGGTATTAGGAGGTTGTGATGGTTTGGAGTTGATGATATTCTTCTGCCCATCTTCTGTGAGGTTTTTCTCTAGCTTTCCCAGGTTTTTTAAAAATGAGGTAGAATTTTTTTTTCTGTGTTGGCAAATGTGAACACGCTTGTCCTCACTGCTGCTGAAATACAGTGGTGTTTCAGAGGAAGAGAACGGAGCAAAATTATTAACAGAAAATAATCCTCAGTGGTGTCAATTCAGAGAAGTGAGACGCTGTAGGGAAGAGAGATAAGTCTGGAATATGAAAGCTGTTTGCTGGAGTCTGTACTAGAACTAGGATTTTTTGGCACAGATTTTGCTTGCCATCTCAGCACAAAGTTGATCTTTCCAGGTCTGCACGTGTTTATTTAATGTGACGTCTCTTGTGTCGCACAGCATACGGCAGTCGCAAAAGAAAAATCCCAGCTCAGTGAGTATCTGTCAGCATGGATGAATCAAAGGGAGGGTTTGTTAGCTGAGGGTGGCATGATCACCTTGCCCCTCAGAAGACCTGGGCGGAGTTTCAGCCTCTGAAGAGAAAGAAGAGTCTCTGGCTGACAGTCTCAAGCAGTTTGTGGAGAAGGTGCTACTGAACTCTAAGAGCTCAACAGATGACACAAGGCTATGCTGATTCGTTCCAACTTGTGAGTCACCCAGAACCTCACAGGGAAAATACCTTCTGAGTCCTGTCATGGAGGCTGTCAGTTTTTGCCATGCCAGCCAGGGCTGAAGTCAAACAGGGAGATTTTTTTTTTTTTGAGATGCATCCTGGACTGACCTTAGCACACAGACTGCTAGAGTGCTGTCTCTGGCAATGTGCATCTTTAAGATGCCGTAGGCAGTGCCAGGAGAGATGATAGGACCTTGTGTTTGCATTCAGCTCATAGCTAGTCAAGTGCCTTAAGGTGTGGGTTGCTGTTTTAGGGTGGGAAGAGGAGAGGATTTGCACAAAGTGATATATTGAATTAGGAGTAGGCTTAGTAAGGTAAATCAGGTCAAAACTCTAGTATATACTAAATGCAGCTGTGAAGTACTGTGTGCCATAGTACACTTAAGCTTCCAAGGTGATCGTAGAACCAACAGAGGCATAAACTGCTGCTGTTGTTTCTGCCAAAGCCACCGGCACGGGCTTCAAGTGTGTGGAGTTTTATGGACAGCAGAGCAGAGTTTCCCTTTAATTTCTGGAGGGACAGTTAATACCGCAACAGCGTAGGGCCTGGGGGATGGACAGGTGGCAGAAAAGATGCGAATGTTCTCTCGGGGAAGGCAGCTCAAAAAAGTTTCATCAGGGGAGCGGGAAGTTCTGCCTTGGCATCTTTCCAAGGGACAGGAGAGGTATAAGGTAGGGACAGCAAAAGAACCAAGTGCCATGACCTTTCTGATTCTGACCATAGCTCTCTGCTGCCCCAGAGTTTGACCTTAGGAAACCTGTTAGCTAGGGCTGCGTCTGATTCTGGGTTTGTAAGGTACCAGTGGTGATGCTGATCTGTGTCTGAGAAGTGAGCGCAATGCAGTTGAGACTGGCGGATGTAAAGAAGTTGGGAGAACTTTATACTAACAGGGTTTTAGAAAGGCGCTGTCTTTTCACAGCCTTACTGTTCTGCTTAAAATCAGAACAGTTCTGATGTCTTGCAGAGGGCTGGAAGAAAAATGCTGAATTCTGGCTTTTGCCAGTGTCGGTTTTGGACGATAGAGTCTGTACAGTCCTTTAGGTAAAAGTATATGTGAGGCTCTCCCTGCTCTCAGACTGTGGGGTTGGTAACAGCAACGTGTTTTAGGTAGGGGACTTAATTTTTAGTTTGCAATAGTTTAAATCAAATCGTTGACTATAGCTTCTTGATCTTGGCAGTTAGAATGATAATTAATGTTCTGGTACAGCAGAATTTCTGTCTCCATCCGATGATGCCGTGTATTGCTGCTGAGTCTTGATTTCTTCTATGAATCTGCTAAAGCTCAAAAATTCACAAAATTTAATCCAGCATGGGATTACACTATGTTGAAGGTGCTTGTCACTCTGATATACGATAGTGGGTTTGCACTGTCCACCCTAATGGCTGCGTGCAGAGTAAGGGCAGATGGCATTTCATTGGGTCATACAGTCTTTCTGATAATGATAATTTGCTGTAACAAGCAGGAAGCAGTTATGCAGGAGCCTAATGGCAGGGATGTGGGTTTTTTTTAGCCCTGACTCACAACTGATTTAATGTTGCTTTTTGTCTCTGCTGTGGTTGTCTTGCACTGCGTTTGACCTGGACCAGAAGGAAGGCAGGATGTCTGTGATGAGATTATCCGTGTCTGACAACATCACGCATTCGACTGCCCTGGTGACAGCACTGGATAATGTGACGACTTTGTCCCCGACAACAACGCAGGCAATCAATGACACCAACATCACTGTGCCGCACAAGTGCCTGTTGTTGCTCTATGAGGACATTGGCAAGTCCAGGTGAGATGGAGGGAATGGACCATGGTCTGGCCCTGGGCCAGGGGAAAGAGCTTTCTTTCTCAATTTGGTTGAGAAGGGACCAGGGCTGGTGCCTTGCCTTCTGGATGCTGAAGAACAGGAAAAAAAACTGTTTTATTTACTTCTTGCAGAGTCCGCTACTGGGATCTTCTGCTCCTGGTTCCCAATGTGCTTTTCTTTATGTTTCTTCTCTGGAAGCTGCCCTCTGCCAGGGCCAAAATCCGGGTCACTTCCAGCCCAATCTTCACTACATTCTACATACTAGTGAGTACCGCTCTGTTCTTTTGAACTGATGAGTGAGTGTTTTTTATTACCACTCATGAACAATATCACTGAACTAGTAGAGAGAGAGCATAGACCACATCTCACAGGGATAAAGTCTGTTTTTAGTTGAAGGTATACTACAGTAAGTAGACACAGACTTTTTTTTTTCCACTGTCTGAATTCTGCTTTTTACAGATTCTGGGACCGTATCTGCTGGACTTGGGTGGATTTTGTTCTCCTGTGGTGACTTTTTTTTTTCTTCCCGCAAGTTTTGTTGCTTTTTTGTCACAGAATTTAGCATCTTACGCTTTCTTGTTCCTTGCAGTCACGTGTGACATAAAACCAGCTTCTCACTGGGGTAGTGAAAGTGAAACACTGGAGAATCCATGAAGCTGTTAGAAAGCTTGGTCATCTGATGTAGAAACTGGTGATGTGACAAGGTTCTGCTTAGTCTGGGAATGTAGACATCCAACCCTGCTAGTTTCTTTCCCATCATATCAAAGCAACTGCTGACTTGATGATGTTCTTGTTACTACTTCAGGTGGAAACAGAATATATAGGCAGTACAGTTACCACTCTCAAATGTGTAAGACCTTGTCTGTTCTCCTCTCCCCAGCATAAAAAGGCATGGGCAACTTTTGATCATGTTAAAGTAGTCTCTATAGTAATCTCCAAACTTCATACTTATTAACTGTGATACTGCTGACAGGGCATGGTAAGTGCAGCTAAGGACCTACCCGGATTTGTTTAAAAATGTCATTCAGAAGCTTTATCATAGGTGCTTTTTGAGATCTTGGCTTGCCTCAGTGTGTAGCATAATGTGTTTGCTCTTCCTCAATGAGATCAGTACAGGTTGTAGAAGTAAATGTGTGTTTGAATTGGGTTAGATGGGAGGCATCTTTCTTTGGGCTGTCTACAGGTGATGTCATGGCAAAACCCAAGAAGCATCAAAACCAAATTTGAGCTAGTCGCAACAACTGAATCTTTGGTGAAAAGTCTTGTTAGCTCTTTCAGGCCTGGAGTGTGGGCACTGGGCTTGTGCATAGCTGTGGATAACCAGGTATACACACAAATGCTCCAAACTTTTAAAAGCATTACCAGGCATTTCCAGTCTGGATTTAAATCTTCCTTTATGCTTCCATTAATGGACATGGCTCAGTAGAAAGTTCATGCCAAAGGCTTTGAAAAGCGAAACTCCCAAGAAACCAAAGGGAAGAAAAAAGTGAACTGACCGTATCCTGTCGACTTTTTCAAAACAGAGTGAGAAGCAGAAAGCGGTGAAACAGCCTTAGAGGAAAACACTTTAGTTCAGTCTGATCTTCTGGACTACGTTATTGGGAAATGAGGATGTAAGTGTGTTCCGTGAGGATTTCCTTTCAAACAGCTGTTTGTCATGTTTTGAAGGAATGCTTTCTTGTGGAGTCAGTGATCAAAACAAAGTTAATAGATTTGGAAGAGTCTCTACCTACTTAGAGAGGAAGCAAAAGGCGTGTGTTTTCCTCTCCAACAAGTTGTTGCTGCTTCAGAACACTGTATATTCAGGGACCCTTCTCCTTGTCAGGGTTGTCCCAGAGTTTTCGACCCCAGGAGGACTGTTGTATTATTCTTTCATGCATCCCTTCTTCCTCTAAGGAGGAAATATTCAGCTGTAGGTGGCTTATTGGTCATTTCTGTTCTCCAACCACCTTGGAATCAGCTTGGACTCTTTGTTCTCTGATAGATTTAGGCGTCTCATACCTGCATCATTAGAATTAGCCTGTGACTTGGAGAATTTTATCTGGAAAATCTGCTTTCTTAGAGGGTAAGTGGACAGCGGAGGGCAGATATATCCAACTGAGCTCTTAATTGCATAGTATAGCTGTGACAGCACAGGAGTTGGTAAATTAGCCTTGCTGAGCTCCATGCTGTCACGCTTAAATGGTACAGGAGATGACTTGGGTACCTCTGTGTTGTGCTGTGCAGCAAGGTAAGATGTTTTAAAGCTGTTGGCTGCAGCTAAGTTTTTTCCTCTGCGTTCCTGATCGTTGTCAGTGTTGAGTGAGAACTGCAGATTTTAGTTTTATCATAGATCTGAAGTGTAGTTGGTATTGAGTGGCTTCTGTTACCTGATGCGATACATTTATTCAGTCATACCAAGCACTTGATCTTGTAATTTGGAGGGATATGTTTTTTGTCTGGTTTTTCTTCTCCCCTGACCCAGTGGATTGAAGGGTGGGAAGGCTGCCTATAAAGGTACTGTTGTAAGGAGTGGATGAGACCTCTTCGGAGCTGTTTAATCTGACCATTGAGGAAATTTTTTTCTTCCTAAATTCTAAGCCAGTAATCTTTCATCTAACAGGCCTGAGGAATCTTCTTTGGGAAATTAACTCCAATCTGCTACAGGAAATCCTTAGTACACATTGTCAGGCTTGAAAGCTGACCTGGAAATGGTATTCCAAAAGGGTTTCTGGTCACTGCTGCATATGTGCCTTTTGACATGAGCTCACTTTTGGTTATCTTTTTGTGTAGGTATTTGTGGTGGCTTTAGTTGGTATTGCCCGTGCTGTTGTCTCCATGACTGTGAGTGCCTCTGATGCTGCCACAGTCGCTGATAAGGTAGGTACAGTACTGATTTTTAGAGTCTCTGCTTTGTGCAGTTCTGGTCACAGCAATCTGCTAAGGCTTCCCTTTTATGCACATACAAGAAGAATGTGTTTTCTTCCAGTACTCATAGCTATGTCTACTGTGGAATCCTGTTCTGATAGCTGTATCTAAATGATCACAACATCCAGGGCTGTAAAACAATGGACTTCCTAAAATAGTTGCACGGATGGTGGTAGCAAAACTTTCCTGTTGCAGAGATAGAATGACTCCGCTTTGCAAGAGCTAAACATTCAGAGACCTTCAGCAGATAGCCAAGACCTGGCCTTTGTTACTCTTGCAATATTTGAGTGGCTCTTTGAAAAATACTTAATTCTTTTGTATTGAAAGCGAATAAAACCGAATTCCCTTTTGAGACTGATACCTGAATGTCATTGCAGCCACTCTGAGCACAGGGTGCACCCTTAGCAAACAGGAAATAGCTTTGTACGTGCTGTTCCTTTGCAGTCATTTGACTTGTAGCAGAATATTACCTAAACCAAAAAACTCTGTAGTTCTTGAGCTGTTAGAGGAAGAAGAGCCACCCATGAAGTACAGGTCTTCTGGCTTTATTCTCTGGGATCAGTGCGGTTCTTTTGCTTTTCCCTTTAATGTTACCTGTCAAAGCATTGCAATGCGCTGCTTGTTGTGAGTGGCTGGATGTTTGTAGCATTTTAATTCACCTCTGTTGAATAGATGTAGGTCCAGGACTTGAAAATAATGGAGAAGAGGTGAGAAGGTGCTTTTCTTCAGCTCTGTTGAGCTGCAGAATCTACTGCTTTAAGAGCTGGCCCTGTTTAAGATTAGATTTTTAAGGTCGTCTTGGGTTAGTGCTCCTTGGGAGTACAGCAGAAAGAACACATCCAAGACAAGTGACAGATCCTCAAGTGTGGCATACCATGGCCACTTCCTCTCTCCATAGGCATGCTGTTTGCTTGCTCCCACACAACCGTTCTGTTTCACAGGCGTGGACAGGGTTTGGAACAAGCATATAATTAACATCCCTACAAAACATGAGGAAGATTTGTGGAAATTACCTGCTCTATTCAGAGGCTGTCATCCTCTGGAGCAGAGAGTGGAGTTTCGCTGTATTAACTTCCGACTGGTTCCTGGCTCTGTCTAATCATGTTTGTCTGGTTTCTGTTATCCCTCAGATCCTGTGGGAGATCACAAGGTTCTTCCTTCTGGCGATTGAGCTGAGTGTGGTGATTCTAGGCCTTGCCTTTGGTATGTGTCAGGAGGTTTTTGAGTGCTTTGAATGTCTTCTATTCCCTTTTATTCCACAGAGGCTGCATCTGTAAATTTGTGGAGATGCTGATTCTATAAAGTGAAGGAGCTCTAGAATAAAAACAAAGGACAAATTATGCAGTTTTAGTTAGAAATGGCTGAAAGCCTGATTATATTTACGGATCAATGGCTTGTGCAATTTCAGGATTTATATGTGCTTTTTTTGTTCTGCATGCATGTGGCGAAGGCGTGTACAGCTTAGGTGAAGAAGGCTTATGCAAAGATCAACTTTCTGAGCTTTGCTTCAACCCCATTTTCTTTAAGATGGTTCCTTTGAGAGTCCTTCTTTCCCCCCCTTGGTTGGTTTTTTTCCATCCTGGCTTCATTCAGCTGCTATAACTGTAGCTGAAATGTATAACTCTACTTTTTTTCAGAGTTGTATGAGTGAAAATGCTGTTTGGAGCAGCTCTTCCTGTGGGTTAGCAGTAGAAGAGAGGGGAGTTGGTAGGTGTCACTGTTGCATCTGCCAGTGGGACATCTGAGCGCTAGCTCTTTTACCTTTTGAGGGCTCATAGAGTAACTTAGGTTGGAGGGAGCTTCTGGAGATTGTCTGCTCCAGCATATTCCAGTGCAGATTTCTCTAAATTGTGTAAGCCCTTTTTCCCTGCTCTAACCCAGTCTCCCATCAGCTTTTCCCTGAGAAGAAACTTTACAACATATCAGTGTACATGATACTGGAGTAATTCATGACTATTTTTTTTGTAATCCCAGAGGAAGACCTTAGTTGATTTCTGTATATTAGTGTGGGCAGAAGGAAAGCAAGTTAAAATTGTTGTTTTGTATTATTTTGTCTGTGAAAGGCTCAACTCTCCAAACAGGGAAACAGTTTCTAGCGGTTGAGTGAGCTCTAACCTTCCCTTGAAAGCCTCTGGAAATATAAATGCGGTCCTCTGTTGGTTTTGAAGAGAACTGATTTTTACCAGGGCTGGGATCACATCCTGAGTCACTTCTGTATTCCTTAATTCCAGGTCACCTGGAGAGCAAGTCAAGTGTGAAACGTGTTCTGGCAATCACTACAGTGCTGTCTTTGGCATATTCGGTCACCCAGGTGAGTATATTGGAGCAGAGAATTAGTCTTTGCAAAAGAGGGGACTTGGCTTGGAGTTCAGCAGTTAGGTGTAGGACTCCTATCTGGAAAGTGGCAGCTTTGCTCTTTGAATGAGGTTTTGGGGGAAGATTGTGTTTGTGGTAATGTGTTGGGATGCCCAGAGCATACACCAGACTGTATCTCCCTGTCCTCTTCATGGCAGGAACGGCTCAGCCAAGGTCGGGACGTGAGGTGAGGTTTAGACGGATTGTCTTGTTTAGTAAATCTTGGAACAGGAGGGAGAGTTTTTCCACACCTGAGCCACAAGTTTTGAATCTAGCCTCAAGTGCCATCAAAATTAGATAGAGAGATGTGAGGTGTTCTTGTCAGATAAGAGCAGTGTACTGGGCCTCATTTCCTGAGTGTCAGAGAGCTGAGAGCTCCTGCTTCCCTTCAAACTAGCATCTGGCTTGCTAGCTCAGTTTATTAGCTGTGTCTCCATCTCTCTGAACAATGCAGTATGTGTCTGGGTTTATTCTCCTTGGTAAGTAAGTGGTCAGCCTCGTGCATACTTGACGCAGCACTGGAATAACACACAGATCTTTGTTTTGTGACCAGGCTCTTGCTTGCGGAGGCAGTGAGCTGATCATTGCCATATGATAATGCTGGAGGAGCCTCATTATATATCAAGTGTTTGAGCTATGTCTGGGTTCAGTGGTGCTTACAAACACTTTTCTCTCTCCACTGTCTGTGTGGTAGCTTCTGTTCATAGCATTTTTCAGGAATTCAAGTGAATGAGACAGTGTCCTTTCCCAACTCTTGCACAAGTGTTGGCTTTTGTATTCTGTATGTTTCATCAACGGTCTACTTTAAAGTAGAGTCTACTCTGTCTATTTCAAACAGACATCTAACTGCTTGCATCCCCTATCCTTTCCGTCAGTCTCTCTCCTGGAATGTCATTGATGCTGGTTTCCTTCAGATGCAGATTCCTGACGCTTTTTTCCTCTCGCTTATTGTCTTCAGTTTCTTCCTTTTCTCCTGTGTGAGCTTAATTTGGTCTAAGCAGAGCAATGGTTGGGTCTTAGGTGGCAGGGACAGCTGTTGTCTGAACTTCTTTAAACACAGTCTCCTTTGTCCAGACACCCACTCTGGTGAGGATGCCGCCTATAACAGTCATGTTGGTGCCACTTCTCTCCTAGGGCACCCTGGAAATCCTGTATCCTGATGCCCATCTCTCAGCAGAAGACTTCAACATCTATGGCCATGGAGGGAGACACTTTTGGCTTGCCAGCTCCTGTTTCTTCTTTCTGGTAAGTACTGGGCATGTGTTATGCACTCTGATAGCTTCTTTGTATTTTCTAAATGGGGCAAGGAGGATGATTTGTGTATAATGAAGCCCTAGTCCCCTTCCTGCCTGATACAGCGCAACACGGATGCTTCTCGTGCAGCAGTAGAGCCGAAGCAATAAAGGTTTGGTGGGGGTGGTATAAGCTGTGGCAGTTGAATTCCAGCTGAACTCAGATGTTCTTCACTCCATTGTTTCTCAGTGACCAGTCCTTGTGTACTGATGGGGGTGAGGTGTGGGGCCTTCACATCTGCACCATCTGCACAGAGTTTAATATCAGGGTGCCTCTGCCCTGAGACGTGTAGGGAGTGTGTTACACCACACGCCATTCCTGCAAAGACTTTTGAGTTCAGTTATCAAGCAGCTGTGGAACAGTTAGTTCTTTGTCTCAACAGGTCTATTCCTTGGTGGTGATTCTTCCAAAAACTCCTCTGAAAGACCGGATTTCTTTGCCCTGTAAGTGACTATAGTGTGTTCCATAGTATAGGTGGAGACAGTGCCGGAATAAAACATAGGAGGGAGTAACATAGGTGGTTGTGCTGCAGGTATATCCCACTGGCTCTGTATACGGACACATGGCAAAGGACTGATAAGTGATCCCTTGAAAAATAGTATGTTGTGTCTTTTGGAGGGTAGAGTAAGAGCAATTACATAGCTACTTCAGTAGCTAAATGATTACATTAAGAAAACAAGATTTACTGCTCAGTTAATGATACAGATATAATGTAAATATATAATATTCAGAGAGACATATGAAATGGCTTCTAATAATAGCTTCCTTTGGAATTCATGTATGATGTTAAAGTGTACGTGCTGGTCATCCTCTGGGAAAGAAAGGCTAATTGGGAATCGCTTAATAATTTTTATCTGGGCATTCACTTTATTAAGATGCTTCTCTGGTTTTTCTTCTTGTTGCAGAGTATCTGCAGTTCTTGCTTAGGGAGAGAAGCTTTTACTGAGCTGTTTGCAGTGGGCTGTTCTCTCTCTAAGTAGTGTCGGCATCTATGTGTGGGTACCCTGAGGGAGTCAATGTGTGTGGCAAACGCCACAAGCAGCTTGTCCTGGGCCTCATCTGCCTAGTGTCCAGCGTACCCTGCTGCTCCTGTCTGGGTCTCCTGAGCAGTTTTGTTAATGCTGTACATGGGAAGGGCACAGATTCTGGTTCAGCTGTGGGTTTTTTGTTTTTCTTACGTTCAAGTATGTGACTGACACCGGTTCCAGATGCTTGCCAAGAAAGTCTGTGCATGTGTTGCCATGACTATGTGCTTTCAAAACCCATCTTGTATGTGTATGCACATGCAGGAGGGTGTGGTTTAGTCCACTATACCTCCATCAGTCCTGCCAGCATGGGACAGAAAAATGCAGTCTTAGTTCTTCAGGAGCTCTTAAACAGACAAGATGGTGAGATGCTTTTGTTGGGTTTGCTGTCTCCATCAAATGGATTTGCACTGGGCTGGTGCTTATGAGGTTGAGCTTCACCTGTGTCCATGTCTTTCCTACAGCCAGGAAGAGTTTTTATATTTATGCTGGAATCCTGGCACTGCTGAACCTGGTGCAGGGCCTGGGCAGCGCCCTCCTCTGTGTGGATATCATAGAAGGACTGTGGTATGTGTGCTGGGGGAGCAGGTCTGCAGCCCAGTTTCTCATGTTGTATTTGAGTGTCTCTCAACACTGCCTCTCCCAAGAAAACAAACTTGTGCTGTGTTCCTAAGAAGGAATAAAATTGTTGGATCTGTTTTGTGCCAAAAGACCTCTAAGTGGTCAGGAAACACACTGGAGAGATCTGTGGAGCTGCATGCTCTGCAGGTGTCTTGTTCTGCAGGGATCAGTGTCACTTCTGCGAGTCAAAAACTGGGAGCGCTAAGACTGTGCTCTTGGTCAGACCTCGGGTTTTGGGATGGTTCCCTCATGAGTGTCTAGGAGCAGTGACACATGTTGATGGCAATACTTTGCATCAGTTTGAATTGTTTAGCACAAGACTTTTCTTGTGCTGTGCTTGAGCACTCTGGAGGGAAATGGGATCATTTTGGGGGGATGTGGTGGGTGTTATCCAGCTGTATTGTGCTTGAGTGCTAAATTTGTTCGTGTTCCCTTTTGCCGTTGACAGCTGTGTTGATGCTACCACGTTCCTTTACTTCAGCTTCTTTGCACCTCTCATCTATGTGGCATTCCTGAAAGGCTTCTTTGGGTGAGTAGCCAGGAACAGAAGTTTAGAGGGTATATGTAGTCGTTTAATTGTCCTGCACCCAAGTTCTCCCCATCTGTAGAATAAGGGCAGGGATTAGAATGCCAGTTAGGGAACCAGTTTTCAATTTCTGGCCTTGCAGTTTTTCTTGTGTCTCGCTTCTGTCCAAGACTTCTTTGTATTCAAAGTAGAGCTGATAGTAATGTTCCTCTCAAACATTTATGAGGATCACTTCTTCTGTGTCTGCATCCTGCTTAGTACAGTTTTACTGCTGAAGTTGGTAACTAAATGGTTAGTGAGAGATTGAGTCCCGGAAGAATAAATGGTATCCTGGGTGGGTTTTGGGATATCTTTGTAGAAAGAATCTAGGGTTTAGGTAGCCCTTTGGCTGAGTCCTCCTCTGGGTACTGGGCCCGAGAGTCACCAAGTTTAAAGCACTCGGGAGTGTGATTCCTGGGTCGGGGTTGCCGCCATGTGGCCATTCAGGGGAAATGCATCTTGGTGGGAAAAACCCGGTGGTTTACTGTAGGCCTTAGCTTTTATTGTCCATGAGCAAGAAACAGCGGGCTTTAAAATAGCTAAGAACATAAAGTATTCCTAAAATATCAAAATGTGCCTCTGCTGCCTTATGAAATCAAAAGGGAACAGTGCCTGGAGTTAGAGATGGAAACTGCTGATCCCCAGGTGTTTGTATTTTGGTTTTCCTGATGCACGCAGATGGAACTTGGGGTGGGCTCCTGTTCTGTTGGTGCCAGTAACCAGGCTGCTGTGGAGTCCAATGGTGTTTGGATGCTGTTGCCCTCAGTAATTCAGAACTCGCAAAGATCATAACACCTTTCCCGCACTGGAGTTGGGATTCTGTCATTTTTATTTCTTTGGTGACTTAGCCCAAAGCTACATTTAGCATTACTTTATGACAATTACTCTACTAGGTGTATTTCAGGACTGAAAGCTAGTGTGAAGAGTTTTTAGGGTCTGAATACACAATTTCTTAGTGTTGCTGAGTTTCAGTTAAGGATAAGTGCCTGTTATACTACATTGCTTAAACATGTATTTTTTTTAATCACGCCAGGTCTGAACCGAAGATCCTTTTCTCCTACAAATGTCAGGTGGATGAACCTGAGGATGTGGATGTGCACCTACCCCACCCTTATGCCGTTGCCAAGAAGGAAGGAATGGATTCCGGGTTCTACTCGAGCACTCAAATTGACACCACAGCCTACCTGGATGACGTGGCCTCTATGCCGTATCATGTGGGCAGCATCAACAGCATAGACAGTGACCGCTGGAAAGCCATCAATGCCTAAGGCAGGGCTACCCGCTTCACACAATGCCTCATTCCTTTCCTTCCAAACTCCCTGATACTACAGCTGTTAGGATGTCCATTGGAAATCTGTCCTTGGCTATCTGCCATGGCTTTCCTCTCTTCCTTCGGATTTCTGAAACCTATTGTGGAACTAAGTTGGCAGCCCTAATCCTGTTGGAAAGAACGTTTTGTGTTGCTACCTGAGAACAATGTAGAAAAGTCTTGTTCGTAAACCTATAAATACTGAACCTTCCTGATCCTCCGTGTTCCAGATGTGAATATAACTGAGAAGATAGGCCTGACTGGCACCTCTTCCTTTTCAATGACTGAAAGCACTTGTCTGCCAATTAGGGGAATGGCGTTTAGGGATGAGGGTGTTGACTTGACTGCTGTATTGTACATATATGGAAAGGTTTGGTGGTTGAAACCAAAGATGGTCTTCCTGGGCTTTTTCAAGCAGCATGGCTGCCTGGGTCTTGTCATAATGCAACAGCATAGGTGGTGATAGCAGTGCCTGAAGAGGGAAGCTGGTCAGCTGGGCTCATCTCTAGTTTCAGCTAATACTGATGAAGATAATGAATTGCAGTTGCTAGGGGTTAAAAGGAGTGTTCAGAGCGTGTGGGAAGGAGCAGAGAGGTACGAAGAGGAATGAATTGTTCTTTGTGCCCTGGGAGCATTTTGGGGGCCTGGTAGCCATCAGCATGGATGTGAATGGACTGAACAATAGGGAGATAGAAGGACAGACAGTGCTGCTGTCTAGCTGAGCTGAAGTAGCTGTAAAGCAGTCTGTGGAGGCTGTAGTACTGTGCATCTGAGCTCACAGGAAAATCCAGGTAACAACACTGAATCGGGGCTGAGTTTCAAGAATAGAACCTGTGAGGTAGGTGCATTTTCCATCTGCACTCTGCTTCATGGCTCTGGCAAGGTCTTGGAGAGTGCTGTGAAGGAGGAAGCTGACTCTGCAGATGAAGGCTCTAGGGATGTTCAGGTGCTTGAGGCAGAGCAGAAGCCCATGATGAGTCCAGGCTGTCAGTGTTTAGTGACTGAAAACTCTCAAACACCATAGGTGTGCTAGAATCAAGCTGGCTGGTGTTCTAAGTGGGGAGGAAAGTTCGGAGACAGATGTGTTTCTCTGCCAGTGTCCTCTTATGTTGCAGTTCAGATCCCCAGACTTCTGCTGGTCTGAATAGGTTTTATGGCTCGATATGTTGAAAATACTTACGCGCACGTGGAGCGTGGTTCGTTTAAAGACTATCTGGAACTTCTTATTAACCTCTTCCATGCTGGAAAAGGGACTACTGTTGTCTGAGCTGTCTGGCATGCAGTTTCAAGACATCGTGTTCCAGTCCAGGCACTGTTCAGCTGAAAGCTGTATCAGACTGGTTTCTGGGACTTCCTGTGCTTTCCAAGGATGAAGAGGTGTATTCCTCTAGCTTTGGGGGTGCTTTTCTGCCTGAGTCCTCCAGGTAGGTGGAGATCTGCTATAAGCAATAGCAACTTTCCATTAGAGATGGTAGAAAGAGGGAATTTGAAATGTTTGGGGACTGTGTGAAACCCTTGCCCCAACTCACTGCTGTTCCTGAAGAATATTGAGGTAAGAGTTTCTGTGAAATCAGCATGCAGGGTGCAGCGTGGAGGTATTAGATTGGATCATGAGCAGGTGGAGGAAAGCATTTGCTACCAGTTGTTCCCACCATAGGGGAAGTTTGGGTAAGAACATGAAGTTCATACTGGTTGCCAAAACTATGCAGGCCCTTTTCTTACCTTTTTTTGTTAATGAACAATGCAGCCTCTCTCTTCTGCCTGTGGACCTTGCCCTGCAGGCCTCTAAGTAGCACTGGCACCTTGAAAATAAACACCACCCCCGCTTCTTTTTTTTTTTTAATTTACTTTTGAGGAAAAAAGGCCTCTGTTTGTCCATGTGCGAGAGCTGAATTGTCTCTTGGGTCAACAGCCTTTCACATTTCCCCTCCATGCAATGACCACATAAGGGCAACTGGGCAAGTCAGCCCTTGCTGTGTTAGTGAAGTGTTCCATGCACCTCCCGTCACTTGCTGTGAATCGGCCTGAGCCATGCTTGCTTACTTACTCTAATAGGGATGGATGATGTGGTGCCTGAATTGCCCTGCTGCTGCTCCTGTTGCTGCTTACAACACCGATCCTGAGCTGCTGTTAGAAAGTGTGGGGAAACCTGCGAAGCTTCCCTGGCGTTGGTGGGTCTTGGACAGAGCCAAGACACATGAAGGTCTTAAAGCAGTTGAGAAATAAAGGGGCAACTGCTTTTCCGTCCCAAGGAGTATTTGCTGAAGGATCACCTGTGCAGGTGGTCGCCATGTGCATCCTGTCCTTTGCTGGCAGGACTCCAGTATTTCTGGAGCGTCCCGCATTCTGCTGCTGAGGAGCTTCTGTGCTAGGTCATGGACTGACCTTCCTCCTGTTGTATTTTTGTGTATATATAATGCTTTGGGCCATATTCCCGGTGGTCCTTGAGCAGAAGTGTGTTATGTGTGTGAGGGGGATGCAAAGAGAGAAAATACAGAATAAATGTATATTTTTGTTTGTAAAATAAAGAAATAAAATTAAGTTTGGCATAATTGGTCATACTTTCTTTCTCAAATGATCCATATTATGGAGAAAAAAATAGCCTTTTGGGTTTGGCTTTTTTTTTTTTAAAAGCCCTGAACAAATATGGCAGATGGTAATGGAATAACATGATGTCTTTTTGTCAGAGATGGATCTTTCCTTCTCGGAAGGCTATTACTAGGACAACAGATGACTGTAGAGAGTGGTCTCCAGGTCTAAATAATTGTCAGTGAAGCCTTTGACTCTTCTTGGTAACTAGATCTTGCTGTTCCTAGGCATGTCCCGTATCAGAGGTCTTTCTTATGTTACAGATGTCTTTCTCTGTTGCTTGGAAAAAGGCGGGCGTGGAAGTTGGAATTGACTCTTGCTTATTTCTTGTTCTGGGCTTTGAAATGAGCCCTGTGTATCAGGACTAATTTTCTGGCTGCAGGGAGGATGTGATAGCTGCTGAGTAACAGCTAAGTGCGCTGGCAGTAACCAGCACCCATCAGGATCTCTTTGGCGGGCGTACAGTCTGGGGAGTGGGGTGACATTGGGATTGGGTCATTGTGCGGTAAAACCTTACAGAGCTCCTTCCAGGTTCCATGCAGAAAACTGCCCTAGGAGATGTTACTGCTGGAGCTAACTATGACGACATCCTCCGCTCCTGCGTAGGTGGAGAAGCATTTAAATTGTTGTACAGCTCCTCCACCATTATTATGGCTGCTTCCACATCAGTGTCCCGTGGCTTGTGGGCCCTGTTGGGTGTCCTCAGGCTCTTGGAGATCACAGGAAGGCACAGCTGTAGGTGTGAGGTGCAGTTTTGTTTGTCTTTGCCCACTCTCCCTTCTGGATCTTTGCAGATGATGCCTGGCACCTGGCTGGAGTTACACCTGAAAAAGGCCTAAGGAAGGATGAGAAGAGTAATCAGAGTTATGGGATGACTTCTGGAGGAGCAATTAAATGGTTGAGAACTCACCAGCCTGGAAGAGCAGCAATGCAGGTCTGTGAAACCCTGAGAGTACGGAGGAGGCCGATAAGGAAATGACTGTTCGTGGTCTTTTTTTTTTAGTACAAAAACTGGGTGCCATCAAATGAAGCGAGCAGGTGGCAGGTTAGAAACAAACAAGAGGCTGGTGAGAGTGTTCTGGGAGGGTTCGTGGTTTGACGTTAGCCAGACCTTTGCTGTTTCACAGTGGTGGTGTACTGCAGTGCAAACAGCTGACAGCACCACCATGCAGTGCCTTTGTCTTGAGAACTCAAGCAATGGGACAAGTCCCCAGCGTACAAGGTATTACACAAATAACAAAATTATTGCTTGTTTCCTGGAGGGTGCTATAGAAGAGGCCTGGATATCTTGGGGAGGGCAGAGTCTCCTAGATAGTCCCTTAAAGCTGGCCAGGGTCCCACTGCTGAGTCAAAGCTGTAGTCTCCACATGAGCTGCAGTGAAGAATAAGCATTCCGCAGTTAAAACTGCTCCAACACGCTGCTAAGAAGTAGATAAGCAGCATGTCGATACCAAGGCTTCATTAACTTTGTAGTTACAAATGCACAAAATTGTCTAGGTCATCACGTGGCCTGTGTTCCTGGGAATGCAGAAAGCTTATTTGGAAAAGACCCTTCAAAGCTGCCACTTCTCAGTCCAGCTGCTTGTGTGGTATGTTATGTTTTTCCTCATGCCTTTGGTTTAGGCTGTGGATCGGCTGTGCCTGGTGACAGGGACCGTATCTGTGATGGCCTGACCTAGGTGGGACCCGTGTGTGCCTGTCACAGCAGGTAATGGCACGGTCAGTAGGTCTCACTGGAACAGGGTGGCTGACAGGAGCCGGGAGGTGAATTCTGCCCACAGAGCAGCTGCTGTAAAACTGACTAGAAATTGTAGACTGTAGCTTTGTTTTTAATCGCCAGAGAAATGTGAGCTGGCGTGTTGGGGTGGTGACCTCCCGCGAGGACTGTGGAGAAATGGCGTGTGTGAAGGTGGACAAGGGCTTCCTGGTGGGGTGAGGGATGCCCTCGCTCGGCTGCGTTTGGAGGTTGCTCGGTCTTTGTGCCTTCCTGACTTATTTTCTGTGAGGTTCCATGTGGGTTGGCTTTCTTCCGTCCGTAACTGTGACACAGTAAAGAAACCCCGTGGGTGGGGTGTGGAAGTTTTTGCGGTGTTTTGATCCTGCGCTCAAAACCGAAGGTGGGGAGGAGGAAGCTCGGCGAGGCCAAGGGCTACAGACCGAGCCCGGAGACGCTTTGGTGCCGCCGTCGGTCTGTCGCAGGGTAAACCGGTGAGTGTATCCTGCGTCGGAGCGCAGCCGCCTCCGGGGCCGGGTCAGGCCGGCCGCCCGCCCAGCCATCGCCGCCGGACTACAGCCCCCAGCCTGCACCGCGGCCGGCCGCCAGCACCGCGCCTCGCTATTGGCCGTCCCGCAGCCGGCCGCCAATGGGGCGCGGGTATGTTGGCAGGCGGGGGAAGCGGAGGGGCGCTCTCTTCGCCGCGGCAGCCCGGTGTGAGGTTGTGTGGGGGGCGCGGCGGGAAGAGGCGTCCCCAGCGCCGCCGGCATGGGGGGCAACGAGAGCAGCCACGGCGGCAGGAAGGTCTCCTTCGGGCTGGATGAGCGGGAGCAAGTGCGGGTGCTGCAGGGCATCAGGGTGAGACGGGGCCGGGAGATGGAGGCGCCGGGGGCAGGGAGCCGGGCTGAGGAAGGCCCTGCTGGAGTGGCGGGGTAGGGCAAAGGGAGCAGGGGATGCGGTGCAGGGCTGGAAGGGGGTGAGTGGGGCAAACCGGCAAGGAAGAAGGGAGATAAAGCTGTAAGGCTGAAGGGGTAGAGGGTTGGAGAGGCGATGGGATGGCTGGAGTGTGGTGGGGAAGGGGGCTGAGTTGCCTGAGCATGGCTTTTCTGGAGCGGTGACACACCAGCCCTTCATCTCCCCTTCCAAACTCTGCTCTCAACCCTCTTTCCGTCCTCGTTGCTTAATGACCCCATCTTGCACCTGCCTTGTGCTTTGTAAGCAGTTCGATGCTCAAGGCGCTGCCTGGCTCTGAGGGCATCCAAGAGGAGACGCCTCTGCCCTTATTGATGGTACCAAGAGCCTTGGCAGAGCACCACTGTCTGAACGAGCAGGGAGATAAGAGGTTGTGGGGATTAGTGAGGATTAGGGGTGTTTCTGGGAGGGGCTGGGGGAAGCTGCTTCTTGAACTTCGATCAGACATCTGTATGTATGTGTTGTGAAAACAAGCCCTGGAGAGTGGCGGTGGTGGTATCATTAAGGAACATTCTTTTTCCCCATCAAGATTTCTCTTCCTATTTTTCATTGGTAATTTAGGTTTTGTGTGGTGTTTCTTTTTTTTTTTTTATTACTACCTTCATTTCATTGCTGTCGCTTCTTCATACTTTTATCTGGTTTTCCCCTAATATTTGTCTGAAATGAACTTGCAGAGTGTGTTTTGCTGTGGTTACTTATTTTATGTCCCATTTTGACTAATCATTTGACAAAAGTTAACTAAGATTGTGCTGATCTCCTTTTTAAAGTGTTTGATGGAGGTGAAGTAATTTTTGCCTGATTTCTCTTTACAGGATATAGACAGGGACCCCTTGAGGACTCATCCACATCTACCATAGATGTAATTTGTTCTGGTGCTTCAATTTAGTTATCTGTTCCATCAGCTAGATGCTAATGGAAGTAGAGAAAACGTGGGTTTATTGTTATTGGTCTGTGTATGACCTCCAGGAGCTCAAGATGAAGATGCCCTGTGTATCTCATAGGGCATGAGCTTTGGTCTTTGTAGACCTTTCTATTTGAGTTCCTGAAGTAAAAGTTTTTCTCTTCCTTTTTTTCTTTGGTTTGTTTGTTTTGTGAAACAAAATAATCATTTCTCATTCTTAGTACCAAGGACGTTATTTGGTGGGTTTTTTGTTGTTTTTTTTTGTTTTGTTTTGTTTTTGGTTTTGTTTTTTTTCTTTAGCGATGTGTATAAAAGTAGTTCCACTGAGCCTGCCCTTAGCTAAGTCTGGCTTTTTACAGACTTGTGTTTTTAAAAATCAGTTCCCATAACCAGGAATTTGACATGTTAACAACATATAATGAAGACGTTAAAAATGCTGTTAAGTTGGGTTGCAGGGACACAGCTGAAAATCTGTCTGTGACCAGCCTAGGTGGGGAAACAACCTCAGTTCGTTTTGTTCTGGAGCCAGAACAGTCAGTACAGAACCTCTGACCCTGGGAGGAGGAAGGGGTCAATCTTAACAGTGCTGTGAGAAGCCCCCTTGGACCGAATGGCCAGAAAACTTCAAGTTAACTTTTCTTTCTTTTCCATGGGTTTGGACCCAAGTAAGGGAGTGAGAATGAAGTTGAGATTGCAAAAACTTTTGCAGCCTTATGTGAAGGGGAGGGCTGTGCAGCTGTTCTCTGCTGTATGATTTACAGTTCTTCTGCCACGCTGAGCTGGGTTAGCAAGCATGGGGGAAGAGGAAGGACGGACTTACAACCTGCTTAGTTACTTTCCTTGTACTTGTGTTAAATATGTCCCTACTCAAGGAGTTGGCTTGTTTAGCATGAGCTACCTTTGTTAGCATTTGTAGAAGATTAATTGTCACTGTCCAGTGAAGCCTTTAGGGTCAGTAGATTGAAGGTTTTATCACTTACAGATAGGGTATGTTTTTTTAAAATGTAAAATCAATGTACAGAGGTTGACCACTTGGATTCAAAGGACTGTGGCATTGAAATGAGATAATTGGCAATACTTTTGCAGTAGCATGGAAACTAACAAATAAATATATAGTGAAATAGACACACATTAAGAATTGACTTGGTTAATTTCTTTCCCATGTACCTATGTTTCAGCTCACTGAAGATGTAGTGAACCGAATGAAAGAATCTGCTCAAAGTAAAAGGGACAACCAGAGATCACCCCGTTCATCCAGTGGCACAGCTCCATCTTCACCAACTGCAGAAGGGAAACCCAAATCTCCTACAGGTACTGTCAGTCCCTCTCAGGTCTACTGACTGTTTTGACACACTTCTCGGTAGTGCTGCCACTGGATGTTATATGGTATGCCTGTATTTTTCAAGACTATCTTGTGAGAGGAGCTCTTTGATCAGCCTGTAACACTTTCATGTATGTAGATATTGGCATCATTGAAAGCCTTGGATGTAATGGTCCTGTGATGTTCTCTTTATGTTCCTGAAAGGTAGCTGTGCCATCTGGCAGTTGGAATGCTATGGTTCTAGTTCTGTTGCTATGTGCTCTTAAGTAAGACAACTTGTTTTTCTAGGTCCTTTCCTTCTCCATCTTTGGAATACCAAATACCCTTCTCAAATACTTTAATGAACTTGGATCACTTTGTGAACACTTCTAGGATTTCAGATGAACATGCAATAAGCAAGGCAGAATTCTTAAAATTCTATTTTATCTTTCGTTCCTGGCAAGCTGCGTTGTTGTCTCCTTTCCATGCACAGGGAGTGGATGCATGGGGGAAATACTGCTTTTTGTTCTTTTGAAATAAGCTCATAGCGAAGTATAGACTGACTAAGCACTTGCCAAGCAGATGATGAGAACTTGGTTTCTGAACTTGCCTTTCTTTACAGGTTAGAAAACTATTTGATTTCTCTTGGTTCTCAAATACACTTTTTTGATATATGTTATCAGTGTGGATTTGTTTAAGGCATCCAGACTAACATGAAATTAGGGAACCAGGCCTTTGCTTTTAGAGATTTGTTTGCTGTTAGCCTACATCTTTCCTGAAAGTGGATTCAGCCTTATGGATGGCCTGAACTCCATCAAATAATTTCATGTACATTTGTGGGAGCCCTTGTAATTACAAGGAAAGCAGGAGGTCAAGGGGAAGACTTAATGGAACTAGAGGAAGGAAATGGAAAGTAGGTCTAAAACCATGCTTGTGCTTCAGTATAAACCGGGTTTGAGGATTTAACATCCTTACCTGGAAGTTTCTGTAGCATGCCTTGTTCAGTGTGCCTTGTTGAAAACAATGCTGTCAGTATCTCTGTTTCATGAGTTCAAACTCCATCCATCAAACTTGAATTTTCTTAAGACTTTTCAAAGTATATTGTGGTTTTTCTCTTGATGGGATAACACTCACGTGTGACATTCTCCTCAAATAAGTTGTGATGTGATGGACTACGTTTTGTACTATAGTTGTCATAGGTTTCTGTTCTTCTTTCTAGGAATCCAGCCACCAAGGGCAGGTGACTCTGGTGAGAAGTCTACTGCTGCAGAACAGGAACTGTACAGGAGGTGAGGTGAAGTTCTTGAAAAAGACAATAGCTTAGCTCCTTTTGGAATATATGTACACGTATATGTTTTACTTCAGTCCAAGCACAATAACTGTATGTTTTAATGCCTGAGAATCCCCTTTGAAGCCTTTTTCAGTTAAGGGCCACGGAACACAATTTTTTTTTTTTAGGGAAACCTGTCCCTTAGCCAAAAGGAGCAGTCAGGGGAGCTGTGGGCAGTTGGACTGGCGAAACAGTGCAGAAACAGGGAGGACCAATGTAAGGAGTTGGTAACTACAGAAAACTTGTGTGTGATGTGCATTGCAAGACCAATAGAGCATAAACTTGAGTACGGTTGCCTTTTCTGGGAAAAATGAAGGAGTCTTAAGTGTTTGATGCTTCCCCTAGGGATTTTGTAATCTCAAACATGGTAATGGGTTTTATTCAGTTTATGCCTAAAATAATCAGATCCGTCTTATGTATCCGAGTCCATTCCTCCCACTTTTCCTAGACTGGATGTAATGCCTATCAGCCAGTGCTAGAGTGCTATGAATTTTCCATCCCAGGGTATTTTAATATATTAAGATAGAAATACCAGTGAAGATGGGGGTAAGGTGAGGGGAAAAAAAATTGCACAAGAAAGCTGTTCTCCTCTCTGACAGAACCACAGCAGTTTCCTCCTAGTTCTAGGCACTGCAGGGCAATGAGAACTTCAGTTCTGTGTAACTTGGTAGTTTTCTGTTATAAAACTGCTGGGCTGTTTTTTGTCTGTGTTCTTTGTCTGTGTGTTCTTAAAACTGCTGGGCTGTCTGTGTGTTCTTAAAAATGCTGTAAAGGTTGGTCTTTTCCTGTTAACAATGAAAAGCAGCCTCTGTTTGTGGTGGTTGTTTTTAGTATTACAGCTGACTGTCCAAACCTGTTGCAACAAACACCTGTTGCATCAATCACACTGTTGTTAGGAAAGTCAGAGATGAAACCAAGGAAGTCTCTGTAAAAACTGGTTCACTTTCTGAGGGACTCTGGAATTGAAATTGCTGGCAGTTTTCAGTGCTGAGCTATGAACTGTACCCCAAATACCTGTTCTGGGAAAGGAGGGGTAGGGTCAGAAATGCAGCGGAAAGGTAAGCAGGGAAGACAAGAAAGGGAGGAGCAGCTTGTATGCCTGTGACTGAACTGTAGAACCAGAACCAGACCTGGTTGGGCTGAAATGCACCCTGAGAAAGTTTGTGGAATACGCCAAACTTAGGGAGTGGTCGCTGCTCTGTGGATGGCAACATTGCCGAGATCCCTCTGAGCAATAATCTAGAGGACATGGGAGAAGAGAGGCTGAGGGAACTGCGTTGGCAGGGGTGGGATCTAACTGTTGTTTTCAACTTCCAAGTAGTGTTTTGGAAGACAGTGCTAGACTGTTCTCAGAGGTACGCACTGAAAGGACAAGAGGCAAGGGACACAAATTGCAGCAAGGAAATTCTGACTGGGTATAAGGAGTAGGGAGGGAAACCTCAGTCAGTCACTGAGAGCAGTGGAGCACTGGAACAGGTTGCACCAAAAGGATATAGAATCTCCACCCTTGGAGATCATCTAAGGTTGACTGGAGAAGGCTCTGAGCGACGTGATCTAACCCTGAAGTTAGTTCTGCTTTGAGCAGAAGGCTGGAATAAATAACCTTCAAAGGTCCCATCTAACCTAATTTATTCTGTAATTCACTTCATGTTAATCTCTCTCTGCTTGCACGTGGCATTTCCAAGGCTTGAATTGGACAAAATTTCCTTCCTGGCAATCTGAGATTCAAGTGTCCAGGCTATGGATTTGTCGAGGCTGCTTCTTTCAGCTCTGTTGCTGCGTGCATTTTATGTGATTTCCCCCCCTCGTAGAGCAGAAGAGCAGCATTGTCAGATAGGCTAACTCCTTTTATTGTTGTACATCCCTTGATCTTTTCCAAAGCAGTACCTATTTATCTATCTAACTACTTTCTATTCTCGCTGTTTTCAGGTGATAATTATTAAGTACTTAACAGAGCTAAATATAGCTGAAGTATAAAGTTTATATGGTGGTAAGTTTACTGTTGTTGCCAGAGCTGTACCTCACTGAAACTGCAGGTCATGTTTAAAGTTTGTTGGACTTTTGAATTCCTGATGATAATGGAGGGGATGTGAGCCGACTTTGTGTCAAACAGATTACGGATTCGTGTTTTGGCTCTAGGCAGGAACAGTCCATGCTAAGCCATGACCCTGTTGCGAGAAGTCTGCTGATCACCTTCTCTCTGTTTGCCTTTGGTGCTCATACAGGTACGAGCGAGAACAGGCACTTGTCCAAGAGGAGTTGCTTCGGCTGGCCAAAAGAGAAAGGGAAGCAGCCAGTGAGGCCTTGAATACTGCCCTTCAGCGGGAAAGGAACAACACTAATGAAGAGAGGCAGAGAGCAGCCCAGCTGGTGAGTAACAAAAGACTCCAGTATGTTTCCATACAGGACAGGGTAAAATCTCTCTGCTTGAGGGGATTCATTAAATGCCACTTGTGTGGTGAGCTTAGAAACTTTGATTTAGGCTGAAGCACTCATCAGCTCCCAACTCATCACTTAATGTTGGGCTTAACACTGTAGCTGGCAAGCTATGCCTGCAGCATGTCATGCAGTGACGCGAAGGCCAAGCTTGCAGGGAAAGGCATAAGCAATGACTGTGCTGGGGACACCTTTACCTGTGGCAGGTCAGTGTGGTGTGTGTATATGGGGTTGTTGTCTGAGCTAGAGAGCCCTCTTTTAAACTATCAGGTGTATGAAATGAATGTTTTGATATATACAGGATGAGATTCTGCTGACCTGATCTATCTTGAAACTTAGCTCTGCTTTTCTAGAGTGTAATTGTGCAAATACCCAAATTAATAAAAAATAATAACGAGTTCTGTTGTTTGAGTCTTTTATGATGCTGGTAACAGAAGAACTGTTTTAAAACTGTCAAGTATTGTAATGTTTTGAAGAAGGCTTAAGATTGATTTTTAGGGACGAGGAAGCATAAACGCGTTTTGTACACACCACTGACTCCCAAACCAATCTGTTCTTGCCCAGCAGACAGACTTATTTTCAGGGACTTCTTGCTGCAGCCTTTACTATTAGTCAGGCACCTTGTTGCTGAGATAAGCCGTTGGGTTATTGTCATACCGGTGCTGAGAAGAGCAGTGATGAGGGCGGAAATACAGTGAGATGAGACTGAGTAGAGCAAAAGGCTTTTATCCCTACAGTAGATTGGGGTTGTCATTGGTGCTTAATATTCACATGATACTATCTTATATAGTTTTATTTTAAACACTAGCATTGCTATGGCAATGGTGTACTACCTGTAAACAATGCAGAGTCTTACTGCAACTGCCACTTTTTCCTCACCTGGGGTGGTATGAAGTGTCAGGGTGTGACAGCGAGGTGGGACTATGCTTGCCGCAGTGAGCTCAAATTGCCTGTTCATTTAGACTGTGATGTTGAAACTGTTTATTGAGAGAACTAGACTAAGAGCAATTCTCCTTGCCCAATACGCATGGAAAGGATGGTTTAGGGAGAGGACAGACTTGAGTAATGGTCTTTATTGTGTTTCTTTCATCATACTGATCTGTTGCATGCGCTTGATTTAGCTGAAGAACCTTTCTGTGAGCATGTTTTTTCTGTATATTGAATGCTAATAGGCATGGCTTACCCAGGCATGTGACTTGGCTGTGAACCATTTTGAGGTTATAATATGAAGGTATTTTAGGGGGCTGAATAAATAAAATGTAAATAAGAATGGCCATAGTGGTTTAGACAGAAAGTCCTTCTGGCTATAGCCCATCTCTGACAGTGATCCGTAGCAGCAGTGTACAGAGAGCATGAGAACAGGGCAGGTGTATAGCAGTATTTCCCACCTGTCTACCCTCAACTTCTGCCATTCTGGGGCTTAGAGGATTCTTCAACAAGAGGGATTTTCACCTTGGCGGTTAACAGTCCTTAATTAAATTGTCTTACATTAATTTGTCCGTTTGTGTTTTTGGACACATTTGTGCTTTTTGACTCCATGATAACATTTGCGTGTGGTTGGGTTGGTAGGTCTCAGATTGATCTCCTGGATAACGGCTGCTGTGTCATAGGAAATTTCCTCTTGGCAAATTATACCCTAACCATGGGAAGCTGCCTGATGGCTGAGCTTTAGGATAGTGATGTCTGAGGCAGGTGACTGCCGTTACTCTGCATAGGACAGCTGGGTTAGCAGATGCAGTATTAACTCGCTTTCCACTAGAAAGAGAATATTTTCTTCATGAATGCAATTAATGGACTTCTGTAAAGGAGCAAGGGGTGGGAAGAAGCTAGTGGATTTATTGTCCAATCTAACGATGTGGCCTGGCTCAGAAGTAGAGCCTGGCCCTCCTGCAGCGAGGTGTGGAGTAATCCTGGAGAAATGTGACTAGCAGAGCCAGGCAGTGTGAAGTGTAAGGAGGGCACCGCTACAATGAGTTGAGACCTGACCTCTAACGTACAAAAGCTGTTATCCAAATTAGCTTTTATCGTGCAGTATTGCACACCCAGATATTGCATACTTGATGCTCTGCAAAAATTTGATCAAGCTTTCCTCGTGTAACCCATAAAAGATAAATAATGACCACAGAGTGTTAGCCCAGAATGTGGTGCAAGAATGAGAAACTGTTAAATTTCATTGGTCTTTAACAATCTCTTGATCAGTCATAAATTTAAGATCCTTACAAATGGAATAGTCTAGCCTGTCCTTGCAAAGATGAGGTCAAAGCTATTGTCTGTCGGCTTCTAGATGTCTTCATAAGCAGGAACTGTTTCTGCCAGCCTTCTAAATTATTGGGATCCCTATCAGACTTGCTTTATCTCGGCTACAGTTTCCTTTTAGTCATGGTTACCTTATTGTATTGTTTTAATCCTACTCAAATAATATCTCTCCTTTGTATTGTTTTCTTCCTTTATTTGGAAGCGGGCTTGAATGTTTCTTCCTCACTTTTCTGCTTTTTAGTCCTAGCATAGGAGGCAAATAATGGGTGTGAGTTGCTCTTTCATCTCATTCTGTGCCAGTCTTCTCTTTCAGGTAGAAGATGGTAGTGGAACTCTAGGTACCTAGTGGTAGTCCAGGTGCAGATGGCACAGGAAATTATCTGCTTAAATTTATAAGCAAACAAATTCCCGGGTTTTTGTTATTGTTGTGACCTATTAGGGAAGCCAGAGAGAAGTGGCACAACTCCCATGAAAGAAATAGCAGACGAATAGTTTGCTTCTAGCAGTACTTAATCTAGTAAAAATTGAAAATCATGCCACATATAATTAGAAAGGTTTGTTTTATTTATTTATTTTAATATTTGCAGTAAGATCTTGAGGTGCCCTGTGCCTTTAACATATCAATATGTTGTTGATCAGTCGCCTTCTCTTGTGGAGTTGTCTTCAGTAGTGCTACAATATTCTCCTTTAACCTTACCACTTGTAGACCATAAATCCAAATATGATAGCTGTATTTTGAAATGATTTCATTTCATTTTGACTGTGCTGAATGTCTCTTGTCATTTAATCTGTTCTTTATGATTTTCATTAACTGACTTTTATTATTGGCAGTATTGCTATGAAGCACTTCTTCAGTCTTATTATATAGTGCACATTCCTGAAGAGAGCATGGACTACAGATAACCTTTGATAAAGAACTTGCTGTCAGCTTCTGGGGCGAGTTACTTCATCATTTACGGGGTAGGGTGCAGATTAACTTATTGCTGGGTTTTTTGTGGTTTTTTTTTTTTGGTTGTTTTGTTATTGTTTTTTTCCCCGTTTTTTCTTGAAGTGGTACACGGTTACAAGAGGGATTTAGAGTTAAGTACCTGAGTTCTGTTCTACATTTTTGTCTTGATCTTTCTTTTTTTTTTTTTTATGACTTTGAACAAGATACTTAGCTTCTAGGTACCTTAGGTTTTGAGTAAAACTCCCTAAAGTTTTAGTTTAAGAAGCAAAATAGCTCTGTAGGTAGAAACACTGCAGCATTCACTTCCGTCTTTGAATATGGCATTTGATTAACCATTTGGGACTGGCTCGAATGGAAGTAGTCTGCTAAGCTGCTGCAGAAGAACCCTCACCAATTTGTATTAGAGATAAAATATTTTGTTTGTACAGCACTGCGGGGTCGTGGTGCTGACTGGACTCTCTGAATAATTTAATGCTGTGAGCACTTAAAAGACAACAAGGATTATATGTACAGTACTTCACAGCAGGGCCTAGGGTGTTTAACTGATGCTTGTAGCATGCCTTAAGTCTCATGTGAAATATCCAAGAATTAATACAGCGATCTTTAAATCTTTTTTTTTTTATTTCTAGCATGAGGAACTTCCAAAATTGTCATAGTCAAGTTATTTAATTGCTTCACTGTGTTGTGAATAGTCTCACCTTTCCCCTGTAGCAGGAGTCTTTCCTTTTTCATTTCCAATTAATCAAAACCTCTTCTCTCAACTTCTCAGTTCTTTTGGCTTTCTTTTTTTCTGCTTCTTACCAACAAAAGAAACTTTGCAAGCAAAGCTGCTCTTTTTTCTCCGTTCTGCTTTTGTAATCTCCTAAAGCTGTGCAGCATATGCATCATGAGCCTCTTGGAGCCAGTGACTCCCTGCCTGATGGTTTTTGCCGAAACCTTTGAGACAAATCAATGTGGAATGGAGATGGAGAAAAGTAGAAGCTGAGGGGGGGGGAATAAACGCGATTAAGCGAAGACATCTCATTACTACTCTAGAAAGGGAGGATTATAACTTATAAAATAGGAGGATCTCATTTAGGGGCCATGTGCGCCTGTGTTATCAGGACAGAGGGAGAGCAAATAGAATAAATGAAATTAATACTTTGAAAAGAAGCATTACCCGGATTTGAGAATTGAACTAATATGATTTGTGCAAAGCCCTGAAGTTCTTATCTCCCCATTTAATACCCCTAGGATAATGGCTTTGTCGGAATTATTGACCAAAAGTCATCGTCTTCCTTCTCACTTTGAAAGAATGAATTCAGAAATGGGGTGATGGTAGGACAAACTTTGCACCACGATTAGCTTTTTCAGACAAGACTGACGGGCATTGGTTGCTGTGTGGAAAAAACAGAGTGGACACAGAATTCCTAAATTGCTGGGAAAGAGTTTCTGCAGCCGTCAGTGATGAATGGCTTGCTATTCCCAGTGTTCCTGGTCATGCCCTGCTCACTGGCTTGCTGGATGGCAGCCTTTGCTTTCTGATGGCTCCAGCATTGCACTGTTGCGATTAGTGTGGCCTGGAATATGAGCATGGAAAGAAATACAAGGGTTTAGGGTTTTTCTCTAGTTGCTTCAGCAGCTGATTATAGTTGGTCATAGGCTTTTGGATTCTTTCAGGTGATTTCTTGCCCAGAAATAACGTCTTTGCTCTTCAGAGGCTCTCTTCTCTTGTTGATTCAGGAGAGAAGGGCTGAAGGAAGAATGCTGAGTGGGGAATGCCTTTGATCAGGGCAGTGGATTTTGATGTGGGAGTCATTTTGTGAATATGGGATTATGAACTCTTGGACTTTGCCCGTGGCATGTTTTGGACACTTGCACCCTTGGTTTAATGCATATTGGTCTGCTGACATTTTCACTGGTATGTTTTCTTCCCCATTTCGAAGAATGTGGGGATAAAATAGCTGAAAATTGCTGAAAGCAGCACAGACAGACACATACAAACTCAAAATCCCATTCATAGATTGATGCAACGGAGGAGAATTTTGGTGGAAGCAGCGGGAGTGATCGGGTGGAGCAGTGTTTCTTTTTGGCCTTGTAGAGGTGGAGGAGTGACCCAATTGACCTATTCATGGAAAGTTCTTTATGTTTCTGGTCACTGATGAAGCTTTAAGCCAATCTTGCTTTCATTTTTTGCTGTGAATTGTCCACTGTTGATGAGCGGTATCAGCTGTAGATGCAGCTGAGCTGGTACTGAAGATGGTTTTAGAAATGATGCTGAACATGATTTAGTTTTGTTAAAGCTTTCATTTACTCTGTGTTAAGCTGGGGATCAGCTTTATCCTGGCTGATTAACCATAGGTAAACATCTCTAGATTAGACAGGGGTTTTGTGGTGCATAATCTCGTATCACTGTGACAAGCTGGAGTGACCAGCTGAGATCCGGTAAACTGGACACAGTAACTGTTGAAACTATGACAGCGTGGGGCCATCACTGAAGTGAGAGTGCTCTTTTTGAGGTCAGGCCGCTGTCATCAAAACGTGTCATTTTTGACTCCCTATTTATTTGGGTTGATGTAATGAAAGGTATTGTCTCCATGAGCTGTGCATTATGGTTTGGATACTGCTCACATCAGGGCTAGTTTTGTTGGTCCTGTTCGCTCTGCCTCTAAAATGTAGCACATTGAGCTAAAAACCCTTCTCTTTCTAAAGTTACATATAGGAAATTCCTATATGTAAAAATTCTGTGAAATAGATTGGTTCTGGGAGGAGACATTGCTAATGCAAATCTTGTGGTTTAGTGGCTCTTTAATTTCTGTAAATGTTTCTTGATTGAAGTTTTTTGTGGATTTAACAGAAAAGAGTGATTTAAGTCGGAAAGAATGGAGGCTTGTTTTAAAGAATAGTGCAAAATGAGGAAAAAGCCCATTCAGGTTTTTTTTCTCCCAAGTTGATTTTCACTGATGGTACAGTGATTAGCAACAAGTATCTACATGTATTTACTAAAGGAATGGCGCCTTTTTTTTCAGATTAATTTTTCGGTTTTCTTTGCAAAATGACTGGTGCATTTAGTTAGTAGAACACTAATTCCCACATACAGTGTGGGTACCGCCAGCTGTGGGAGCGGTACCTCCTGATGAGCCTTGTTCCCTGCGGTTTGGCTATTGGCAGAGCATTCACATACTGCGTGTCAAACACTCCCACACCTACCCTTAGTGCGTGCAAAACCAGCCAGGGAATGCCGAGTAGGTTAGCAGGAGCGGTGGTATCTTTGGCTAGAATTTGCAATGCAGTTGTTTTCGATTATTTTCACTAATTGAATAAAACTGCCTTTTAAATGTGTTGATACAAATGGTAAGATGTGTTTTTTGGCTTAAGCCTTAATGATTTATTACAAAATGTTGCAAGGTATTGATAGGGGGATTTAAATAGCTAGGCTGAGTAGCTTCAGACCTTGTTCCTTTTATCCCGCTCATTCTTGCTCTCTGAGCTAAGGGGTACTTTTCTAGACTTTCCTTTTAAAGAACATGTATTCATGTGTGGAGTCTTTAAAGTTAGTGGTCTGTTATTCTATACTCTTTGGCCAGAACATCCCTCCTTTCGCCCCACAGCTGGATTTCTCTTTGGCTGCTACCTTCTCCTGTAGAAGTGTGTACATTTCTGCAGTGAAGGAATTACTTCTTTTTCTGAAACGATTAAACATTTAAGGGATTCCTATAGAAAGTAATCTTGCAGTATTAAATGGTGGCCTTTAGAAAGGTTTGCATTAAACTTAAGCTTGGCATGGTGAGGTTCTACATGTCTTCTATCTCCAGCAAGCTGTTAACTTCCCGTCTCTGGAGCATTAGTGAGGTCTAGATTTAACTAAAGCAATTTTGGAGAATGTGTACTACAGTGAACACAGAAGGTAAAACCAAAGCCAAACCAAAAGAAAACCTCCTCTTTCTCCATCTTCTCTTGAGGGAAGGCAAAGCTGTTATCTGGCTATGGGGAAGGTGCTGCCTGTGTACTCCTTATTTTCCCTTCTACTGCTGCTCTGATCTGTTGCATTTTTTAACAACTTCCAATTTCTGCAGCTAGTCTTTTATCTCCTGACTGAAGGTTAATTTGTGTTTGGCGAGTTTTTGCAGATTTCAGCAGCTGATGGTTGTTTGAGCTTCTCATTTTTGTAGTCTCTTGGGCTAAGGGACCTTATCACAAGGTTGGCCTCTTTTTAAATCCTACAGCTGCAACAAATTGAAGTTGTCTGTGGTGCTGCCTCCTTCCCCTGTCTTGCCTTCAATTCTCCTGTGCCAATATTTCACACTTTTTTTTTTTTTGTCTACCAAGTTCATATACTCCACAGAAACTTCTTCCAGATTCATTTGTTCTGACTTAGGGTTACTGTAAAGCCATTCCATCTTTTAAGAAGCAAAAGATAAGATTAGCCTTCCTTTTCGCCTATCTATAACTACAAAATATTCATAAAGAAATAAGAGAATAATATGTTGATATTTTTCCATGAATGGTCCAGTAAAGCTAGTACTGCATCTTTTTTACTGCCAAACTACTGTGGAGCTGTAGAGTTTTGTTATAATTTTGCAGCTAATTTTGGGGGCATAAGCAACAGAGGTTTGGTAATGCATCAAGGTGTTTTAGAAGACTTTCCTTTCCTACAAGCCAGTATTAGTCAAATGTGGTATGGTTTGTAGTATGAGGTTGTCATAGGTATGAAGGCTGAGAGTGTTATAAGAGTGTAGTTCCTACTAGCTTGGTTAAATTTTATTTTTTCATTATGATTTTGCTTGTCTGTGTTCTGAGTATTCTGGATATTATATGTATCTAACTTAGTGTTTGGTGATAGCTTTCCAGTATTCATTGTATTCTATCTAAAAAATGACAGTGTTTGAATCTTGAATCGGTGATCCTTGATCACTGAAAATTTTCTTGATGTTTCTGACTGGAAAGTGTTACTTAAAAAGAAAGCAAGATTACAGTTTGAAAGTGCTGATATAATAGCTAGGAAATAAGTTTGCGCTGAATGTAACACTTGGGTTGCTTTTGCACTCTCAGGATGATGGGGTGTGAGGTGTGTGACCTGCCGTGGGATGTCACTTCTGTTATACTCCCTAAATGCCATGAAAACTGCCACCTTTTCTTGGAACCTTAACATGTATGTCTTGACGTGATCCTTATTGGCAACAGAGGGGTGGTAAAGAAGATACCTGAGATAGGCAAGAGTGTTCCGCACTGGTGGCGGCGTGAGAGAGAAACAATGCAGGATTCTTCCTGGGTCTTGACAAGAAAGGCTGACAAATGGCTTAATAAAATAGCTGTTTTAATAAGATAGAATAGAAAGAGGACTATAGATAGCAAGTAAATCTTACGTCCCTTTAGATGCCAGGAGCCCTGCTTTCATGCAGAACTGGACAAACTCTGGATGGATTTTCCCATGGCTGTGCAGATAGAGAGCTTCCTCCTTTTTTTGTCATTTGAGCAATTACATTCTAATAAGAAAACAACTCTGTTCATAAAGGATGTTCACATGAGAACGTCTTGCTGCTCTTGTAGATAAAGGCAAGGTCCCGCAGGGGCTGCTACCGAGGGGCAGCTGCCTGCAGGCTTCTCCGTTAGGATGCTGAGGAGTCTGTGCAGCACAAGGCAGACCTGAAGGCTGTGCTGTACCTGTATGTGCAGCACAGTGCAGGCCTGCGCCTGCTCAGGTTCACTCTTCTGTGGATCACCACCTCCTCGATGCACAGTGGTCTCCCGGTCAGCGTCACTGCATTCCGCTCCTTCATCTGCATTTGGTTTACCTTTCTCAAAGATAGTTAAGTTACAGGTTGTATTAGTAAACTGTTCAGCTAATAGGAAGTTTCCTGATGGGCTGGAATGTTATCTGTGTGATAGCACCCGTCAGCGCACAGCACAGACCGGCATGGGCTTATTCCAGCAGTTTCCCATGTAGCAGCTGCTCATGGTAACATACGGGCTTCTCAAACCTCAAGTACCAGGCCCAACAGAGCAGATATCTCCTGTTCAAGATCACGTTTCCTCAAATAGAGTGTCTTCCACAAGTCTCCCAATGCACGTAGCTTTGTTGGATCGTACTAGAAGAGGAAGCTGAGTCTACACGGTATGATGGGAGAAATCAAAGTAAGCTCTGATGTTATTTATTTCTTGCCTTAAAGAAAAGTTAAAGCAAGCTGATATGAAGAGTAAATTTCACAAAAACTTTTTCCAGGTTTTTTTATAACCTCTACTACAGTTGGGCATTCTTTAGTCTGTTTCGATTTGCTGATGAAGTTTTTCATTCTTGTTTGCTACCCTCTCCCTCCCTCTTTCTCCCTCTGTCTCTTTAGTTTCCCGAAACTGCAGGATGGTTTGCTCCTGCTGCCTTTCCTTGTTGGTGGCGTTATCAGGCACGTGTGCAGCGGGTGAGATTGCAAACGCCACTGTTCTCTGGATTCTAAGCATCAGACAATGTTTTACACGGCGTCCCATTCTCTAGCTGGCTGGTTGGACATGATGTTGGTACCTTATCTTCACGCTGACACACACTGGACATTAATAGAAATACATTGCTGAGGCACATGTGTGGAATTTCAAGCAGCCTTTCTAGCTGTGCTTTAGATAGTCTATTGTGTGCTTAACCTCTCGGAAGAGGTTTTGATGAGAAACGCATAATGTTAACTCTTGGGCAGCTGGGTGGACTCTCTTAGAGTTTCTTATTACAGTCAGCATAATATCTTCCTAATTGCATGCTGCTTATGTATTTTGGAGTTTCAGCAGTTTTAAACCTATCTTTCCATGAGCAATATTCCTCCTTCCTAATGCAAATTTTTAGGGAAGAAATAGCTGTGTGTATTGTACGTGGGGAGGAGGTAGGAAATATGTGCTGCAGAGGGAAGTGGGCTGCCAACACCCTTGTTTAGCTTTGTATAAAGTCTGTCCCTGTATTATTTTTGGCTCTATGATTGCCTTACATCAACTAAAAAAATAACCTGGATGCAACTGTTGCTATTTGCCAGGAATTCCTTCTGCTTTTGGAGCACATCAGAATTTTTATTGTTTCCTTTGTACTATATATGTATACTTTCTCTGCTTGTTTGTTATGACCATCTGCAATTATCTATATTATTTATGAGTACTGAGTAAAACATGATGGAAAGTAGCTTCTTAAAAAGGACTGTACTAAGGGAGAGGAAATGAGCTGATGACTTTCTCTTTGATTTTTAGACAATGAAAATAGAACACCTGCAAGCTTATGAGGGGGGGAAGGAACTAGAGACTTAGCTGGCTTTCTTTTTCCTGTCTGCGTGTTACATTGGGGGTTTAGAGCCTTTTTAGCCTTGAAGACTTTGTGATAATGGGCAAACTTGAAGGATGATGCCGTAGGAGTCGAGAGTAAAAATTGATCAAACAGACAGATAGAGCAGGGCTATGTATAATTACTGTCCAAAAGAAAAAAGCTCCATAGTTTAATACCTACTTGAATAGTACATTAGAGTAAGGACACATTTGTTAAATAACCAGTGCTTTTCCAATTAGGACTGAGAGCTTGCCACATACATTCACTGGATCTTCAGCCTAATGCTTTTGCCATGGGAAAAGTGGTTCACTGTCTAGCAAATGACTTCGAGCCCCTTTTTCTTTTTCTAAACACATGCTCCTATCTCTTCTCTCTCCTTTTCCCTTCTCCAGCCTTTGAGCAGAATGGATTCGTTCCTCAGTATTCATCTTGCTATAGCCGTAATTGGCACTGTTGAGCTGAAACTGAGAGTCCCCTCTGTAGCTTCCCAACTTTCCGATACACAAATGGTTCCTTACAAAAGCTGTTCTCTTCCCAGCTGAGGACCTGAGCAATCAGTCATTTTTGTATTTTCATATGTTATGCTCTCCTAGTTTAACAGCTAAATGTGGAAAAAGGGGGATTGGGAATATGGGTATGGTTTTTTTTAAAAAACAAACAAAAAAACCCCAACAGAACAAAAAAAAAAAAACCACAAAACCCAAACAAACCAAAAAAACCCAAGAGCCACAAACAAAGCAACCAAAGAATAAACCACCACAAAACAAAACGGCACCCTAAAAAACCAAAACAAAAAACGACCACCAACAAAAACTTACGTCAGCTGTAAATAAACTTGCATGTTTCTTAAATCCTCTTCCCTAATTTTTCAGGATAAAAGAATTTTGTTTTGAGTACAAAACTTGGAAAAGCATGGGAGCTTTAAACTGCAAAGCAAACTAAGATTTCAAAGATAATGAATGTCAGTCCGGCCTATAGTTTTCTATCATTTAAAAAGTTGCCCCCCCCAGCCAGCCTGCGTGCCTTTTCCCGTCCAAGGCTCAGCATTTTGCAGTGTAATTTTTCTAAGCTTTGTGCTACTGAAGGTTATCATAGAGTTCTATTAAAACCCTAATTACATGTGATTTCTTGCTGTACAGTGACCTGCTAAAAGAGGTGGTTCTCTGTGGTCAAGTAAGAATTTGACACTGTTCCTTTACTGGTAAGGGAAGTGGGATGCGTCAACACCTTTTCCCGTCTGATGGCTGTTCAGAAGGCTGTGTTCAGAAGCCAGCGCTCTCGGGTCACTCTGCCCTTGTTCCAGATCACGATGAAGGTCTAAATGCAATCCGGAAGCTGTTGCCAGCCACCTGCATTTTCTTTTCTTCAGAACGCTTTAGTAGTTGTTCATCAAATTTTATGCTTATCCGGGGTAAGCGTTTTCATTGTAATTACTGTAGATAGAGTATCAGTTTGTGCCCAAATTAAGTGGGGACCGTTAGCTGTGCTCCTGCTCCAATAATGTCATTCTGCCATAGCAGGCTTATTTTCTAAGGTTAATAAGGAATGTGTTAAGGCACCTGGAGGGAAAGGAGCTCTAATGGTCTTACCTGCCATTCTCCTCTGTGTAGATAGGACTAGCGTGGTTGATAAATACTTCGCTGCCTCAGGCCTTGCACATGCGGGCTACTCCCTTAGGAAAGAAAGTAGTTCAAGGGGTGACATGGGTGTTCTTCAGATGGAAGTGGCTAGACAGAAGAGATTGCCTCCAGCGTAGTCTCACTAACATGAATTTTAACCCCTCTTAATTTCACTGTTTTGCTGTCAAGTGCCTCTGTGGGCAGGTAATGGTAGATGACAGATTTTTCTGACTACATGCGTGTGCAAGTGCAAGCAAAATTTTGCCTTGCTGTTTGCACACGTGTTTAGAAATTACATCTGCTTTCTGCACAAGAAATGTCTCTTACTGAGCATTCTTAAACTGCAGTAAAAATTCACATCTTTGTAAGAATGAATAATAAACTTACATATTAGACTAATTTCATACTGTTGCTCATTGGCCAGCAGATGTTGCTGTTGAGCTTGGTTAGGCTTCACTGTTCAGCAAGTCATTTGCCTGTTCTAAGAGCTATGGTGCAGGCTGATTTGGAACTAAGTTTCCTGCTTGATAATTCATGTCACCTACTTGTAAGTCAATATACTGTCCGGAGACTTAAGGTGCATCTTGTGCACCCATGTGTATAAATAAATAAATGATATTAGAATGTCTTTTTTTAACCTGTGCATTATTTTTTTTTCACTTCATTACTGACTCTGAATTCTTATGCAACTTTCCATTTCCATTAGCAAAGCAGTTTTGATTTGCTTATTTTTAAAATTATTTTTGAGGGAGGGAGTTTGTTGGCTTTTCAAGTGAGACTTTAAAATGGAATGGTGAAAATGGAGTCTAATAAACAATCCATAAATAGCATATCCTCATTAGTACCCCTTTGAATTTAGGATCTGGGAAAATCTATTACCTGCCTCATGTGCAGCATGTGGGAGATGAATTATGCATCGTATTTGGGGTCAAAACCACTGCTCAGCCCGGTGGCTGCTCTGTGTATTGATCTTGCAGACTCTGTGCTCTTCTCCTCAGTTTTCTGGGACATGATTCTAGCTGTAGTACTCTTATTTTGGAACTAAAGATTTTTAATGTGCATCTCAGTTGCATGCCAGTGATGATGCCTTCGCTGAGTTCATACTTTTTTTCCTGCTGTGTCGAGAACATTTTCAAAGCAGCAGTGAGTATTTCCTGAAGGTGGCAGTGAAGGGACACCCATGAAGATTCCTTTCCAGGGGCGGACCGGGAACTGCTGAGCCCTCAAATTACTTGCATACCATTGAAATGTCTCAGAGGTTTTTTTTTTTTGCTTATTTGTTTTCGTTCTGACTCTAGCTTCTCCCGGAGTTACCATAATATTTTTCAGGATGCGTTTACCCTAAGTTTTTGAAGTTCATTGATTTCTGTAGAAATGCATCATTTGAAGTGATGAGGCCACTGTGCACAGGCATAATTTACAAACTGGAGATGTATGTTAAATCAGCCTGCTTCTATCTTTCATTTTGTCACCATGTTTCCTGGGGCTCGCTTGCATGCTTAAATGCATGGATCTAGCAGCTTGTGAAGCTGCTGTGTGTTCGGGGGAGGACACGGTTGTCGTGAAGACACTGCAGGTTTCCACACAAATGATATGGTATGTTCTCAGCCACCTCAGATTTCTCTTTGGTTTTCAGCTGTCTAGTTGTTTTCTAGTAGTACTTCTTGGAGGGGTAGATAACTGCTGCCGAGAGCGAGATTGGTTTTGGAAGTGGTGGGAGGAGAGTGGCAGATGCTCACCTAATGGCATCTCAGGCTCGCTGTCAAAACTGATGTCGCTGCCTCCGTTCTTCAGATCCTCTTTAAGATTCACTGTTTTGACCTACGTCCTATCCTTCTAATTAGATACTACCTACAAAACTTGGTCTGTAAAAACTGACTATGTAATACCCGTGTCCCTTTGACTATCTGCAGTCAGACTACGCAGACTGTCTAAAGAAGGCCTGTACTGAAAAACCACTGGAGTTTCTTTCAGCAGAAGTTTGAGATGTGTATGCAGTGCCTTTTGTAAATGCGGTATCTCTGGTCTTCACTGATATTCTAAGTTTCTGACTGATTTGAGTGATTAGGAGTTTAAAACATAAAGATGATCTAGCTGGCCTTGGACAAAATGAATTACTGCTTTGAGGGCAGAATCTTGTCTTCAGGGAGAAGTTGGTCGTTGGCTGAAATCCCTGCAGATTTTTAGGGAGGAGATTTGTATCTTTTCATCTGTTTTCAAGAAGGAGAAACAAGAGTTATAAAAACCACTTAAAGGTTCAGTTAAGATTTATTCTGGCTGCATAACTGCCTCCTGTAATAACTTTAATATGCATCATCCTGAAACTCCTAATTGGCCCTGGTGTTGGCAGGGCTTTCAGACCCAGCAGAATCTCCAATGTTCAGCAGCTTTTAGGAAGGAATGTAGCCAGGGAAGCACAGAAGATGAAATGGCTGCCTTATAAATTCTGACTGACCTTGAGAGTCCTTGTTTTAACAAGCGGGAGGATGATGTTGAGAGCCATCTAGACGAGAGCAGCAGTGGGAGTGTGTGTAGGTGTGCAATTGTTGAGGCAAGAGGAGAGGATGGGGGAAGACCTTGTGGGCTTGGTAGGAGGAGGTGGTTTCATTGTGGGCCATATACCTACTTATCCTGTTGCTTCTGTCATTGGTTGGAGTCTTGTCTGTACCGACAGTGATTAAACATGTTTCTTTTCTCTGATGGATGCTTGTGAGGGTGGGCTGTGGAAGATCTGTGGGTTGAAATAATCCTTTTCGTCAGAGCTGGTATCTTTATTTAGGAAGTGATCACAGTCAGTTGTTCCTCTCTACTTAGTGACTGGTCCCTATGTGGGCACTCATCAGACAGATCAGAGCCTGAAAGGCTGGGGAGCCTGAAATTTTCTTTAGCTTCTCCCCTGCTCCCCCTGCGCCTAGGTGGGAGGTGGAAGCCTGCCAGGCTCTTGCGGTGTCATATCGTTTTTGTGAATGATGGAGGGCTGTCATTCTCGCTCTCCTGGGCTGTCAGTTGGGCACCTTTTGCAGGCCCTAAATTCCCTTTAAAACAAAACATTTGGCTTAGTTTATTTCATTCCATTAAGTAATTTCACTGCTAATGCATAATTATCTACAGCAGTGACACTTGTCTATGCTTTAATTATCGCAAAGCTGCACAATTCCCCCTCCCCCCTGCCTGGAAGTTGTCACTTGTGCAGGGTGGTTTTGCAGAGATAAGTGTGTAATACACGGCGGTGCTTTGGGTCTCACACAATACTCAGGCAGTTGCTGATTGCTAAATGTAGGCAATAGAAGAGGCAAGGATTTTGGTCTCTGTCTTCTATTAGTGGCTCTTATCCATGTGGAGTGAGAGACACTGGGAAGGAAAAGCTTATCAAAACTTCATAATACGGGCTTGAAGATAAAGATGTGAGCAAGTGCTGATTGCAGGCATTAAGCTTACAGGTGTTAGGAAAACTTTGGAAGCACAGTTATTTGTTTTTCATCTGAAGAACTTTAAGAAATGAAGCATCCGTGATCGTGGGCAGCAGCCCAGGAGTCCTGATTGTGGTTGAGAAAGATTCTTTGTATTTCTCTTTCCACACCACCCCCCCAACTTTCTCTTTTTTAATTTCTTCCTCCCCCCTGTTTGTTCCCAACTCCGTTTGCAGCAAATGCTCCCTCCAAGAGCCAGTAAAAGTCTTTGATCCAGCTGGTCATTATGAGGAAAAGCAACTGAGTTGCAGGGTATTTACTCATAAATCGAGAGAGGATACATACGTGATATACCTGCTATTTCTTAACACCATACTCATCTGTTAAGGAGTGATTTTGTTAGTGGAGGACAAGATCGGTCCTTTCTGAACAGAGGGCAAGTGGGCAACATGATACTTGAGTCCTTTGAAGGTAAAGATCTGTTTGGCATCAGAATGTTCTTTAAGAGATTACTAAAGCCTTGCAAAATCTGAATGAGGAAAAAGCTGGAGGGGTCTCCTAATTGCGCTTGCCTAGTTTCACAAGCTGAGAGAAGTGGGTTGTAGACACCTCATTTAACTCACAATGATGCATTGAGGTTTGTGGATGAAGAACACCTGGAGCATGTGTCAAAAATACAGCAAATCTTGAGAGGGACCTGATAGAAATAAGGGCAGTATGAGGAAGCAAAACCCGTTTATTATCTTATAATAGATGGAAATGAGGCCATTTATTGGTGTTATCTGCTGGCAGAGACGTTCTGCCAACTACCTTTGTTTGGAACTCTGACCAAGACGCGCAATATGTAATTGCGTTCCAGCTTCCATCCTGACTTAATTCTTAGGATTCAAATTACTCTTTCACATACAAAAGCACAGAATTCTTTTCCTGTCAGCAATTTCTGGATGCTGACTGGCAGGGGAGGACCAGCCAGCTTGTGTTACATCCTGCATCCTCAGTCCCTACCTATCTGCTGCACTTGGCTGGCAGCAGTGGCACCTGTTTGAGCAAGACTTCTTTGGCCTAGAAGTACATTGTATATTTGGCCCAAGGACATCATCTTAAGTGTGTCACTTGAAGACCTCACCGCTTGCTGAGCTCTAAATCTTTCCATCAATCTCATGCTTATTTTCTGTGGTATTTGTCACCATAGTGTTTTAAGTGCTTTCCAGATAAGTAAACTGGCATAATAAGATGGTCAGTGTGATGGCTTGCTTCTACTCGGGAAAGGGTGTTATATTAAGAATTGTACTTCATATGCGAGGTTAGGTACTCATCCCGCAATAATTTAGTCTCAGGACTTTCCTTCTGGGAACCTGAACACCATCGACAAATTTCCAAATGTCTCTTTTCTAAATACTTTTGGTTGAAATACCTTTCACATCTGGCAGTGGATGCTCACATAGAAAGATTTTCAAGTGGCGGAACTAATACCCAGAACAATTGCTTGGGTTTCGCTTTTGTTTGAAGCGTGCTTAAAAACCTTCCCATAAGAGCATGGAAGTAAATACTGCCTTAGTGGCTTTTTGGACTCGTTTTATGAAAACCATTTGCCAGGTTTGAAGTTTCCATGAGCCTATGTTATTTCCTTCTCTGGAGCTGTACTCTCACCTTTTGTAATATACTTTCCAAGTAGGAATGGGATGAGGTGTTACTCTTAAAAATACTAGTTCACGCAAAGATACAAAGGAAAATGGGGAGGTGAGGAGGAATCCATAATGGAGGTGATGGAGCTTGTTGCCTCAGTTCTCTTGGCTGACACGAGTGAGATACAACATGAAGAGAGCATTCCTTATCCATGTGGCAAGGGAGATTGGTTGGCCATCGTGGGGAAGCTGCTGGGTGAAAGGGTGGATGAATTATTCTGCTGGAGCACATGTAGGAGAAAAAAACAATAAAAAAGTCCCCATAGCATATTCTGTGAAGCCTGGGGTTGGGGCTAAGAGGGAGAATGGCACTTCCTGGCTCTGTGTGCACACGTGATGCTTTTGCCCCCCGTGAGCTTGTTGGCAGGTGTGGAGGGAAAGGATCCCAGCCTGGTAAGTCAACCGCCAGTGTGGCTGATGATTAATTGCCCTTTTTAAATTGCAATTATGTCAGTCATAGAACCCGTGAATATTAATTCCCGATCTGCTGCTTGAAAAACTGAACGATGATGAGACGGGTCTATTTTACTGATATCTCAGAAGTGGGCTAAGTGCTGCAGCCGATAGTTACTACTGAAGGGAAAAGCTGCTGTGACTCTTTGCATTGTTTTGTGTCTGTCTTGCCTCTTTTTCAGTGTTTCTGTTCCTTTCTTCAGAATCCTCTTGGTGCTTACAGCGAATTTTCCACACTGACAGTAGTGGGTGGCAGGCTAACACCTAGAGTGAGTTAATCACTGCAAGCAATATTAGTTTCCTGGATTTGGTGGATGGCTTTCCACCATTCACTGCTGCTTCCTGGGTCCCTTAGAGACTTAAGAATGAAATAGGGATTGCTTTTTTGCTGCTCCAGCTCTTTCCCTTCATCTCAAATGTATGTAACCTTTCATTCCATTATACTTAGATCTTTTGAGATAATTTTCTGATTGTGCCATCTTGGAAGGATATTAACAGGCAAGCATCAGTACACTGTGACTGTTTTCCTTTCAGTAATCTGCGCAAATACACGGATGATGAAAATCTTGGTTTCTTCTGCGGTTTGGGTCTCTTATCAGTCATGATCCTGTCTAGTATTTTCTGCATGGATCAGGACAAATTACTGCATCTTGCTTGTCCTTCGGTTTTCTTGGAATAGTAGTTATCTCAAGAAGTGTTGTCATGATGGGTTGATATTCACTGAGATCTTTGAGGGTGAATAGTATGGTGAATAAAACCCCTCAGAACCCTCGGGTTGTTTAGTTCTTGATGCTTCTTGGGTTTTTAAGCTTTGTGTTTCTTTTAGAGCTTTTCCAAGCTCTCAGTAATAAGCGCTGTTAAGTACCGATGTGTTTCATTGTTTGGTTGTGGGGCTGGTATATGCTGAGTTACCAGATTGACTTATGATTTGTAAGGAACAGAATTAGATGGCGGAAGTTGCACAAAAATTGTCTCCACTGTTTCTTCTTTTAGTTGTACACTTTGTGTGGCTGTAAACGTTCACTGTTTCCTGAAAAATTTTCAGAATGGGGGCACTAAAGAGCTGAAAGTGTTGGGCATGTGAGTGCGAACTAATTACTTGGTATGTGTGGAAAAACAGACTCTATGACCTAGCAAACACTCCGAAATTAGAGTGCTGTTTTTTTTTTTAGGCTGAAGTGATACTCCTCCATTTTGACATTCTTGGTGTTTTGCGTACAAGAGAAGAGGGCCTTGCAGGAGAACTAGGTCTCATCGCATGAACTAATGTGTTCATAGTCAGGAATATCAGTTTATTAATTGTGATAGCTATGTTTAGCGCTTAACTTCTTAAGCCCCTTGCATTATCGTTCTGTTTAGACATCCATCAGTATAGTTATTGTCCCACTGAATTGAAGGCAAGGGGATGAGACTTGAAGGTGATGGGAGGCCACTTCTTGTTCTGTGTCTGACTGATAGGGAAAGGCTAGAGGAAAATTAGCTGCAGTGGAGAATAGAAAAAACATATTTTCAATTTTCGCTTGGTGTTGTCCTTTCCTGGAAAAGGGGGAATGTAGCAGACAGTTAAGTATATTTTGGTAGGTAACGAGTTCTTACTGGCCTGAAAAGGCATCAAGGGCAGCCCGAAGACTGCAGGTTCAGTGCTTCATTCTGACTTTTCTGTTTTCTCTATTTTCCAGCTTTTATAATTGAATGGTAAATTGCTCGTTTTCATTGGACCCTTTCATTTTGGAAGGCTCCAAGCGGTCTTGTATTGCTACTGTTGCCCTTTGAGGTGAAAATGAAGCATTTCACTTTACGAAACAAGGATGTTGAATAGACAGCCCTTTAACAACCAAGTTAGCTTTTTCTTACGAGTTCTTGTGGGTGTTAGTTTAATCTTCCCCCTTCTTCCTGTTTCCCTGGTGCACTTCGTCTTAACTCTCATGTAGGAACCGCTTTGTCCAGAGCTCAGTTAATGTCAGGCGAGGAAGTGGGCACTTCTGTTATGTCTCTGAAGAGGTCAGCATCAGAACTGCCAGCACCCACGGCTCCTCAAGGTGCCGTTTTATTGGTACGGAGAGTCTGCACTTGGAAACCTGTCTGCAAAATGCAGAGTATTCTGCAGTGTCAGGCTGATACAGAAGTTTCCATTGCGCGGTAGGACCGGAGCAGTCAAAAGCTTCAGCCTCCATTTCTGTTGGAATAGTGTCTGTTTTGCCCAAAAGTGCTTTGAAAGCTTTGTTTTGTCATCAGGAATTCAGTTTTGTATCTTGCTTGCCCTTAGGGCAATATTGCCTAGCTAAATGGGTACTCTAAACACTGATTTTTATTTTTTTTTTTATTAATTGAAATAGGTTTGAAGATTTTTTTTTGTGCACTTGTTGTAGTAGGGTTTGTTTCCATAGGACTCCTTAACAGCACACATTACAAGCTCTTCCTACAAGGTACTGCTGAGACACCCCCTGTTTTAGGTGGCAGCCCAACAGACAAGTATGTAGCCAGCTGCACAGTGGTGTAAGGTGTGAACACTCATTCCATTGACAGGGGGTGCAAGTATCAACCCTTATTCAAGAAGTGCCAAGGAAAGTCACATTGAAAGACCGTGCAGGCTCAGAGGTGATCTCTGGCTGTAACAACATGTCTAACTATCCAGCAAGGGGGAATGGTATGCTACTTCAGTGATTTGTCTTGAAAAGGAGTTTAAGCATATCTGGACAGGAACTGGAGGTTCACATTCAGAAAGTTGTGTTTTGGAACAGAATGTGCTGATCATCACCATCATGTCAGTAATTTTGATAGTTGGGGACTGAGAATGGAAACTAAAACTTGAAATGGCTCTTTGCCTTGTAAGAAGTAAAGAATTGACTGTAACTTGTTATCGTGACTTGAGAGAACGACCAGTGTTGTGGAAAGCTTGGGAGGAGAAGGGAGTCTGCTTTTGTGTGTTAATACGCTTTTTTTGCGTTTGTGTATTTTTCTCCCAACATCATGTTAATAGATCTTGTCCTTTTTACTTGGCGATTCCAGTGCTTGTGACTTCAAGGTAGGCTCTGCTTCCTCTAGGGCTGTGGTCTGAAAAGGATCTTGCTCTTATTGCTCAAGCGCTGTGACCAGCATGAAGAGGAAGGTGGGGGCAGAGGAAGACGACTACAGCTGCTGCCTGTCTCATTTCTGTCAATGTAAAGAGCTTTACAGAGACGAGTAATATTTTGCAATTGAGTTTCTCTTTTAAAGACACTCTGATGCTAATGTTGATTTAATAAGGTTCTCTCATTCTCTCTCCTTGCTTAATTTGAAACGTCTAATTTTGTGCTTCACAGTTCTGAACACAGAATTAGTGAGGGAAGAAGAGCCGGAGGCAGGGGGAGCAGAGTGCCACACCAGAAGCTGCCAGGGGAGATTGATTCAATAGAGTGAAAAGGTGCAAAGGGTTATATGACCACAGTTCAGAGCAACGTGATGGTGGTACTAATGAGAAGGAAAGCTTGATCCTTTAAAATGTTTTAAGGTCTCTGTGGGTGTATAACCAACACTAAACGGAAAATGGAGCACTGGAGTGTTGGTTTCTTTGAGTGGATTTTTCTTTTGATTTTATGTGTATGTAATACATATATTATATGACAGGCAGGAAGGAGAATATTATGAAACAAATAAGCTTTTAAAGGTTTTTATTTTAAAGATTGTTTTGATAAGTGTGGCATTTACCTTCAAAAATGCTGAGAGGTTATGAGAGATTGTGAATTTGGTCTCGCTAATTTATTTTTTCTGCACCTGAATGTTTTTTTTTTCTTACTTTAATTTTATGCTTCTGGAAAAAAACTATTGACATTCCTGGACTTTTAATTCCTTTATTGTGTGTTGGGGATACATGTAAACTCCCCAAAACCACAGTGCCAAAAGATTATCTAAAATACTGTACAAATAATAGTGGTAACTCACGTTTTTTCCTTTGCCTCCTGCTTTTTGTTAGTCTACCTGCCCTCTGCCTCTTAGGAAACCACTCCTTTGCAACAGAGTTGAATCCTAATTTGCCTCTTGCTTGAGTTGGATGACAGTTCACGCAACTGAGCGGACCGTGTAAAGCAGTACAAATTATGTTCAGTTTAGTTTTATGATAAGATGCCAACATGTTTAATTGAAAACCTCATTAAACCAGAATTAAATCCACAGGGGGAAAAAAAAAAAATAGGCCCTCCCAATGAATACTTAAGAGATGAGGCTTATGGTTTTTGGTGCTGGCCAGGGGCATAATCTGCTCCTTGCTGTTGGAGCTTGGTGAAAGTTGTGGTGAAGTCCCACCACAGAATCACCGCAAAACTGCCCGAATCACTAGAAGCTGCCTGTGGATGATGATCTCCACCTGTGTTTCTTCCATCCCATGGCCTTGGTCAGATAGAAGTACACCTTTGCTGCTTCAAACTCTTGCATAAGACACCCACCCACCCCCCTCCCTCTTTCTTCTCGCATTGTTTCTGGTAATAGGAGCTAAACTTCTGCCAATTGCTTCTGCTGAATTTGATAGCTAATACTGGATTGCACAGAGTTATCTCAGACATTTGGTTGGGGAATGCACTTAACCAAGCAGGCCTGCATAAGGAATGAAGTTTTAGGGCCCGCTATTAATATAGATTCTAAAAAAAGCCTGAACCTGCCTTCGAGGGTTTATTTTTCCCTGACTTCCAGTGCCTATAGTGACTAGTCTCTAGGAATATTTATCAAATCACTTTCCTGTATGGTTATTTCTAGTCTATTACACTGGTCAACTTATTTAATCAATAAATCAATCAACAGGTTCTTAAAATTACTTTCATTGACTTCGGAGGTATAGCATACAAAAAGAGCTCACAAAGTAAATGACTGTATGTGCCCCAACTATAATTGGAGAGCAAACAGTGTGGAGATATGTTTGTAAATAGTATCTAGTACAATAAATACAGCAATCTGTCTTTAGGATTCTGTGATACTCTGAGCTGGATTGACTCTTTCAATTTGCAAACTCATGAAGCATGAATCTTAGCTCTGTCAGGTCATCTGACTGCTATATTTAGAGCATACGCTATTTTAAAGCTAAATTTCAAGCTTCTTGCTTTTGATTAAAAGGTCCAGGAGTAAATATTTCTCTGGTTCCTTAGCATGTGACATCATTTTTGAGCTTCAGGAGCTCCACTGAGAGTGAAATGTTCTTCTCTTTTCCTAAGGAAAATTCCGCAAACTGCTTGTTACTGCTGCACCCAGTCTATACCCTCTGCCTCCTGACAGCAGCAACACCAGGTTTGTGATCCTTGCTGAGAGACTACCAGGTACCGCTCCCTCATAGAAAGAGAGAATGCTCACACCACCCCTGATTTTTCCAAGCCATCTGCCTTGAGCAAGAGTGTGTTGCGTTGCCCATTAAATGGTGTCATTGAATCAGCATGGAATTCTTGTAGTTCTTACCAACATTAAGCACTTGCACAATGTGGAAAACTGCTGTTTGCAAATTGTCCTATCAAATGGAAATCAAAATTTTGCTGGCAGTGACATAGATTTGCAAGTTGCTCTTGATACAATCATGCCCTGAAGACTGCAGTGCAAAAATAAAGAATACGGTTCTGCAATAGCCCAAAATCCTTGTTGTTGCTGAATCTACACTCCCCTTTTTGCAGATGATTTCATTTTGATATACTTGGACGTCATTAAAAGATGCCACCTTGCAGCATTTTCTCTGATCACGGCCTTGTGAGGCGCCGAGAGTGCATGTATTTGGGAACCAGTATATTCTCTTCCTAAAACACACAGTGGGTTGCAAGTGCTTTGGAAGCAAGAATCAGAGTCTCTAGTGGACATTTTGTCTATAGCTCAAAACCACAACTTAATTGGCAGCCTTTTCATAACACTGACTGTGGCCTAGCATGTAGGGAATGCTGCAGGCAAAGACCGAGGTACCTTTTCAGAACTGGTTGTAGGGAAATTTAGTGCTGACTGCCTGTCTCTCTGTAACGATCATAGAAATGAGGGAGATTGTGGTTAAGTTCTTCACTTCTATATTTATTTTTTTTCTTTCCTCAGCAGCCTCTACTATCTTTCTACATATTTTGACTCCGCTTTACTCCATAAATAACACCTTACTGCAAGCATGATTGTGTATGTGTACTAACCCAGACCATTTATTTTCACTGGAGTCCCCTGTGCTTTTTGTGCTCCTTTCTGTAAGGCTTTGGAATCCACTGGGTTTATACTAAATGCTGATTACTGTATGTCTTTCCCACATGCATCTTGGCAAACTGGTAGGTTGGATTCTGCTCTCAGAAAGATAATGACCCTGTAATGCTGTGTAAAGTGAGCTCTGTGTGTGTCTGGGATGAAAGAGCAGGGAGAAGAGGAAAATTTACCAGACTGTCAAAGTGGGTAAAGACATAAACTGTGATGTTTGAAAGTGCACCTGACTTTCCACCTGCAGAAGGATTCAGAGACTGACGGGGGATGCATGACCATGACTGAAGGCTTTCAAGAATTTTCTTACTCAGCCATGTAATTAAGACAGTCTTTGCCTGTATTAAAAAGCAACCCCAAAGTCAACTGTATTTCCCTTAAACTGTATAGTATTTGAGATAATCTTTTTTTAAATAAAAAGAAATTAGATTTCTAATCTTGTGGCAGGAACTCTGTACTCACTGTACTATACTAAACCCGTATCTGTTGGCTGGTGCCTATAAAGGTCTGTTTTGTTCAGAGGCAGGTAAAAATGGCATATAGTGTCTGGGAGCAAGTGTGGGAAGGGAATTCCTTCAGAACTCACATGGTTCATCATTTTTACTGCTTGGAGGCACATGGGTTGATTATGCATGTCATCTTGATTTTTTGCAAAACAGTGGTTGTGTTTGAAGTACTATGTTTGACTCGGAAGCTAATATATTTGGTATTTAAGAATCTGGCAAGAGAAAGCTATGTCCCCATATGCATGCACAGAAATGAGATTGGGATGTAGGCATGCATAACTGTTATTTTCCCCCGTCTGTCCTATCCCTAGAAAGCCATATGCCACCCTTAGGCTAGCATAATGGGAGTCTGTATTAATGATTATGAGCTAGAAATAATCCAAGAGGAGTTGAGTGGCCTTCGATTCTAGCTTTATGAGAAAATACCTCATTGACTCAGTAGGGTCTGAAATATGTTCTGGGATAGAAAGTCATAATTAATACAGAATTTCATGATGCCCTCTCATGAGATTCTTTTTTTTTTTTTTGCTAAATTGGTCAGGGACTTAGAGATTCTTATGTCTAACAGGCAGAGTAGGAATTTAAGCAAGGAGGTAAAAATTTGGAGGGAGTTGTTGACTCGCCTGCTATCAGAAATAAGCATCTCGAGCATACCTCTCTAGAGAGCCTACACTCTGCAAGATTTCTATAGATGTTGAACGCCTTGTCTGTTGGCAGTCTACAAAATGAAAACTCTGTATGTATGTATGTATGCACGTATAGAAGTAGTGACGGGAGAATGAGAATGTGGGGATGGGCTGAAGTATTAAAGCAGGCAATGAAAGCAGATAGTTTACTTTTGATTTTATAACATAGGTTTCTCTTTATTTTGTTTTAAATGAAAACTGTCAAATGTCAGCATTGCAAACCGATTTGCAGCAATGCCGTAAGCATTAGAAGTGCGGTTGTCCCCGAATCATAAAAGGGCAGAGGGCTTTGCTGCTGCTTCCCATCTTCATGTTTATAGAGTTTTGTATGCTCTGTATACATTAGAGTTGAGCAATTTCATCACAGCCTTTCCTCAAAATTGGTTGCTGTTCAGTGTCTCTTCCTGCTTCCTCTCCCTTGTCAGTTGGTTACATCGCTGACTCTCATTACATTTAATATTGATACTGCTTCAATTTTCCACTAAACTGGAAGTGTTTAAGGGTCTGGAGTGGATACTGAGGGTCTAGATATATTCTTTAAATGCTTTAATTCCTATCATCGTGGAAAAGTTTAGAGCTGGATTATTGCCTTAAGAAGAAATGACTCTCTGCTCATTCAGTGATGACGTCTGGTCATCAAGATGTTAGAATATGTGCTGCAGAGCTCTTCAGATACTGACATGAGTGCAAAAGTTGTTGCCAGCAGCTGTCTTGGGTTTTGGGCACCTGCTGCCTCTCATTTCTCGCATCTCCCACTTTATCTTCCACTCCCAAAGTTGGCAGTGCCCCTAAAAATACTCTGTTTTGAGTTCTTAAGTAGGAGATCTCTATCAAGCTGGTAGTCTGAATTCCTGAGTCATTGGTCATGCTGTAGTGAAATCAGTTATATGACAGAGTTACTGACCATGGCAAGGTAATGGACATCTAGGGCGAAGCTGGTTCCAGTCAGGTTGCAAAGGCATTGTCCTTCCTAAGGCTGCTGCTTTATCATGCTGATCCCTTTCCCCACTGCCCCCACAATTGCAGAACTGTTTTGATTGCTTACTGCCGTTTTTATGTTTGCCTAGACCATGACAGACATGAATGATGTGCCCGTTATGACAGTCATGTATGGGTGATGTGGTGTATGGGATTGGGAAAAGATGCTGAAAATAGTCTGTATGTGCGAAATGCTAATTTGGTGCTGTATTCATGATTTCATTGGAAGTTGGAGTGTTGATACATGTGTGGGAAAGCAAGCCCTACCTGAAGAATCAGTGCTAAAATGTGAAGCTCTTGGAAGCACAGATGCATTACTTATGTAATTCCCACATCTAACCAGAGTCTTCTCCAAGTGGACTGTATCTTTTTCCCCGATATAAATACCTAGGACGGGGGTTGCTGGTTTGGCCTGAGATCTTGTTTCAATAACTTTTTCTCTCTGGTACAGTCAAGAATCATAGAATAGTTTGGGTTGAAAGGGACCTTTAAAGGTGTAACCCCCCTGCAATGAGCGGGCACATCTTCAACTAGATCAGGTTGCTCAGAGCCCCGTCCAGCCTGACCTTGAATGTTTCCAGGGATGGGGCATCTCCCACCTCTCTGGTCAACCTGGGCCAGTGTTTCACCACCCTCATCGTAAAAAAAATTATTTCTTATATCTAATCTAAATCTACCCTCTTCCAGTTTGAAGCCATTACCTCTTGTTCTATTGCAACAAGCCCTGCTAAAAAGTTTGTCCACATTTTTCTTGTAGGCCCCCTTTAGGTACTGAAAGGCTACAGGAAGATCTCCCCGGAGCCTTCTCTTCTCCAGGCTGAACAACCCCAGCTCTCTCAGCCTGTCCAGCAGAGGTGCTCCAGCCCTCGGATCATTTTAGTGGCCCTTCCCTGGCCCCTTTCCAACAGGTCTATGTCCTTCCTGTGCTGAGGGCTCCAGAGCTGGACACAGTACTTCAGGGGGGGTCTCACCAGAGCAGAGGGGTAGAATCACCTCCCTTGACCTGCTGGCCACCTTTCTTTTGATGCAGCTCAGGATGTGGTTGGCTTTCTGGGCCACGAGCACACATTGTTGCCTCATGTTGAGCTTTTTATCCACCAGTAACCCCAAGTCTCTCTCAGCAGGGCTGCTCTCAATCCCTTCATCCCCCAGCCTGTATTGATACTGGGGGTTGCCCCGACCCAGGTGCAGGACTCTGCACTTGGCCTTGTTGAACCTCATGAGGTTCGCCTGGACCCGCTTCTTGAGTCTGTCCAGGTCCCTCTGGATGGCATCCCATCCCTCAAGCCTGTCAACCACATCACTCAGCTGGGTGTTGTCTGCAAACTTGCTCAGGGTGCACTTGATCCCACTGTCAAGAAGAAATACGTTGATTTGGTTTTGACCCCAAACGATTAAGTCCAGTATTTATTCAGCTTCCTGTCATTGCTATCTAGTGGGCTACCTGGGAAAGAAATTTAACCCTTGTTTTAGCAGAAGAGTATTGCAGTATTGACCAAGGGTGCTAAAAGATGGCAGGGATCAGAAAGCTCTCAAGCCCCCAGGTGGGAGCTGGAAGTGAAACTCACTCAGTTAGGGAGCAAGGAACCCAGATATTGCTCATTTCTTAAACAGTTTACTTAAGCTTTGAAAATATTAGTGGACACACTGTGTCTTTTATTTATCCATCAGTGTTGGTAAATGCAGCTCTGCTAAGAAATCTTGGCAAAAGTAACAAAACTTACACCAGTAGCCCTCCTGAGTTTTCATTTTTGTATTATTTTATTATTATATTTTATTTACTCTGTGCTTCACTACAAATGTAGTTATTTTTTCCCAATGCAGCAATATGTCCTACTGCATCTACACCTGTTTTAATTTTCCTGTTTCCGTTCAGTGGAGTGTATCTGTCTATTCTTGGAGTAATAATTTTCCCCCCTCCCGAAAGGTGACAAAATGAAAGCCTTCGGCAGTACCTGCGGAAGAGATGCTTCTGTGCTTAGTGACGGCGTTATCTTTCTTAAAACTGTAATTCTGCTATTGTGCATTATATCTTAGAGGGGTATAAGGAGGACCACCTCTCAGTGATAGGGCTGGTTCCTTCTCCTTGTTCTCTTCTCAGCCACTGCCCAGTGCCACTGAGTTAGTACCTCGTGTTCATTTTGTCATGCAAGTGTTTGTCCATCAGGAATGTGGCAGTTAATGGCTTAGGCACCCCAGGGATGACAGGTGTAAATCCAGTAAAGAGCTATTGGTGTGGATGACCTACCTGCTGAAATAATAACATGCACCATAAAGAGCCCTGTGTTCCTCCTGTCCATCTGCTGAGGATGGACAGCCTTGCAATTGCTAAACTGAAAAAACAAAACTAAGCACATCTGTCCGGATTGTTTAAAAAAAAAAAAAATCAGCAGGAAGAAAAATGTTATTCAAATCAGGCTTTTGTCAAGATCAGTCAGTGATTACCGGTGAACACCTGTTGTGTATTGGTTTCTTCGGCCAAGGACTCAATGCTGCTATATAAAACCTGTCTGCAGAAAGGGGGGAATTGGTTTCCCCCAGTTGAACAGTAGATGCTCAGTTCCAGCCCTCTCAGCTGTTGCAAAGGATGAGGATGGACGATGCACACAGCTGGTGACACATCATCCCTCAGCTACCTGAAGTAGCTGCCCTGTGCCATTAAAATGATGGCAGATCCCATAAACATATTGCACTCCACCGTCTGCTCCCTCTGTCACTGAACTATGACCAAGAGGAAAGTTCCTCCTGCCCTGTCAACTCCCCTGAAATAAATAATCATAATAAAAAAGGCCAGCCTTTCTGAAGTTCCTGCTTAGCAAACGTGCTGCTGATTGAGTGTAGCCCTGAGAGGCAGGGAAGGCTTGCAGCCCTTGACAACAAATGAGAACTGTGGCTGCCTCATAAATGCCTTGGCTTCAGAAGGAGGCGGTTATGGGCATGAAATGTTTATCATCTTGCACTTGCTTTGCTGCTGCTGGGTTACTGTGTTAAGTAAAAAGTAGTATTAGGTAAACAAGAAGTGATGTTGTAGCCTGCTTCTCTTCATACTTAAATAGGCTTGCTGACAAAAGAAGGAGCAGGTGAAGGCAGCTTGGATTTGGTAGAGGTTTGGACCATGCACTGAAGGTGTGTTTGGTTGTCTATGAAGGAAGGGGGATCTGGTTAGAAATCTGATCAGTCAACTGGCTTTCTGTTAGGAAGCACTCTTTGAAATTGTCCAGTAAAGAAGATGTCTTGCTATGTAGGTCACCTTCTGCATTCAAAAATGCCCTTGCAAAAGGATACTTGTTCTTTGCAGGTAATTTGGAAACAGCACAGTTGCTGGCCACCTTCTTTTGAGTACGTCCCGCATTGCCACCTTCATTGGTGCATGATTTGGTTGTCAGCATCTCTAATATTGTGCAGCTCTTTGTATGACTCCCTGAAACCGGCTGCTTCGAAGTTGTCTTCCCTTAGTTGCCACCCTAAAGGGCAATCTTGCAGCAGTCTTTGGGGCCTTTGCTTTGTTTTTATTTTTGGGGGTGCATGTGCTTTTGTTTTGCTTTAATAGAACAGTTCCCAATAGGGGACAGCACTGCACTGTTTACGATGCTTGTCATTTTTAAGGAACTTTTCTGAACTTGTCATCCTAAAAGCTATATTGTGCAGCAGCAGGCGGCCTCCGTAAATCACTGATTTCTCTTTTTTCTTCTCTTTCCCTTCCTTTCTCTCTTGCACTCGCTTTATTCCAAGCCTGCGGATTTGGACGCCTGGGTAAGCTCTCTTTTTTTGTCTGGATCTTGCTTATTCCAAGTGTCATGTTGTTACTGTGCGCATACAGATTGTTATTGCTGAGCACAGATGCAGGATTTTATTTTCTGTCATTACATTTTAAAAGGTGTTCAGCTAGAAAATTGCATATTATTTCCTCCATAAAGATTTTCACTGGTTCCTTTTGTGTAGCTTACAGCTGCTGAAACCAAACTTGATCTGGTGATGTGTGTTGTTGGCTAAGAGAGTAGCAGAAACAGGAGGAAATGAAGGTTACACCAGTGCTGCTTTTTAAGGCCATGAGTCTGCATCTGGGTTCTAAAACAAAACCAAACCCAGTCTCCTGCCTTCAACAGAATGAGAGAAAGGACAAAAAGCAGGCAATTTTGTAGGCCTCGCGTGTCTGCGATAGCGACTGCAGGCGACTCCAGAGGAGTGGTGATATTTCTGTTGATGCAAGTGGAGGCTGAGTCAGGGCTCCCCCATGGTTACTTGTCTGGTACAAGCCTCTCTGTAAAGTTCTGCTGTTCAGGCTCAGACATGATGTGCATAAGCTGCCTCTTGCTGTTTCGGTGCTGCCCTTTCAGCTCTGCCATTCCCTTTAGGGTTGGTGAGGAACATGCCAGTTAGCTAATTTTGGAGCTAGTTCTGTTCTTCAGTGCATTGCTGTCAATTCCTTCTTCTAGTCTTGGAGCCTTTAATAGCATTTGTTTTTCTCCCCTGCCACCTGGACTGCTACCAGGACTGGAAGAGACATGGGAAAGCATGAGGTATAAGAATTTGCAGTTGTGGAGTGTGGCAAGCTGAGGTACTCAGCCAAAACATCTCTGCTGTGCTGCTGCAGAGATGTTACTGGATACCTTTGGGGGAAGCTGATAACTCCTCTCAGCAAAGACAGGATGATGTAGAAACAAGCCATTTGATAGACACTTTCCTTTATCCATGTAGTTTCTTTCCCTGGATTGCCTCTGACTGATTCTCTAGGCGTCATCTCACTAGTTTGTCTGTAACTGGTGAACGTGTTTTGCCAAGAAGATAAATATTTTTGCAATAACCTTGCCAAGTGCTGTGACTTGCCTTTGAGGAAGTTCTTTATAGATTGGGGTATGGACCTTTCCTTCTAGCTTGATTTGCCCTTTGCAGAGAGGGGGTTGGGGTGTGGTTTTTTTTTTTCCCCTTCCAGTAGAGTCTTCTCCATGCCCTCTCCCCGAATCCCAGAATCCCAACAGTACTGCAGAGAGAGACAGCCTGATGGTAGCCGTCAGCTGTGGGCTGTGCTATTGCTGCACTTTATTCCTGGGTGCCACGTTCCCTACTGTAATCTGACACTGACAAGAAACCCTTTTTTTTTTTTCAAGCAGATTTCCTTCCTGGTTTTCATGTTTAACAAGGTGATGAGAAGGGACTGTGATTAAAAATAATAAAAATCTGGTGATGTTTTCTGGGGGGCAAAGCCAAAGCTAATCTGTGAATGGCTGTAGCTAGAGCGAAGCCCAGCTCTAGAAGATCAGTTGCACAGTCTGATGTGTTGGTGTCAGTTCAGGACAGGGCTAAGAGCGTCTGGCTTTGTTCATAGAGAATGAACCAATAATATTTCATTACTTCAATTAAGCGGCTTGTAAAATATTTCTTTTGGCCTGCCTGTCAGCCTAGTACTTGAATTCTTCAGTTGAGCCAGTATGTAATGCATAGCTCTAGAGATGTGCTTCCACAGTTTGTTTCTAAATGGGTTACTTGGTAAAGGGAGAGGAGGAGGCAGGGAATCGCAGGTGACTCTACCCTAGCTCTTTTCTGCTGTTCAAAGCAGCACTGAGAGAACCCAAAAAACTCTGGGTTGTGGAAAAAGTGTGAAGATAAAACCTAGGAAGAATTTGAAAGAGCCCCCAACCAGTCCATGGATCCATGCCCATGGAAGCTGTAGTAGCATGCTAGTAGTGTACCTTCACTGTCCTTTTGTAAGAATGTGGTGCTTGTAACTTCTGACATCGTCACAGGGAATTCTTGAGCATTTCCTGAGTATATCTTATACCCAGTTTTTATACAGAGGGCAATTGCCTATTGCATACATTCTCTTTTGCAAATATGTGCTGTCCCATGCTGCTTTTCTAAGTTTTAGGTGCATTTGTGTGTTCTACAACTAACTATGCTCTTCCTCCCCTCCCTCTGTTTTCATTCTGTCTTCATACTTCTTGTACACCACACTAGGCTGTGTTCTACACTACAGCTTCTTAGATGTCATCTCCGGGCTTTGGTCATCTCTTGCGTGATATGCTTAAGCTCAGATGTGGGTTCTGCAGCGTGGATGTGAAATGCAACTTTCTAATACGTGATTTTCAAACCAGTGTGTTATCATGCATGTCTTCCCTTCTCCTTCCTTCTTTCGTTCTACCGGCCTTTATGTGAAAAGTGTATCTGATGCTTTTCCCCAGTGAAATTGTAGTCATCTCCATAGCAGCCAGTTCTGTCTGGGACATCACAGGATTCTGCCTTCAGGTAGAGAATAAGCAGCAGGACTAGAGGAACTCTTAATAAATATCCTGTATTCATATAAAATGTCCCTTGTTGCGTAACCCAGTTTGGAACAGTGACTATTTCAAATGACATGTGCTCTGACTGTACCATTCATACTTCAAACATCATCGTAAAGTGTACTAAAGTTTCTAGTAATAACAGCTGGGGATAGAGGGAAACAGCAGCTTTCAAGCAGATCTGTCACAAATAGAATGTTTCCCTGTATACTTCAATGCACTGAAACAGCAGCAGCTCTTGAAAGCAAGCAAGGCATTGAAAATATGTTTGAGTTGCGAGTAAAAGTTTTCTCTGCAACCGCTGGTTCATCATATAACTTATGGGCCATAAGTGGGACATAATGGGAGATAATATGGGTGAAATTGCTTAGGGGGAAGAATGGGGAGTATACCGAGGTCGTAGTCTGCAGTTAGGAGATCTCGTTTTGATTCTTTGACATCAATTTTGCAAGAGCCTAGGGAAGTCACTAACAGAATGTCTGTCTGCTGCAGGGTGCATTGGTGTGGAGGCATTATTCACTGGGCACCCCAGCTCCAGTCTGGTCTGCTTGGGACTCCATGGGTTGTCATCGTGCAGATCAGCACATCTCTAAAGTGTCTGCATCTCAGCACCCCACTTGAGAGATTAGGTTATTTGGATTGTGTAGAGGGGTCAGTACTATGTTACTCTTCTTTCTTTTCCTTATTTATTTTCTCCTTAAGGAAATACAAATCACTTGTTTAGTAATCTGATTTTGTGGGTGTTATGCAGAAAATCAGCAGGAGAATCAGGTTCCTTTGGTCATCCACCAGACCACCCTGCCTTCTTACATCTGTTTCATTTCAGTTGAAATTGCTTAGTCCTTTTCTGTATAGAAGGTGGATATCGGTTCAGAAGGATAGTTTTGGTTCTCTTATCACAGGAATAGTAATAATTTTGGCACTTACAGAGTGCCCATCAGTACCCCTGTTGTTGCTGTGGTATCTCTTTGGTCAGGCTACACGTATGGGGCAGCTGATTCTCATCCTCCTTCCCATCCTTTTTCAGCTGGTTTGTGGGCTGAAAGATACATAGCAGGTCTGGTTAAACCCAAGCCAGAGATTTTGCCTTTAATGGAGTGCCTTTGAGAGCAAGGGGATTTAGATGTGAGTCTATTGTGCTTGTGCCTTACTCTGGCCCTGTTGGCTGTATGACAAACACGGGAACCAAAATATTTCTTTTTCCTTTAAAAAAAACCAAACAGACACCACCTCACCCCCGCAACCCCCCTATTTCATGTGCTCCTACTTCTTTTCTTGCTTGCTTATCAACTGTCCCTCACTGCCCAGCTTAAAATCTCTTCTAAGCCCTATTATACCACTGTATTTCCATCAGCGGGGGAATAGAAAGAAGGGAATACACAGCAACTGGCTTTCAGATGTAATTTTTCTCATTAACAATGGCTGCTGGCCGTAAAATGACAGGTCTGAGCCCATGAGGATGTTTGTCCCAGCTGCTTAATCATATTGGACCAGCATTTTCTGTGATTGTACCATCATCATTAAAAGTGTACAGCAATGCTGCTGGGATGCTATAGATTGGCAGGGTTTGTGTTCATGTTAAACGGACTAATAATTCTAGTTTTGAAAGGTCTTCCTGCCTGGTGATAACTTATGTGGCCCCAGAGATTTCGGGGTGGGATGGGGGAAGAAGAACAAGTGCCATTTTTCTTGCTATTGTTGCTTGTTATTTTTAAGCTTAAAAAATTTGGTTTGGGTGCATCAATGCCGTGTTTTCTTAATGCTAGTTCAGTTTGGGAGTGGGAATGCAATGAAGTGCTGCTGGTTGTAAAGAGCTAAAAGACAAAAGGCACTGCTGTAATCACACAATTGGTCATTGTTTAGTTGATGACCAGGTTATGCTTAAGCATGCGCTTGTATACCAAGTTTGCTCTTTCGGAAGTGTAACGCTTATACTTTGGAAGATGGAAGAGAAATTCTCTGACACCCATCGCCCCTCCAAATTTGCAGCGCCCAGGCAGAGGAACTTTGGGGGTGCTGGTGGTTGTATGCACAGAGAGTGTGGAGAGAGTAATTATCAGGGTAGTCCTACGTATGTGTGTAAAAAGCAAATGCATGGGCAGTGAGAATGCGTGTTGCTATAAAAATGTTACAACATAGACTTCTATTTTGGATCTTCCTCATGATTGTGGGTGTCTCTTAAATCTTATAGAAGTTTTCTGACACTCCAAGGGGCAAGTGTTTATAAAGTGGAGGTTTTGGAGTTTATTTTTAAGGTAAGGTGAGGGACACTGAAGTGGAGTAATAAACATCATAATTTGTGGAAGGCAGAGAGTCGGGTAAGGTCAAGTTCTGAAAAAGGCAATAGGAAGGTGTCACATTTCTATGACTATATGTTTTCATTTAATAAGGAGAAGTAAAATCAAGGCTGGGAGTTTGAGTGTGATACTAATAAGAGCGTTTCAAACTTTTTGGGCTAATCCAAAAGGAACTGCAATACGAACGTTTGTAGTTCCACCGAGAGGGATCCCATACACCAGTCCTGAGCAATGATGGTTTCGGTTCCTTCCAGTCTGCATCCCATGTGCTTTCCTTGCACTCACACTTTTTATTTTTAATTTCTTCTTCTATTGACGGTCTTTTGTTCTTCCCAGGCCATTGAGCTGCAAGGCAGGGAGGCAGAGCTGAAGCGGCAAGAGGCCTTCTACAAAGAGCAGTTGGCCCGCATTGAGAGGAAGGTAAGGCTAAACTGTCTTTTATTTGTGGCTTCTGAATACTAATGGGATTGGATGCAGGTGGGTGTGGATCCAAAGAGCAGAGAAACAAGAAGCATTGTGCAGAAACCTGGAACTGTCAGCTCTCAGTATCTGTCTGCCCCCCACCCCTTATATTGTTAAGTGATGAAAAAGCTGTACAAACCAAATCTTTTGAACAACTTGCATTGGAAAGGCAAGGAGGGGTTTAACTGGGTGATTTTTCTAATGAAGTAATTCAAACTTTATTTTCTTTTTTGCCATGGGGTTGAGGTGAAAGCGAAGTTCAAAAAAACAAATGCCCCTTTTTTTTATTCCTTTTGTTAAAAATCCTTTCCTAAATAAAAAGACAAACACAAATCTTGCTATAAATATGAATTAAAGTTGTATTATTAATTTTTCTCTGGGGAGCCCAACAGTTCAACGGGGGGTGCTGCAGTGCACTGCCTGCTTCTTGCTGGATAAGCCTTTGAAATGAACATGATTTAAAGAGACACCGTCAAGCATCTTTTAAGCCTGAAATGACCTTTGAAAATCCATTTAGGGATTTGAATCTCTCCCCTAAACGTGGGATTTGCTTCTCTGTTTAATTGTTTACCATGATGAGTTTTTAAAAATTGATGCCATAAAAATAGGAGCAGCCATGCTGTTCCTTATGAACTAATGCGTTTTTCACTTCCTGGCAAAATGAAATAATGTTATAAGTAGTCTTTATTTTTTAATAAATGTAGAGAATAATCTTCTCCAATTTGAAGCAATTAGACCTCCTGACAGGCGGTTGCATATATCTGACTTGTAGTTGCGTTATGTGACTAAAAAGAAATGCAAACAATGGAAAAGGTGGGTTGTAAAGAGACAGAGAAATCAATCAGCTTTACTACCAACATGTAGCATGATAGTGAATATGGAACATGGGAAAATTACAGATTATAGAAATGGTACAAAACTATTGGCACATCCATTCCCTGCTATTGCATGATTGTCCATACAGCTTTTTTTTTTTAAGCCATTGATGGTAAAACATGCCCATGAGCAATTTCACATAATACGATTTTGCAACACTTTAATCCATACAGTTCATTAAAAAATAAACTATTAAAACTACCACTCAGTGTTGCATTCAGATTTTTAAATTCTATTTCTAGATAATGGGGATTGTTCAGTGAAATTGCAAACAATCTAGCAGCTATCGTTCTAATTATCACAGTTGTCCATATGTTCATACGCAAAGGGAATTTTTGCAATTTCTTGGTCTCATGCTGTGTGCTTCTATTATATTCTTCTCTCTGGATCTGGTTTCATGAAGCGGAAGCTGCAGGGAAAATTTGTATGTGTGTCTGTCCTTTGTGGACAGAGGAGTGGGGAGAAGTTTGTGTCCAGGCTGCGTTGTCCTCTTTTTGAAGTCTTCTGTTGTATTTTGTGTTTCCCTTTTCAGGTCTATGTCCCTTGGTGCGCGGTAACTTTTTAAACAAGGTGATGGATATTTTAGTGCAGGATCTTCTCAGGGGAGTAAGGTGGCTTGCCCATAGTCCTATTCAAACTGCAGAGCTGCATAGAAACTGCCTTCTAGTTCTTACGCGTACAAAAGCAAGTAGCTAAAAAGGGCAGGTTTTCTTTCCTCTTGAAACACTAGTTTCTGACCCTTAAACACTAGCATTTTGCTGGTAATAAAATAGAAGAATGCCTCCAACCGTTAGTCTAGATTGGAGTGGGAGGTGGTGGGGGCTAGAAGGGAGAGGAGAGAAATGTATTTGAAACAGTGTAATAAAGCTTAATTGTATTAGTTTTGAAAAAGGTTTTCTATCTTCTCTGTGGATAATTTTATTCCTATAATGGTTGGAAAGATGGAAAACACAGCACAGAACAATCTTTTTTATTAGCTGTTGCTTTTATATAATTCTGCTTTTATTTGTTGAATACACGCAGACCTTGACGTTTATTTATTTATTTTTCCTTCTACTCTGCTAAAACCTTCCAACTCAGCCTTAGATATATTTTTATATATCTATGTAGACAAGAAACCCTTTGTATTAGAAAAACAGCTAGTGGTAAGGGGCTGAGGTGGGGAGGAGCTCTGAAATAGAAGTTTGCTTTCCCTGCTGTTTTCAGAGGGGATGGTCACTTGGAGCGTGGTCACTGGTAGTTCAGAGGTGTTGGGCTGGGAGTGAATGAATGTGATGGCTCAGCGTAGAGTTAGAAAGCTGAGATTTCTCCTAAGAATCAGGCTGTCAGGAATTCTCCCCACTCCTCCCCTGCTGTGCCTATCTATAACCTCAGTCTGGCTTTGTCCCCACTTCTGCAGAATTCAGCAGTAGGAGACTTAGAGACTTGTTTTTGAAGGATGTTTTGAATTGTTGATGTTGGGAACTAAGTACCTTTCCTGGTAGCAAGCTAAGAATAATTTTGTTACATACTCCTTACAATGTAGTAGCTGCTGCACTGAATGAAACGCGCAGACTGTCCTGTTTCTTCTGACAGTGGTCAGTTTTCAAAGACTTCAAAGGAAGATGCCAAAAAAACCTCACCAAAACAAAAACCCCCCAACTTTTGGGGAACAACTTTGAGAAGAGTCTTCCTAAGTGTTGTCAGTCAGAGGCTGACATGTACCCTGCTGCAAAAGAGTTTATGTTCATTCAGTATTTTTATTCACTGTAATGGAACTTGGATTCCTGCCATCATTCTTCTACATGTCTCGGGCGCTTTTCCTTGAAGACTTGTTTAGTGCTCTGCCTCCAATATCGTAGAATCTTCATGGTTGGAAAGGACCCTTGAGATCATCGAGTCCAACCATACACACACAAAAAAACCCCCTACAATCTCTGTCACTAGAGCATGCCCTGAAGTGCCAAATCTAGACGTTTCTTAAATACCTCTAGGGATGGTGACTCAACCACCTCCCTGGGCAGGCTGGTCCAGTGCCTGACCACTCTTTCAGGAAAGGAATTCTTCCTGATATCTAACCTAAACCTCCCCTGCCGCAGCTTCAGACCATTTCCTCTGGTCCTGTCGTTATTCACCTGGGAGAAGAGGCCAACACCCACCTCTCTGCAACCTCCTGTCAGGTAGTTGTAGAGGGCAATGTGGCGGTGTGTGCCACAGGTTAACTTATATACACTATAAATTCTCTGTTACCAGTTTCAAATACTTTTTTTCATTTCATATCTTTTGTGTGAAAGAGATAAAAGGAATTCTCTTCATTATTCATTACCTGTAGACTTCTATTCCCTCCTTTACCTTCCCATTAAGCTGAGCAGTCCTCACCTTTTCAGCCTCTGCTTGTGTGAATAATTTTTTTCCACGTTTCTCATTCTACTTGTTTGTCTTTGGGCCCTTTCCACCTTGCAGCTCTGTCTTTGAGATGTATTGACTAGAATTGAACCGGGTAGTTCCCTTAAATGCAGCAGATTGTGTGAATAACATTATCTTTTTATTTTGTAATATCTGAAAGAGTTCTGTAATCTACTGGACAGAGCACAGAACTGGAAGCAAAAAAACTGCTCATTTTCTAATAGCTGTTTCTCTTTTGGGGGTTTGAAACAATTACTTAGCCCATCTATCTCAGTTATTCCATCTATATGATGGAACAGATTATAATGGGAGGGCAAAGTGTTGTGAAACAGTAAAGCTATAGAAATGCTAAAAAGGCTTTGCCTTTAGTTTTGCATGAGATGAACTATGGGTGTACCTTATTTCAAATAGATCTTGAGAAACTCAGTTCTCTAGACAGTCTTATTACAATTTTCACAGGAAAGGGCATGTATGAAAAAATAATTTCAGTGTTTCGGCTCTTGGGGTTTTCCCTGCATCATCCACTAAAGCACTGGAAGAAGTAAGGTGGTGAGTGCAGCAGCGCTGTGTCACTGTGCTGGTCCTGACTGTGACCGAAGGTGGATGACCAGGGATGAACGTAAGATCAGGGCAAATATATGGAATACTTGCCCCAAATGCTTTGATCATCCTGGCTGCTCGTCTTTGAAACATTTCCGCGTCTATTTAATCCTCTCTGAGAGATATGAATCAGAACCGTGCACACAGTGCTCAAGATATGGGTGGGCCATGAATATATATGGCAGCTATGTGAGAACCACTGTTTGGTTCTCTGTTTCTTTGTGGTGCCTAGTGCTTGATTTGCACTTTTGACTTGTGTTGAGCAAGTGCCACACACTACTGCTACTAGCAGCGTTCAGCTAGTTTGTGTGCAGATTGGAGTGCGTGAAGTAGCTGTACTGGGATTAAACCAATGCTGCGATTTGTTGCTGGGAGGTGTTCTTCCCCCTGCGCCCTTCGTTATCAGTTTGTCAGGGCTTGTGCGTGTGTGTGAAGGGGTGGTAGGTTTTGTTCTGTCTGCAGTGCGGTGCATGGTTTTTAGACTTCTTTTTTTTTTAAAATCAAATTTTACTGAACAAATTCCCTGCAGAGGATTAGGACACTGGTGATGCCCTTGGTCTTCCTCACTTTAGCTCTAGTAGTTGTTGTAGTTGTGTGTTTCAGTCCCTTGGGTTGCCTGTGTGTTTTTGTTTTGGAGTGCTTGAAGTATTTTGGTAACCAGGAAAATTACAGGGAATAGATCCTTTGAACTGACTATTTCTTATATGACTGTGTGTAATTGTAGGATTTTGGAGCTGGTAATACAGACGTTCCATTCCACTCCACACCTGTGTTTCCAGTGTGACTGTCTAATCTCCAATAAGTAATCCAGTAATGAGACCTGGCTAATTTGTTATAAGCGTTTAAACTTCTAACTCTGACTTGTTAGAGTAATTTTACATCTCATCCATGTAATTTGGAATTGTTTTACAAAAAGTGGGTCTTGTCTCAACTGTTTTGAAGGAGGTCTTGTACTGTAGTGTTTCTCTTTGTAGAAAGATTGGGAGTTGGGCCTAATAATCTGTAAGGAAAACCTTAGAAACACTCCATTTGAGAAGCTTAAGCTGATGTTCTTTCATGCATTTATATGTTACTGAGAAGCAGGGAGGGAGGGAGGCGCTGGGAGCTTGGTATAAATACTTAGCATATATACTGCTCAGAATTGGGATTTTTATTAAGGATTCCATGTATGCTTTGTCCTGCTTTCCCCAAATGGTAGAATCATCCTTTAGAAAGTATGATAAAGAAATGCACTGTCTCGTGGAACCCTTCGGATGCCAGGAGATTTCACTTAGCATATTAGCTGTAAATTTTCTCCCAAGTAAGTGTTTGAGTCCTTTTGCTATTTGGCCTCTTGCTGGCTTTAACGTGACAAAGCTGAAGGGCAGTGCTACAGGACAGGAAAACACGGGCAGCTCTTCGGAGTAGCGCGGAACGGCAGAGAAAGGCTGAAGGTAATCTCACCAATGAAGTGAAACTCCTTGCTATAGATGGATGTCTCGTCTTTGTTTGGATTTTCCTAAGCTCTGTCTCCCACGTTATCTTTTATTAGGTGGCTGTGGACTACTGTCAGCAGTGGGTACATTAATATGCAACGTTTTTCTGCTTGTAGTTTTTCAGAACAGTAAGTAGCACAAGAGGTATTCATAAGCTGTGGAGTATTCATAAGCAAGTGGGAAAGCAATGCATTGAACAAATACCTTTTTTTCAAAATTCTTATTAATAACATAGACTGCACCCTTTTCTCTGTTTAGCTTCACAAATCTTCTAATTTTGTGTGCGGCATTCACCTTGTCTGTGTTTTTTAAATTAATCTTCTTTTGCCCTTGCACTTACCATTTAATTCATATTTGTAAAGCATTTAGGATGTGTAAAGAATGGGAGGCGAACTTATTTTTGTTTGTTATTCTTATTGGCCTTGATCCTTCTTCTTGGAGCAGTCTCCCACTTCTGATGCACCAGGGTCACCCCTACATGTGAGCCCACTGTCATTTCTATGCTTTTTGACCAGTAACTTGTCTCACTAAAAATGTCTTTGGAGAAAGTGACGGCAGCCTTGGAAAAATAGCCTTCCACAAGAATATGTTCACGTTGGGTCTTCATGATCAATTTAATCAGATTCTGTGGGGCTGAACAAACTGATGTCACCTGGCAAAGGTGACAAGGGATTTCCGTCGAAGGGGATGGGGAATCAGGTCCCTGAGTTGGGATCCCAGGCTGCGTCTGTGTCCATGAGTCCTAGGGAGCACTCCCCTACCTTTGAAAAGCAACTTGTGTTGAGGTGGTACCTTCAACCAAGCCTTCTGCCCTCTCAGTGGGAGTTAAAGATTCAGTGCCCTTTTCTAAGTGAGTTGATCTGTCTTGGCAGGTGTCACCGACACCATTTACTGTCTCAGTAAATGGCCTGTAACGTCTTAGGGCTGTGTGTGTGAGGGCTGCTTTGCCTCCGGTCACCGTGTGGCCAGCCACTAGCTTACTGCTCTAGCCACTGCTGTGGGGTACTCTGAGGAAGAACAGCTCGTGTGAAACCAAGTTCTGGTCTTAAAAAAAAAACGTGTTTCCCTTTCAGAAGTATCACTTGTCCCTGCCTTCATCATCAAGCCTTACAATGTTCTTCACAATTTCCATTTTTTTTTTTCTTACCTAATTTGTTCATTCTCTTCTCATCCACTGCAAACCCTTCCTCCCAGAAAACCAGCAGGGCTTTATGTGAACCTACAACAGCCGTAATCCAAAAAAGCAGTTTGCCTTTCAGGCCAGTGGAGCAATATAACGCAGCACCCAGTTCATCGAACTGTTGGTTTAATCTTCTGAACACAAGAAGAATAATCCCCTGTATAGTTTTCTGAAAGAGGCTGATAAGATCCATCCTAATCATCCAGATCACTTCCCAGTCGCTTGGGCTGTCTGTCCGAGGCTGGGTGGATGTTGTCTTTCAGGTGGCGGTGGCGCTAGCAGCCTCTCAGCCTTTGATATTTAGAGAATTGCAGATTTTGTCCTGTGTGCGTGTTAAATTTCTGAATGGGAACAAAATGAAAAAAAAAAAAGAACGAACCTGAAATTGTCATCTGAACCGCTCTGACCTCCCATCCTCTTCCTCTTTTCAGTTATTCACAGACATTAAGTGTCAGGCTGGGGGAGGAGGAGACAGTACAGCATCCATAATTCCGTTTTTCTGCCGGTGTCCGTTAGGGCTGAACAGCATCTTGGGGAGGCTGCCTTCCTAATGCTCCTCCGTCGCCTCCTTGTCTGCGGGGAGAGGTTGCTTCGTTGTTGCCGTTGGCCAGCTGGCAAGCTGACTTCCAGTGCCCTGTGCTCAATTCAGCCGTTTAATGGCTGTTTTGCTGAAAGCTTGTAAAGTTTAGTAGTTAACATACCTCAGTACACAAGCTTTTAGAGATCAGATAAATTGATTGGTAATTTGATGAACTCAAAGAACATCTATAGTAGGGTAAATAAAATGTGTTAGATGTCAGCACTGCCTCTCTGCCGTGTGTATGTTCTCTCTTCAGTATGTGTTGTCTGATGTACAGTACATTACACCAAATTACAGGCAGCCTCTATGCAAACAGCAACTAAATGTTTGCTTCCTCTTCGGCGTGCCCCATTAGTGTAGAGATGCTTTTGCAGTCTGTGTGCTGAAGGGTGAACTGTCAGAGCCTTACAGTGATTTTCTTTCCCTGGCATTTAGAGTACCTTTGCAGAGGGAGAGAATGATGCTTATGGGCTGCTTCATCTTGTAGGAATCCATCCTCAGGCTCGACTTGTGAAATAAATGTGGCAATGTGTGGTTTGAACTTAGTGTCTTAACACTGCATTTAGCAGCTGAATTTAGATAACAATCTGGTATCTGGTCTCATCAGTGTATCACTATGAAGACTTGTTAAAGGCAGAACAAAAAGACCCAGAATGTGATCTTGTCTCTTTGTTAGAACTTAACACCAGGGTATTTGTCAAGTCTAGTCCAAAAAGAGCAAAACAAGGGGGGCTTTTGTCTTACTTTTGAGAGCTTTCCCCATTATCTAATATTTCTGATACCCTCCCCTGCCGTTTTTATTCAACCCCATTTTCCCTTGTTTCATTCATTTTTTTTTACTGCCTAATAGTTCAAACTTCTGTTTTCTCCCTCTTTCTGCTGTTTGTAAGCAGAACGGTATTTATAAATGCGTGTATGTACAGGTAGCACTGTTACCAGTAAAACCAGTGCTACTTTTCTAACGGAAAGCAGTCCTTGCGTGCACATATGTACATATATATGCGCGCACACACACGCTGTCTGTCTCTCACCTATTTTTACTGTGGTGTAGTTGTACCCTAGCACCAACTACATTATCCTGCTGCAATAAATACCAGTCCTGCCTGTTATTTCCGTGTAATTCGCCAACCAGTGTACAATTAATTTTTGGCCCTGTTATTGCAGTATTGGCTATTTTATGAAACTGTAGAGAGTTAGCACAGTGAATTGATTAAATATGTTCCAGACCTTAGGCTGGAGTCTGTGTGTCTGCTGGGATTTGGATGATTGAAGCTTGCACTTCTCTTGGGATATTCCAGATTTAGATTTAGTCTCGGAAATTGTTTCAGGTAGACAAAACTTCCCTCTGTGTGTGGAATCCACTTGCGGAGCCTGACTTTGGGGAATCTGAGATTTCTATTTCAGCCCGCAGCGGTCCTTCCACGTGTGGCAGGAAAAAAGGCATCACTATTGTGACTTTAAAATAAAGCCAAGGTCTGGGCTTGTTTTGAAAAGGCCCTTAAAATTCTGGCTCTGCTCTTAGAGAATATGCTGTCGTCATGTTAATGCAAAATATGGCTAGTAATTACCCTGTAAATTGGGCGGACTCCACAGAACATCTCAAATTTGTGCTGAATTAAGTAGTCCAGAGATCAGACTTTAAAAAGGGACTACTCCGTATTTACAGCGGCTGTACCTTCTGAAGTGAGCGTGTTTAGTAGTTTACTGTGGGTGTGTTAAATACACGTTTCATGACAGCCTAGGGCCACTTCTCTGAAGGTTTTTCCCCATCTGCCAGTCATTTTAAAGAAACATAAATAAAAGAGCTATTCCAATTTCTTGAACATATAATGCACATTCCCAAGAGACCAGAGTGACTCAGAAGGAGCTTGTAAATAACATGTTTTAATGTTCTTAAATATATCTGCACCAGGAGGCTCGCCGTGAGGTCTTGAGCCACTGCAAATGGTATTTGCTTCGTATGTCACAGAATGTCCTGGTCCCAGGATGATGTCTGACGGGTTTTTTGTTTGCTTGTTTTTGGGGTTAGCTGGTGGTTTGGCTATATATTCTGCTGCACCAAGAATGGTCCCAGTCACAGTTTGCCATTAAACGCCTTGACTCGAATGAGGGTTACCTGATTTACCCATTCACAGTCCGGCCCCATTGTAAGTAAATACAAAATAATGGCTGTATTTGTGTTTTGCTTTTAACAAAAATGATAAACATCCATCTCAAACACACTAGAACGTCTGCTGTAGAGTCCAATGCTGACACATGTGGGGAGGGGAGTTTGCCCTGGCTGGCGTTCACCAGTGGAGTAGCCATCAGATAAGAGGCGGTGCCCTGCACGGAGGGCAGTGATGGCAAGGGACAGCCGCAGAGCCAGAAAACGCTGAGAGGCCACTTAATCCGTGTCAGTCTCCAAGGGCCACAGAAGAGCGAGAGACGGGAAAAGGAAATGAGGGAGTTGAGATAAAACTCTAAGCCCCTGATTTGAGAGGACTTGTAATAACTAGGTTATTTTAAGAGAAGAGCTAGCTTTTCTTTTCCTTCCCAATTATTGCATTTCAGGTCTTTTCATAAGAAAAAAGGCTTAATTCCTTCTTCCTTCTCCCTCCCCATTCTTCTGAACAGAAGCCAAATTTTTGCTTATATAATTTCAAGCTGCAAGGTAGCTGTGAGCTTGTACGCCTGGGTCANAGAGATGTCTTATGATATATTGGATGGTATATAGAAATCATCTAATTTGCCCTGACATGAAGCAAGCCTTGAACTGGCTGGACTGTGGTTCTTGAAACAGGGAAGACGACTCATACGGGCGTGTAAAAATGCTGTATTGTGTGCCCGCCTGGGCATGTATATGAATTTTTTAACTTCACTTTTCATAATGGTTATGTATACCACAAAATTTCTTTTGGCTGTTTAGAGGATTAAGTGTAGTATATGAGACCTTTCACCTTTAGGTCATTTGTTCAGATATGAGTTCCGTTAGCAGCAGCAAAAAGCCATTACTTGCTGATGGCTACTCACTCATTCGTGTGGCGCCGAGATAATAACTCTTCCTCCGGTTAGAGGCAAGGGTTTGTTGCGAGAAGAAGAAAAACCAACCCCAAAGCCTAACTGTGTCCTAGCTGTCGATTTCTGTGATGGACAAAGGGCATCCTGGTGAGGAACACAGAGATTGTCCTTGCCAGCTGAAAATAGGACAGGGCTGGCTTGTAAGTTTGTTGTGTGTTCACTTCTATGCAGAGTATTTGGCTCCAGGTCTGCTGTTTGCGGTGTCTGGATTTTTCCCCCCTCCTGTTGTTTCCCAGTAAAAGTGTAGTTCTGTTCCTTCTTTGTGTTCCTGTTGTCTGATTTCTGAGTCCAAACTGTTCCCCAGTTGAAAGGTGGGATTTTTTTGTTTGGTCTTGTCCAGTAGATGTAGGTGAAAAACTGACACTTTTTTTTACTAGTCTGAAAAAATTCACTTATAACACAGTTTCCCAAGCCTCTTCTTGTTACAAAGTTTATCGGCTACAGCAACAAATCCCAGATAATTGTGATGCTTACACCAAAATATTTCTTTTGGAGCTTTAAGCCCACTTTTATTTCTTCCTCATTAAGTCCCAAAGTCAATGTCTGTTCTTATTTGTATGTAGTACTCCTTACCGTTAGAGACGGTGTTTAGAATTAAATTCTGAGAGTAGGTTTAGCTTGCATCTATGGGTGTATGGTACATGTGCCATTCTTCTGTTTATGTTCCTGAGGTGCCTCGGCTGCAAGGCTTTATGAGATTTTTCTGGTTTAATGATAAGTAATTATTCCTATTATTCTGTAAGGGGCTAAAAGTAAGAAATGTCTTGTTCCCTTTCCTCCATCTGGATCCTGTAATGGAAGTTGCGATACTAAGCTGGTGGTGACCAAAGGCTATTGAAGGCTGCGGGTGACAACATGCACAAGGGCTGTGACAGTCCTCGACTGTGACGGAGTGGTGTCTGCCGGAGTATGGGGGTGAAGCGTTTGTGTGGCTGCCTCTGCTCTCTGTGGGTGTTTGATTTTCATGTTAATATTTACGTCTCAATAGCCCTGCGGAGAAATGCCTCTCTCCACCTGATTGGCGGTCTGCGGTCCTTCTGGGCTTGTCTTTGGAGACTTCACAAGCTCTTTGCCAGCCACAGAGATGTCTCTTCAATGCCTTGTCCTCTTCAGAGGAGGCAAAACCGCTGTGTTAAAAACCGTGTGAAAGAGAAGATCACTAAAAGCAGAGAGAATGAGACTGGCAAATGATGGAAAGGAAATTGCTTACAAATATTTTCTGGTTTCTTTCTCTTCCCTTTTACCATCGCTTCTCCTTTGTCCTCCTTGGCTTTTTTATCTTAAGATAAACATCGTATTTATTTTCTGTTTACTGTGTGGAGAATTTCAATCCATTTTGAATAGCAAACTAAATATAAGAAGATACTAGCGTTCTTTTCTGTGGAATAACTGATGCCTTGCAGGGAGAACTGGAGGTTATGTGACAGTGGTATTGTAAAGGCAGGCCAAAAGGATCTCTGTTAATCCATTTTCTTATTCTTGTTATCAGTGTTTGTTTTATACTTTACTTTCCTTTTTAGGTAGTCATCAATACCTCTTGGTATAAATACCCAAATACCTTTTTTTTGCCAGCTGTAAAATAAATGTACTGTTGCTTTAGAATGTTTGTCCAAGTATTACTAATCAAGGGGAATGACATCAAGTTATCCTTGTAAAACTAATTTTGAGCTGTGGAGCTGGGGACTTTTTCCAGTTGTTCACTGAGTTTCTGGCGCACTGGAAGACAAGCGAACATTGTCCCCGCTTTAAAAGTGAGACCCTAATGCTTAAGGTTAGTATTTTCTATAATAGCTTTTGTTACTTTGCTTTTTGGTTGTCCAGGTACGGTATATTTCTTCAGATGTGCTGATTACCCATAACCTGAGCTTGAAGTTTTGAATAACGAGCTCCTGAGCATCCCCAGACAGAGCCGCGAGCCAGCGGGCCCTTCTGGAAGTGTGGATTTGTCTGTGTCATTAACTGTGTACACCGACCTGTAACGTCCTAGTGGTCTTTTTGGCTGTAATCGTTAAACTAGCTTCTCCTACAGGATAAAATGGGAAGAGAAGCTGCAAGCGTAGTGAGAGAACCCTGACTGAAAATACAAATATCTTTAGAAAATGCTCTGGGAGTACTAATAATAAAGAAAAAGTACGGTGGCAAAATAAATTGCTGCTGATATAATTTTTCTTCCTCTCACAAGTTTGCCTCTAGTATGGCAGTTTTTCTGCCTTCGATAAATAAATGCAAAGATGAGAATCGCTGCCAAAAACTGTCACATTTCTGGAACTTTCAGCCCCTGATTATTCACATTAAGCCTCCCCCCCCAGCAGTACAGTATTCTGAATATGTACACCCACCATTCTGTCAGATCTGTGCAGTCTGCGTCTGGTTCATCTTCTCTGTCTTTGATGTGCTCCATAACGTAGGCAAAGAGAGGTCTGATAGTCTCTCTAAAAACCTGACAGTTTGTGTGACAATCTGTCCACGAATCCACAGGCTCCTTGTCAACCAAATGAGCCTTTGAATATCAGAGGTTTTCGGAACAGTGCTTGCAGCATTGCATATGCACTAAGGGGAGAGTACAACAGGCTTCCTTGTAACCTCAGAGATGTCTGCGTTTTCCTTAATCATTCCAGGGACATCTCATCATTGCTTGTTGGCTGGTTCTCAGCCCTGCACATGTCGGGGTTATTTAGCAAAGCTTGATTTACTGGAAACTGCACATGGAGAATAATTTGCAGTTGGGGGTAGAGGAAAAACCCCGGGAGGGGGTGGAACTTGCAGGCTCTGGTATATTTCTGGGTTTTGGTGGTTTTTTGTTTGGTTTTTTTTTTTTCTTATAGTGACTCTCTTCCTTGCAGTTCCCTTTCCCCATGCAAGTGCATGGATGTGATGCGTTTTTTCTTTTATTTTTTTTTCCCCAGTGTTCTCCAGTCCTCTGGCACATCCTTCTGCCTCGGGTCCCTCCTGTTCTGACTTCCTCTGGGAATCCAGTGAATTGCATTCCTTAGCTACCTGTTGTGGAAAAGGATGGGTTCATGAATAAAACTTAGACTTTTAAAATTGGGCCAGGAACTGTTAACTGGGCCTGCTGCTGCAGTTTATAAATGGGGCTTAGGGATATTCTCAGCACAGAAAGCCGGGAGTTTGAGCTGCAGCGTGCCTGTCCGAGGTGGTGGGAGTTCTGTTGGAGGCTCTGTCAAACACCAGCTTTGGCATGATGGCATCAAACCTGAGTTATAATGTTCCTCCCTTCCCGAAATAAGCTCCTGTGATGGGCCTGACAGGGGAATGTACTTAGTATCTTTTTAAATGTATGACAAGTACTTGATGACTGCCAATTTTCTGTTTGGAATTTATTATTTTTTTTTTTCTTTTTTCCCCTCTGAAGTGCTGGTCAGCCTCCTAGCAAAACTTTGAGCTACATACCTTGGCATTCTTGATATTCTGGCAATTCCCTTCTTTCCCTCTTCTCCCCTTCCCGTAGCTCTGATCCTCCACACGCCTGTCGCTCTCTTGGACGATGCCCAGTTGTTAGAGGCAGTGTCCTGTGATGTGGGAGATCATCCTGGTTGTGTGACAGGTCGGCTGGTAGGACCCAGGTATCACTATGGGAGTAGTTGTGCGGCTGCCCAGCGCGGGCAAGGGATTTAGCAGGCATTGCCGTGCCCTTAACGTCATGGACACTGTTATCTGTGCAGGTCAGCCGGGTGTTAGGACTTCTCTGAAGCAGATGCTGAAGACCCATGATGTTTAATCAATGCCTGGGAAGCCTGTTTACCTGTACTTGTCAGGTGTAATTGATTCGGGCATTTACTGTGAATTCCTGGCCTAAGACTTCTTAGTCCTGTATTAAACTTCCAGCTAGGAGGAGAGCGGAGCGATACTCTCCTACAACAGTTTTAATGTTAATCTGGGCCTTTCACGTTGTTGTTGATGTCCTTGTCAGAAACCCTGCTGGTATTTTATGGCCTTTCTCTTTGAAGGTGCTTTTACTTTCCAGAGTTTATGTTTAAAGAATTACTAATGCTTTGTTTGCAGTCTTTCAGAACGGCGTGCTTTAAAGCAGCCTCATATAAACGCAGTGTTTAATTCTTTCTGGGTTTTCTTCCCCTTTTAATTGTCTCTGTAGTAGTAATTTCTTCGTTGTTGCCTGTCTTTCTGACTTGAAGATAACATGGGGCTTTTCTGCATGTTTCCAGTGAGGGACTTGCAGCTCTTCGGAGAAGTTCCTAATACCATCTTTCTGTGGGGTACCTGTTTTAATTGGACTCTTCCCAGGGTACCTTCATAACGACAGTCTGACTCTGGCATGCAATCTCAGTCTGGGTCTGTAAACCCGTTTGGTTCTGGGAAGTCCTGGGGTGTGTAGCTTTGTTTGATTCACGGTGTGCTTTAGGGGCTGTAGCTTAACCTTCTTGTGCCTAACTTGTTATCCACAGGATAAATCCAGCTGTGGTCCTTCTCCCCAGCTCTGCCTCCCGCAAGTTTTGTGGAGATCGGTATTTTGTGGTATTTTTATCTTTGAGAAGCTATCTAGATGTGCTACAGAATTAATATTTTGCTTTCAAACCAGGGTAATATTGCAGTCATGAGAAGATCTGTTCAAACAGGAATATACTTCTGCCTGCGACTAGTTTAACTTTCCTATGTGGTTACTATGGACATTTCTCTTTTTCTGTCTTCTCTGAATCTTAATCCAAAATTTATGATCTCACAGTTTATTGCCGAAGGAAAGAATAGAATGACACAAATTCAATGCTCTCATTTCATTATTGGTCTCAGCGGGAGGAGTGGATGAACCCACACATGAACAGCAAACAACAGAACTGTGTTTAGAAGTTGGCTTTGGCTGAAAAAACCCTTTTTTTTTTTTCTGTATCAGCAAGCTGTTTGTAGTTGCTTGCATCTTTCCTCTATTACCTTTTGAGAGAAAAGCATTTGAATTCACATAAAAGCCGATTAACCCTTGGCTTATATGCTCTCGTGATACGCTTTATATGCATATTTCTCTTCCTTGTTAACTGGCTTCTGTGTGTATGTGCACTTGTGCTTGATAGGAGGGAGAAAATGTGAATGATCTCTTTTAGCTAAATGCTAGCTGTTACCAACAAACAGGCTGAGCAGGAACACAAGAGGAGCGAGCTCAGGAGGTGAAGAGATTGCTTCTTGCAGTGTCTCCTGAAATTCCCAAACTCCCTGTTTTGGACCGAAGTTGATAGCAGTGATTGATTGTGTAGGTTGATTTTAACAGATCCAAATGGTCGTCCAGTGAACAGACCGGTTCAGCTCATCTGCCTCTGTACCTGCGGGAGGGGTGCAGGTAGATGGGGTAATTTTTCAAATCTGTTAAGAGCCATTTGCATGAGACTTCTGAGCAACGAGAACGAACAACCTGATTTATGGCGTGTGTGTGAACCAGCCACCTGGTGAGGTGTGTGGTGCCCGAGTGTTCCTTTGCTTCCCGCAGCCACTGCTGTGAGCAAAGGCATTTCCCGAAGCCTGCACTGACCCATGTTTTTCTGTGGCTTCCCTCTGTTCCTTGTGGCACAGCTGTGTCCAGGGCACGTGCGTGTTCCCCGTTCCCAGGTGTGTGCAGGCAGGTGACAGCCATGCTGCTTTATCGGGATGGTGTGAGGTCTTATTTCTGGCTCCAGAAGCAGCTGGAAGGAGAAATTTGAACGTCTCCCAGTTGACATTTGATACATGAGAAGTAACCGCTTTCCTCTCCCCGTTCTCTCCCCAGTTTGTGGTGTTTCCTCCTGGTGGGGCACACTGTGCGTTCCCCCCGCCACACGGCACTGGCTCTCGGGCTCCTTTCGGCTCGAGTGGGGCTTGCGGCGGGAGGTTTGCTGGAAGCTGGTGGGCGCGGATGTCGGGAGAGGGGATGGAAGCAGCGCGTCCATCAGGTGCGAGGCACATTGTACCATCTAATCCCCCGGCTGTCATCTGCAGCGTTTGTCAAGGCCTCCGCTGGCCTGCTCCGTTTCATCAGAGGTATCACTAGCATTCATCTAGGCTGGCAGCATTTCAACAGCTGTTAATCCTCTTTGTATCTTTAAGCACTGTGACCACTGACAAGCTTCTATACTCTGAGGTGTCAAAATATCTCAAGATAGCTGTGGTGATGTTGGTTGGGTTTGTTGTTTTTTTTTTTTTTTTTAAATCCAAATACCTTCTGATCTATTGACCCTGACTGAACCTGGTGGAGAAATCTGTGTCCCGGTGTCAAGCTTTTGCTGCTGCTGCTTGATGTTCACAAAGAATTTTGCTTAAAATCTGATTAATTTCTAGTTCCCCATGCTCACGTTGCTTGACTTTCTCTTTTACGTGTTACCGCAAGTAGCGCATGTTTCACTGAAGTTGTAAGGAATGTGGTTTAAAGTCAATGTGAGAATGAACTGGCAGGGGTTTCTCTTTATGCTTCAATTACTTTCTCTCCTGAAATAACCCTGAGAAATGCGTCTTCTGCTGCATTGTTGTCTTTCTTTCTTTGCTGTATGTTGTGGAAAGGGCCTGGGTAGTGTAGCGAGGTGTAGTAGTGAGTGTTGGAGTTTCTCTGCGTGTTTGCAGCCGAGGAGGAATGCTGAATTAAAAGGACTCCAAATTTATCTCTAAGTTTTAAAATTGATTTCCTTTGCAAGGGAAATTTTTAGTGCAAGGGTGTTTTGGAAGGAACGGGGAGCAAGGGTACAGCAGCGAATCTGTTGTAGAAATGCAGCAGGGTAAAGGAAGAGTGGTTCTGTTGGTCTTTAGGCTCTAGTTATGTATTTTTATAACTTCTTGGTGTTTTTATTATTTGCTACGAACCATCATTTAATAGCAGGGGAAAATCTTTCAAACTAACATTTCTTTGTTTAGTTTGTCCTCTCTGGAGAGCTCTCTCCCCATATGACAAAGCTCTGAAGTTGGCTCCCCTAAGGCTCAACTTTATTGAGAGAAGTGAAACATTTTAGGTGGTTCATTCATTCTTTCTGTGTCTCTTGTTATTTGAGCCCTTATGGTGTCCTTTGGTCATGTTTTTAAACTTATTTCTGCAACTAAGACTGCCAGGAGCTTTATTTAATAACAGTTGAGGTCTCATGTTCAACTTTTTCTTTGTGAGCTGCCATTTTATCTCAAGCATCAAATATTGTGAGAGTAAATTAAAAGCAGCGTTGATGTCTTGTAATTTTGTGTTGAATGTTCTCTCTTTTACTGTGGAACTGAATATCATTTTATGAAGCTAAAGGACTTCACTAAGACTATGGGCAGCTCAGACTTTGTTTCAAGTGCAAATACCACACCTTGATCCTGATGAACAGCCCTTGTGTGGGCGGCTCTGCTGAAACCGCGGGAAGTGCATAGGTGGTTCCTGGCTTGGTTCCTCATTCGCAACCTTATTGTAAAGTCCTAGATTTTTGTAGGCCATTAGAAAATTATCCCCTGCCACAGTGTGATAGGATAAAATACTGAAAATGAAGCAGATCTTGGATCTAAAGTCGTACAGATGAGGATGCTTGCAAAATTATTCTCTGTAAGTAGAAGCCTCAAATCACAGAACCTGCCGTGACTGTGCCCATGCTGAAAGGCCTGTCTGTTGCTCATTTAGCCTGTGTTTAGGACAAAAGCGAACGCGACTTTCCCAAGGTAGGAAAGGGCCTAGAGGACAGGGAAAACCTGTTTGACAAGTCAGCTTGTTGAACGAACTGAGGTTTAAATGGTAAATTCTGTTTTTCTTACTTGGGGATTCATTTAAAGATACTGATTCATAGCATTGGAAATAGTACTTCATTGTTTTTTAGGGTTTTTGAGGGGGAGGAGGGGAGAAGGCGGCAGAGAGGTCTGATCCAGAGGCAAGAGGCCCAGTTGGATCACATGCAACGATGTTTCCTTTTCGTTTTTAGAGCCCATCAGCTTTCATCTTCAGGTTGAAGGTCTTCTGTGCCCCTCCTTGATCTTCGCATCATGCCATGTGGTTTCTTTGAGGCCAGGTCTTTCCTCCTTTCCCTCGCTGAGATTCTTGCCTCTCCGTTCAGGTTTTCACTTGCCTGCTTTTCATCAGCTTTAGGATCCAGAGCTATTCCATACTGGTTTCTTTCCCAGGTATTTTTGTCCACAGTTGTAGTTGATGTTGTTTGAAGATGGGGCTGACCGTGGCACTGGGCAGTTGAACCCTCTCTCTAATAAACTGGGCGAGGTTGTGCCACAGCCACTTTAATCGACAGAGCAACCAGCAAATTAATCTGTTGGCTATTTTTTCTTTCTTTGGGTGGGTTAAATGCCAACCTCATGCTGCGCCTCACGTACAACATATTTATTCCTGTTTTCCTCTCCTGCTGCTGTTTCACTGCAGAGTGCTGCAAGCTAATAGTATCTGACGGGGCTACTTCCTATTGCCTGAAAAATGTTTAATTTTACTACTTTGCTTTCTCTCTTTCCCACTTTCTCTCATTTTGATCTCTCAAATCCAGTCCCTTTGAGAAATCGGATGGTATGAAATATGAAAATTGCTTGGGTAGTTATTGGAGAAACGGTGAGACTTACGAAGCCCGTGGAGATAACGCTTACATCTACTTATTCACATTATTTAATTTTTAATGGCAAATTTAATTAATGAAGCACAGGTCTTGTGGTTTCATGTGTGAATAAGTAACAGCAGGGAGCTGAAAGTCATGAGGCCTGTTTACAGGACAGAGAAAAAGGCTCCATTAAAAGCTGAACTTTTCATTATAGGAAGGAGAAAAATGGGTTTAATAGCATAGGAGTTTGACCATTATGTAACAAGTAAGTAAATGAAAACATTAATGACAATTTGCTGGCAAAAATGCATTTTGAAGCGGTTGCTCACCCATGATTTCTCAGTTTAAGTCTGTCTCCTAGGTCAAAGTTTAGAAAAGCAAAGTCTGTTCTGTGGGTTTTTTTGGTATGTGACATAAATTCAGGCACCAGAGATAAAATGCTTAAATATAGCACCTTGAAGCCTGGGCTCTGAAAACCTGTATAAACCTTCCAATTAGCTGAGCTTCACACAACTTCAGTGATAGAGGCAGCTGTTATCCCTCGCTCGCAGATGGAAAATGGTGACTTGCCCAAGATTGCACAAGTGGCAGAACCACTAATAGAACTTGAGTTATATCTGTCCTTTCCTTTTTCTAACCGCTGAACAATGTGTCGTCTCATCATGCGCAGGACCACAGCTGCATTTATGGGAAAGTAAATGAAGAAGGGCAAGAATAGTATTCTATATAAAATGACCAAATTTGGGGAGAGATGAGATAGCAGCTAGAACCAGCCCTAAATGAATAGCTGTCCTCGCTTTCAATACCGTTTTGTCACTCTTTTGATTGATTATTGCATATTTTCTGCATGCGCCTTTTCAGACTAAGGACCTTGCAGATGAGCTTTGAGTGAGGCAGTTGCAGCTATTTCAGTATAAAGTCCAGAGGCTTTGCCTAAAGCAGCTTTATCAGCAGTTCAGTGGCACAAGACCTTGCCGTGCAGTCGCTGGGGGTGCGCAGCCGTTCCCTTCTGCTGTTTGTGCTTGGGAGGTTGGTAAGTGCAGCCGAGAGGAGGAATCCCTTCTCCATGTTCAGCGCCTGAGCAGTTGTGAACTAAAACTCTTTTCTGTGCAAGCTCAGGAGAATTTAATGCAAACCTCTTAAGCCCTGCAGCAAGACACTCCAGACTCTGCTTGGCAGTGCCTTAACTGATACCTGATACGCCTCCCTATGTTGTTAAAAGGGAAACAGGCTGCATAATTTTCTTTTAAAGAATAAGTAACATAAGTAGAAGCACTGAAATGTAAAATGGATTTTCCAGTGCTAGCAGCCAATTTTGATACTTGCACGTCAGTAACTTACAAGATCCTTCACAGCAATTAATGAAAAAAGAGAACAGAACACAACCGAACTCAAAATAATTCGGCGCTGGAAACACCTTGTTTTTGTGGTTACATGGAACAATCAAAGCTGGCGGTTGGTTGTTAGTGACCTTTTCCCCCCTCTTTCCCTTCACAAAGGTGAAGCGTGGAATGGAGGACACGTTGTGGCCTTGATGCGTTTTGCTGAAAATAAAATCAACTTTTAAGCATTTTTTTGTGTTCTTTGAACTGAATATGCTGTTTGTTGTTGGAAATCGTTATTAATTATAGAAGATGACTTTGTGACGGGATAAGATCTGAGACGCCTTTAATTTTTAGAGCTGAGCATTCTATTCTTTGTTGCAGAACGCAGAGATCTACAAGCTGACATCCGAGCAGTACCAGGAGGCAGCCAGCAAGGCAGAGGAGTGGATAAAGTGAGGAGCCATTTTTGTTCTTTGTGACGGTTCCAGTTGCATTTCATAACGCTTTGTGTGTAGCCTCTGGATATTCCTGTAAACAGAGTGTGGGGTTACCTCCTGTCAGGTATTTAGGGGGCTGAGGAGCTGTAAGCTTGCATCCTCTCTTTCTGTGCCAAGCTTGACAGAGTTTGGTATTAAGTTGTTAGGTCTTGTGGGGGAGAAGACATGTAAGAAAAAGATAAACAGCCTAAATCACAGCCCTGTAAACTTCAATCAAAACAGAGTTGTAATTATCATGAGCGTTTTCTTAGAATGGGTGCAATGATTTCTCTGACCTTTTTTATTGGCCTTGGTGCAATTAGTGGACTTTTAATGTTGTCTTTTTACCATGAGTATGTTTAGTGTCTAAATTCCATTTGTATTTGCCAGTAGTGTTACATAGATTATTGTTCCACATGCACTAACAGCTGTCCAAGAAAAAATATTTTCTATAATTCTTTAATATTAATGAATCCAAAGCAATTACACTGTCAAGAGCAGCACTCAGATCTCAGTTGGGTAAACAGTTGGCCAACATGCAGTAAACTGGAGTAGCAACATATGTAGTCCAGTTGGGTCCAGTCCAGACTGTATGATACTTAATTGCATAAATAGATAATATAGTAGTGATGAATATGTTAGTGGCGTGTGCAGTATATTGTGCTGTCTTTATTTAAAATTATGTTTGGCTGCCAAAGCATCACATAACCTGTTGTAAATTCACATTTTTTGTTTGGACATTCAAGCAGTAAGTTGCTAAAGAAGCCAAAGCAAGGCAGCTAACACATTGCGTGCATTTTCATGCAGTTTTCCATAGTAGAAACCTAAATTCTGTTTTTAAATAAAATTTTAAAAATTCATAGGACATAAAGTTCTGAAGGTCTTTGATCAGTTGAATCTTTCCTTGGATTTGCTTCTGCAGATGTGCGATCAGTTGTTGGGAACACACATAGCAATGCTTTGCCCTTGTGACTTCGTAAAGGAAGAGACTGGGACCTTGTGTGGTGTTCTTTACTTGCCATTACATACTGTAACTAACCTATTTTTTATAGCAGTCTTAAGTTTGTTTCCTGAGGTTTCAGTTTCATTTGGTCTCTTCTGTTTCTTGTGGAGATGAAGACTGGTAATGCAACCATTTCTTATAAAGGTTAGTGGCTGAGACCAATGCAAATACTAATGACTTCTTTCTTTCAAGATTCAGAAAATGTGTTTATGGTCTCTTAGGGGTTCCTTCCCCTTTTCTTTGAGCCTTCATCATCTGCCAGTCCCTGGCTTCTGGCCTTATTGTACAATCCCTTTCTATTTGAAGGCCATATGAAGTTGAGCTGTCATGAAGGGACAGATGCCTTAGGCTGTCGTCTTCCTTGGTGATGAAAGAGACACCTGCCCTAATTTGAATTTTGTGTGAAGGGACAAGCTGTGTGGCACTAGTGGAAGTGAGAGAAGGTGAACATCACACTTTCTATTTCTTTACAACCCAGCAATAGCCAGTGTTGCACTGAGCTGCGTGTTGGAGTGCATGAGCTGGGATTGATAATGCCCTTTGATAGTACACGTGGGAAGAATCATTGCTTTGCCCCATCAGCCTGAACCCCACACATCTCTTACAGCAGTATGCAGTGATCCTTCTTGGGATTGTTGCCTTGGTGTACAACGTGCTGTACAAACACTCTGAAAGAGTGCACAAGCCTTGTGTTGGTCATGATAAGTGTGGGACAAGGTCAGGGAAGCTTCCTCCATGCATTGGCATTCATGCTTAACTGGTAGGACGTGAAGTCTGCATGTTGTGAGGTCCTCTTGTTAGGAGTTGTACATTCAAGTCTGTTTATGGTAGTAAATTACAAGATCCTGTGACTTCAGTGGAAAGAATAGTTTGCTCGTCCTGTTTTGCACTTCCATATTAGACATACAAGCACAGTAAGTGCTAAGGTAGGTAAGACTGATTTATGCAGATCTAGTAACTTGGTTAGCAGGAATGAACTGACACTGCAGCAAAATTACATGAACTGGACTATAGCCAAATTATGAATGAAGTGCAGTTTTGCCTGTTTCCAGTGCTGGACTATGACAGCTCCTGTGATGAAAGGAAACCAGGAGTGGCGTGTTCTCGATCTGCAGAGGAGAGCGCATCTCACTCCCATAGTGGCTCTTCCCTAGCTTATATTATCTCTGTTTCACTCTGAACTCTTTGACCAGCCCCTGGCACTTGTGCCTTGTGAGACTAGTCTATCATGTGTTTGTTGTCTTCTGCCATTGTGTATCAGCATAACTGATGGAGGAAGAGGGGATCAGAGCTGGGGCTGTTTCCACAGTGAGTACCCTGTTTGTCGGGGTCCATGTTGAAGCAAAGATAAGAAATATATGAAACAAAAAAAAACCCCAGTATTTTCTTGGCATTTATTGACTTTTGTTATTCTGTTATCAACACCTACAGTTCTGCACAAGTGGTCAAGTGTTCCATGGACTATTTCCTCTCCTTAGTGATTATCAAGTGGTGCAGGATTTAGGAATATTGTGCAAGCTTTCCACCAGTGACCCTTCACAGCATGCCTGCGAGGTAGGCAAGTAAACCTTCCTATCTCCCTTTGTATACAGTCAGAAGTACTTAATTCCGAGTTTCATATTAAATCACTGACACAGTCATTAGCTCTTGGTTTCTACTTCAAGGTAGGGTAATAGTCTTGATGCCTGCATGGCCTGAGTTGTGCAATGGACCTCGTTCCTCATTTCTTCACCTGAAGCCAGCTTGCTCCTGTCTCTGCGTTCCTTCTACCACAGTGTCTCCTTCTTCTTTGTTCTGAGCTCTGTCCAACCCGTTTCTTTCTCCCAGGAAGAAGATCCTAGCAACAAGAAACCACTGAGCACAGCTTTCAGCACCTTAAGCAACTTGCCCTTGTTGCTTACATGCTGTGGTGAATTGGACAGTTGCCACGGACACATTGTCTCAATGATGTTATTATAATTGATGCGTTATTATTTTTTCTCTTTTGTTAACCAACAGAATTTGAAGTTTGGGGACCTAGAACTTTTTCCCCCCCTTCCTTCCCTGTTTAGCAAACTGTGCACATCAGTAACCACCCACAAAGGAAGCAGCGTGTAAATAAAAAGCCAGTGCTCCCCGCCCTTCACTTCGTTCCACATCCTTTTCTCAGTGTTCATAGAGCCATGACTCAGACTGGGTTTAGAGAAGACAACTTGCTAATCCCCTCCCCGCTACAGAGAATAAAATGGCATTTCATTCCAAGCTCTATTAATGCGCTCGCTCCGGGGATAAAGCAGCACTACCAAAAGGCAGTGGCCAAATTTTTTTTCTGTTGCGTTGTCTTTGTCTTCTTTTGAGTGTTACATTTAGATTAGCTTCTGAGGATTAAATGTTATTAGAGTCCCTGAATCTGTTAAGGGGAAGGAAAAAAACATCAGTAAAGAGGTTATGGCTTAGTGCAGGCACTCTAGATTTATCCTCAAAATGCTGTTTTTTTTAAAAAAAATTGATTTATTTTCTTTTGTGAAGGCTGTCTTATCACGTTTTTATTTTATTTTTGTAGTTAAATTTGGATGCAAGAATTGCTGTGGGTGGGGGTGTGACTCTCTCTAAAAGGTAAAGCTGCAGGAGTGGGGTGAGGGGATTAGGAAGCTGTTAAAAGATAAAATTGTTCCGAAGCTGAGTTTCCCTCTGAGATCTCCTTATAGTTTGCAGAAGTGTTTCTGAAGCTGCTTACTGATGGCTGTGTTGCTTTGCGTGTGGTGCTGAGAGGACTGTATATGCTCTGCGCTGTTATCAAGGAGTCCATAAAGAACGTCGGTATCTTATCCTGATAAAGATCAGCCTTGAATCCAAGGCAGCTTTCCAATGGAGAAACTGCCAAAGAGATTTACTCCATATGGGACTTAGTATCTAAGAGTTTCATTTAATGGTCCTAAGATCTTTAAACTTAATGGACATGAGTATTTAAGGTGATTATGTTAGAGAAACTGGCAAGTAGTAAGTATCCTCCTGGGCTGAAGGTGGAGTCGAGAACCCCACTGACTCAGTGCGGGTAGGGGGAGAAAGTTCAGAGAGGGACTGTCTGCTGGGAACAGGGAATTTATGGCTTGCTTTCAGTACTCATGGAAATGAATTGCACAAGATTTTATGAGTCTGATGGCCCCTCAGTTAAAATGGCAGCACTAACCGGAACCTAGAGGAGCTGCCTGTTCTTTTTTTTCTTCTTTTTTTTTTCCTGTTTGTCTAGATCTGGTAGGTTTATAAAATCGTTATGAGGTGATACTTGATATTAATCTCGAAATCTACCCCAAGGCCTCAGGTATTTCAAGAGGGCTGTGCCCAGGAGTCAAGATCTGAAACAGTTATTACGTGGACAGTGGTGAAGCTCAAGGAGAAGAAGGGTAAAGACATCATCGTTTTCAAACAAAATTACTCTGGGATTTCTCCTGTCATTAGATTAGATAAATGATTAATTCAGCGTTGAAATTAAGAGCCTCTACAATAGGGATTTAAGAGTTTTCAGGAATAAAAGACTGATTACTGCTGGGAGCTCATCCCCAGCCTTATCTCAATATAGTGCTTTTGTGCCCTGCCATGGTGATACCTTCCGAAAAATGGTTTGGCTCCATCCTAGTCCTGTTCTTCCCTCAGTGCTTGGTTTGTGTTAGTTGTTCCTACTTCTGTCTGCACTGACTCCGTTTCATGTAATCTTTAAATAAAGAGATGAGTTATTAGTCAAAACTTTGCTGGTTTTCATGTTTATAAAGTTGCTCTTAGTAGGAAATTGGAATACTGCTATTAAGAGACTATAAGGCATGGGTTTCCCCAAAGTTATTTCAAAAGAGGGTAAAAGACTAAATGGGTCTTTTTATTTTGACAAAAAATTGACAAAAATTTTGACTTTTTGTCATTTTACATGGTGTGCATTTTATTAAAAGAAAAACTTTCTGATCATTTTCAGTTCTGCTCCACACAGATTTTTCCCTCATTTACATTAGCATGTAAACTTTTTTCTTTACAAATTTTCTTTACAAATTCCAGAAGGCCCGCTGTTAAACAACTGTTTGTACCAGTGCCTTGATTTCCAAGCAAGGTGTGTTCCCCTGCAACTTTAGCAATACGGTATGTGGTAACAGAAGTCGAATGTGTAACAGATTTGTGTAAATGTTCCAGTTGGGCCAGATTATTCTTTTTTGAACCGAATTTTAAATCTTGAAAATTTATTAGACTGTGTACTTTATCCAAGCTGTGAAGTCGTCTTTCTCAAGTTCAGTTCTTGGGGATGACAAAGGTGCTGGTTCTAAATAAGACTTTCCTTTAGCCCAGTTAGTAAAATGATGTTCTAACCTAGTGTTCACAGTATCGTCTTTCCTCTCATGCACACTGAGGGATGACTAATAAATCAGTCCAATGAAGTGAGAGTGCAGTTCTGTTAGTGCTGAAAAACTGGTGTAAAATATTAATATATCTTTTCAAAATTGCAAGAGCATTTCTTCAAAGGTACATTGGTAGAACTTGGGAATTTATAAAATAAGACCTGAATAGCAAAGGCTCGAACAGCAAAGGAAGAGGTGCCAAAGACTCCATGTAGTCTATTAGGGATGTTTCTATTGCTATCGATTTTTACATGGAAAGCACTTGTATTCTGTAGTAATGTTGCCATTATAAAACCCTTAGATCAGGATTTGTTGGCAGGCCAAATCCAGATTGTTTTCAAAAGCATGGATATTTGTGCAGCTGTTAAAACAAACCTCAGAAATACTTTGTGCATCAGAGTACGTGAAACATTTCAGTTCAAAGCTCTTTATCTTGGAGAATGCAGTGAAAATAGAAGCAGATCTCTGCCCTCAGATTGGGAATTGCATATTCCACTGCGTACCGTGGTAGAAGCAAGGTTTCTGCAGGTTTTATGGTATTTTATTGTGTATTTATATATAATGACAAGTCCACACCGAAGTCCAGAACTTCTTGTGCCTTGATCCCCCCTTGGCTTGAATTGGGAAGGTTATTGTGAATATTAATTAATGACCCAGCTCAGCTTATTCACGCTGTGTTTTTCTGCCTCTGTCTTCCATGTGTGTTGTATAATGTGCTGGTGGTAGTGGCATGGGGTTGATTTATAGAGCATTGAGTTGTCTGGGGAAGCTTTCCAAAAAGAATGGTGAATTAAAGATGTCAGAAGCAATAATGCCTGAGAAACCACTTGTTACCAGTGAATTAATGACTTGTTTGCTAATTAGCGGCCTAAGGCAGAGTTGAGGTAACACTCCTAACAATCTGGTCATTAATTCAGTAGCAACTGATTTGAAGGGCAAGGTTGCTATTTTGAACAGTAATTGTATTCCTGATTCTGGATTATATGCGCTGTGCAAAATGTCTTTACTTACTGTTGAGTCAGAGTTTCCTCCTGGAGTGATGGAGAGAAGACAGGAGAGACCAAAGGCAAGTACCAGTGGGGGAAATTTGAGGAGAGAAATAGTTTGTTCTGTATAGCTTCTGTACCTCCGCGTTCTGACAAAATAAGGACTGTGGCAGGACGGCTGGGGACGCCTTCCATCATGGTGATCCATCTGCACGGAGGAAGTTGGTGGTGTTTGATGTTGTTGGCTGATGAGGGACTGAGATCCTTTCTTCCCTTATAAAGGGAGAGAAGAATCATCTCTGCCATCAGACTAGGCTTCGATGACTTAATTTGTTTTCGTATTTATTTGGTGTGAGTTTGATACTTCATGAAGTTACTCTGATAAAACAGGGCTATGGGGTTCCATCAGCTTTTGGAATCTCAAGATCAGGTGGTCCTCGGCCTACTGTGAGAGGACCTTGCTGGGGTTGGTTCTTCCTTCCTATCCTCTTCCTTTTTAGTCCTGAAGTGTCTCTTGCCTGCCTGTCTGGGACATAAACGTACCACATCAACCACAATCATAACGAATTTGGCCCAAAAAAGTGGCATTTGGAACGCTTGCTTGGTCAGGGATGAATATTGTTTCTTTGGAGAGAATTTCTTAGCTTTGTGCTGGCTGCAAGCGCCACTAACAGCGCAATGGAGCAGCCTCAGGTGGGCATGGGTCTCCTCAACTCACCCGAGACATTTAATGTGCTCTTCTCCAAACTTAAAACCACGTTACCTAAATTATTTTCTATAAGGATTTTTTTCAATTCTCGTAGGACTTCTTGAAATGACAGTATTTATTTTAAAACAAAAAATAAATAATAAAAAAAAATAATCCCACCTCCCCCTAAAACTAGACTTCAAGGCTTTGTGGTGTTCTTTGAAACACCGTTATTGACGTTCTCTGGGGGACGCTTAGCGGGGATCTTGCTGAGTCAGTACCCAGCAAATTGCACAGCATGGTGAAAGGGGGCACTGCTTTTGAAGATTAGAGCATGTGGGCAGAAGCAAGGGGATTTTTTTTTTTAATAAGGCGAATGTTTAGCTTCAGATCCCATCTGAACTTCAATGTCGTCAGCTTCATTCTCCTCTCACAATTTGTTTCTGGATCCTCAGCAGGATATGCCACTCTGTTAGTGCAGAATATGCTAATGGACTCATATTTTTGTCCATCGCTGATATCCCTTTGTGTAGTCTGGTGTACCTAGTACAGTGCTTAGTAGCATTTCAGAAAAGTAACTGCTGTTCAAGTGAGTGGTCAGGGTTTTCTTTTAAAAAGAACATTTTGTTAGCGGTCTGACATCATTACGAGATCATCTCACATAGGAAAAATTTACTGAACCTGTCTGTCCCTCGTGTCTTGTGGCTATATGAAATCATCATAATCACATCTTCAGTTACTTTCCTTAGAATACTTTTTGGGGAGGGGTTTAATAGACCAACGAAGAATGTGGGCCCAGCGTCCTCGCAGACAGTTTCCCAGCTAACTCCCAGACATTATAGCACTACCACAACCCGTATATTCTTAGGGCCCGTGCTGTGTACATTCTCTAAGCTGCATGCATTTCCTTCCTGACCTGAGATCTTAACTAGTTTTTAGATGATGTTTTTTATCTGAAGGAAGAAAATCCCTATTTGGGTCACTTGTTGGGCTGTGTGTTGTTTTCAGATTCAGTTATTGCTTGCTATATTGCTTTTCTGCCTTGTGGGAGCTGAGCCAGCTTCCTTTCTGATTCAGAGAACTCCTTCCAGCAACAAGATTCTGACTCATTCCTGCTTGGCTTCCAGAGACCGTTTTGCAGCTAACTTTAGGCTCTTCATCTTTGCTAGTCAACTTTTAGTAGTTGGCATCTTTGGAAAAAATGGTGCATGGCTTTGTGGGCAGGAGATCCAGTTCTGTTAACTTCTGTATCTCTTGGCAAGTGAAGGAAGAGGCAGTAGTTTTCCTTTCATCTTCCAAACTGGCAGTTTCTCATAACTCAGTATTCTACCATCATAATCAGTAAAGAATTTACATCCAAATGTACTTGGAATTATCCACTTGTGGGGAAAAGTCTCTCATTATTCCAAACCACTTGCCATCTGCCATGCGGAATGCTAATAGGGATGATTAGTTATTGCATTTGCAGGTTCAGTAGGATAGGGATCATTTAGTTTTGTATGGTTTTGTATAGTTTTTTGCATATTGCTACCCTCCTCCTCCTCCCCGAAAGACCCACAGCCTACTGCCAAAACCCCAGTGCCTGCAGTTTATGGGGTGCCCAGGAAGCCAGCTATATTTGGTTGAAACTGCACTTGGCAAAGCACAGTGAAGTATAAATGGAAGTCATTTAGGCTGACCCGTTAGTGAAATGGGAAATGACTGCTTGTGTGTGAGGATAAACTGTGTAGGAAGGCAGGAAAGGTGGTGATACGTCGGAGTAAGTAAGATAGAAAGCTGGAACCAGCATTGGATGGGTCACACAACCTCTGCATCAATTTTGTTACTGAAATGGAGAGATCGTTGTTGGATTTCCAAAATTAGAGGTTGTTTAGAAAACTTTTGTTTAGAAAACTGCTAAATTTGAGTTATTTTCCACTTCAATCTGTATGTTTTAGAGTTTGGGTTTTGGGTTGGGGTTTGTTTTTTTTTTGTTTGATGAAGAAAACGCGGTTGGGTCAGTCAGGCTGTTTTCACTGAATGCAGTACAGTGACACAACAAGTTGCTGACACTTGAGTTTTGGACATTTGTGTTAACTTTTGTTCTACGTGATAGAATCTAATTACTTACACAGGAGAAGCTTTCAGAACAGCTTCTGTGTATCCGTGATTGGAAGGAAGGGCGGTATCTGTCCTGGAAAGGACAAGGATGCACCGAGTGCATGAATTGCAGTGGGGAATTGTGTGGCGGCTTCAAACAAGCTGTCAAAACAGGAGCGGAGATGGGGAAGTACTGGAGTGGCAAATTTTGTAGGACTGCAGAGTCACCCAGAAACTCATAGTACTTTATAAACATGCACTCATTAGGCACTTCAACGGGCAAGGTAGGGAAAAAGAGAATCGGGTGACCTATTATTGAAATACAGGGGGAGAAAGAGGCGGGGTGTGCAATAGTGTGCTGCAGACAATGTGAAAAGGCATATGGGAAGGGTTTAGAAAGACAGGAATACAACTGCTTCAGCTGAAATTTGGAGGTAGTGCCTTGTTCTCATGAAAGTTGTCATGAGGTTTCACCTCTTCTTTTAGTGCATCTCCTCTTGCTCCACGCAATACGTTACTTCTACAAGCCTTGTATTCCATCCAGATCAGTGGCAAAGCCTGATGAGCAGCGTTTCGAACACATGAGGCTGGTCAGAAATATTTCCTTCCTGATCACATCATTTTATCCTCATGAGGCATGCAGTTTGTTTACGCTGTGCTAGGGTTATGTAGCTTAAATATTACTGAATTTTTAGTAGACGTTTGGATAATCTATTAAGCTTCTTCCATCTCTTATTTCTCTTGCCAAACAGCTGCAACATGACTCTTCCCTCTTTCATTTGAGCCATGTTATCAAGCTGACATGCGGGATCAGGGAATCCCATAGGCTGTAGCGAGGCCACAGTGTTTGCGTTGTGATGGTACAGCATCCTGCAACCTGAAAGTTAGCTTTCCTGGCTGTTTGCTCTGTGCTGATGAGTTTGGTATATGTGAATGAAATGCTTCAATTGTGTTTAATTTTCTGCTGTAAATGTCAAGGATGCGGTAATGAGAGAGGATGGAACCTTTCTATGTGCTGTGTATTGCATCTGTCTGGAGTTATTTTTCTGACATGTTAAAGAGAAGCCATCAGAGCCAACTGCTACCCAAGGGAGAATGCAGTTTTACAGGTCAGTTAACCACTTACCGGTTTTTATATATGTACAGTACAGCATGACAGCACACCACGTTTATGTGACCAAAGTGTCACCGAGCTTAGTCTGAAATGCACATAATGTACCCTGGATATATAAACATGCTAACCAACTACATGACACGTCTCTGATTCCTTCCTGATGTGCAGAAGCTGCTGCTCTGTGCCCTGGGTTTTGCTCACAGTGCTGCCCGTGCACCTCATTGCTGACCTCCGATGCTGTCTGCACTGTAGTGACAGTGAGGACTAATGTGGTTTGCTCAAGTTAGCTCAGACACTGGTCTTAATCAAATAATGCAGCAGAAAGCAGCTAATCCAGTTGCTGGGTTTTGCAGCCCACAGGAAATTCCAGGTTGCTGTCCCGTTTAGATCGCAGCCTGCAGCTGTGTACTGGAGCTAGCTACTCCAAAGTTGGCTTATACGAGGGACCCTGCATGTCTTTGTTTTTCGCTTTCTGAGCAGAGGTATCTAAACGCCTGGGTTTAGATACCATCAATCTCTATCTCAAGTTTTTTCGCAGCCTGAGTGGTTTCCCAGGGTAAAAGATGAAAAGAGGATCTTGCTCTTAGCTCCCTCCGGAGTTGCTGTTCTACCCGGTAAAGCCAAGTGAAGGTGTAGTACTCGCTGTGGAGTTACTGATTTTGCACTAGTCTAAACAGCTGCCACGTCCTAAAGCACTAAAGTTGTATCCCTGCTTGGCTAGTCTGGTCTTTCAGCTGAGCGGAAGGACTGGCAAACTATGTACACATTTTCCAGCTTTCCCTTGCTTTCCAATACCGAGTACATAATTCTTCTTCCAAAAAGGGAACCTGTCAGCAGCAACTAGCTAGTAGCCATTGCGCTGTGTTTGAACCCTTCTCTCTACAGGGTCTGTATCCTGATGATGCTGCCTTCATCGCTTCTTGCGGTTAAGTTTGTGTGTTTGTCTTTGGAAGCTGTGTTGCTTCTTGATTAATTATTGGGCATTTAGACCAGCACTTTTCCTACTATTGCAGAGCTTATAATGGAAATTCTCTAAGAACCTTGCTTTAACCTCCCAGATGCTTAGCAGTTCTTCATGGGGTTTATATCCACGTAGAAATGAATTTGCCAAGACAAATGAATGCAGTTATTGACTGAAGCAGCCGTTACCTGCCGCTATTGAACAGTTAGGAGAGGGTTAAGAAGAAAACCTCTTCTGAGCCACTAGATTGGCCCTGACTAAGATGAATGTCTAATTCACTCCCAGCGTCCTTACTGCTGCCAGTAATAAAAAGCTTGCTTCACATATTCACCCCACTGCAGACGTTTCTCTTAAATTAAATATCAAGAGGACATATAATAGCACGATTCCACGCCAAGCCAATATTATCAGATTGATGTCAGCAGTGATAATAGAAGAAGGATAAGTTGATGAGATTTCATTTATTAAATAAAGTAAAGGGAATACACGGTGATAGAGAGGATTTGGTAACTCTTGGTGTGTCAAAATGCAGCAAGATCATGCTCGTTCTGCCTTACCTCAAGGGATAGCAGGGAGAAGGATGCCCTTTGTTTCATTTTAAGAAAACCTCTCCCTTCTTCCTCAGACAAAGACCTCATTTAGATCCCTCCATGGGAGGGGGGAGAGGAGGATCTGAAATTGTGGGTTTCATGTCTACATAGCCTTCCTTCCCACCCAACAGTGGCGAGGCAAAGGTTTCTTTACCCACTGTGGTGGGGGAGGCACTACTAACGAGTTTTATTTCTAGATTCATCCTTTCCTTTGTCATCTTTTCTCCTTTCCTCTTCCTTTAAACAGATGAGAGTGTGTGTCATTGGTTTAATCTTTCATATTCTGTAAGACCTGCATTTATTTCCGAGGTATTGTCAGAGCTCATCTCCCATACTTGCCTGGCCACGGGCACTGTCTTACCCCCTCCCAGCCCAGCCTTTCTCTCTTGCCTTTTCCCTAGCTGCTATAAATGAGTCTCTTACGTCTGTTTTGATAATAGCGGTAGCAATTACAACGCATTTTATTTTACAGAGGCTAATTGTCTACCCTTTTTTGGGGTTGCATATTTTTGCTTAAAACTGTGACCCATCTTAGAAGAAAGGTCGAAGGATACTAATCTGCTCTTTATGTATTCGGATCTCATCCCTGCTCCACCATGTTCCTTCCCCCTTGTTATTTAAGAAACAACAATAAAAACCGTCAAACAATGAGATGTCTACCAAGTGTAGTGGAGTGCCCAGAAGACTAATTTTTCTAAAGATTGGTTAGTGTCAACAGCCTTGAGCTGGGCTGAGGGTGAAGGGAGATAGTGAATGAAAGTCCACCTCCTCTGGAAGGCAGCATGCTGTTTCTCTCAACAGAAATGTTTGTAGTTAGACGCTGCTGGTCTCCATCGGGTTTTTCATGCTTAACTCCTTTTCCTTTCGGACATATACGAGTAAAGCCAGACAACTGTAAGGTGCAACTGGTGTATGGGGCTGTAGTTACCACTTGTATGGAAATATTGCAACCTGATGTTAAGAGACTTCGTGTGAGCAGGAGAGCGACATCCCCTTGAGTCAGATAGGACAGGAGTAGTGGTTGCTGCACTGAGAGGAAAGCCCTTCAAGCAATTGTTCACCAAAGTGGTTCAGATACCCTTTTCCAGTCCAGATGGGCACCAGAACTAGTCTGCAGGCGTGGGTGACTTGTGTACTCCTGGACTCTGCAGGGTATGTTGCCTTATGGTGAGCTCCCATTTACTTCTTGTCCCTTCGTTTCATAGACCACGCTGCGTGGTGAGGCACAGTGGCAGTTATCTCCCAAGCAGCGCTAGCTTCCCGCTCCAAAGTGAAAAGTCTTTCTCGGTAGGATTTAACTGGTTCTGTTGAATTTCCAGTTCACTTGTGACTGCACTAATATATTGGTTTGTGTAATTTGTATTGATAATTATCTTAACCAACTTTGCGTTACGTTGATTAGTTTCTTCAAATCTGTTTTGAGAAGCTGGTGCAAGTGATGCATAACCAGAGTTTGAGATTTTATTTTGAAGAAATAAAGGAGAATAATCTCGTTATGATTCTGGGTACCAGGTGCCCAATAAATCTGCTCTGTGTTGTGGGAAGTGGTGTGTATGAATGCTGATTTAGGTACTCGCTGGGCATGCCTTTCTGTGCCGATTGATCCCTTGCCTCTGGTAGGCTTTAGGCAGCAACACTCACTCCGTGGCTTCTCACTCACCACTGTGTGGCTTTTAAATAGCCCTGTGCTGTGGACTGAGCACCGAGGCGTCTCCTAAAGAAGACGACCATGGACTCTGCACTGCTATTGCACAACTGATGCAGCAGGAAGGGACAGTGAAGGAACAGACAAAAAAAACCCAAAAGGCTGGATTCCTGTAGCTCTCCATACTGACAATGGCATCCTCAAGCATTCTTCTTAATATTTGTACCATATTGTTCAATTCAGGTGAATACAGAGTGTTTTGGGTCATGCTGTACCTTTCTGCTCTTCCAGCTCTCTGCATGAAAAATACAAAATGCCCTTCAGTTTAACATGGCTGAGTTGAAAAAACGTAATTTTAACAGTCTTAACTTTTTCAATGAATTGAGGGATTTGGTGGTATTTCCTGACCTGGTATTGTTTGGTATCATTTCCACAGTCTCAATGATTTGATTAGAGTGATATTAAAGTTAGTGACAAGCAAAATGCCAACATTATGAGTTTCTGAAGCTCTCCCTGGGTTCTCTTCTATTCCAAAATTTGAAGATTTTTTTAGAACGCGGATTTTTAGAGGCTTTAGAGTGATTTGCTGTAGAACATAAAAATTAGAAATGCACACCAGCCTCTAGGGACCGTGCATGGAATAGGTTTCTTCTAAAAGCCGTAAGATTAGTGAAGAGGTGGAAAAAGAAGTCTGTGTAGTATCTTTGGTGATTTCTGATCTAAACATCAGTGTTTTAGAGTGTGGCTGTCATACCGGTACTGATAAATTCTTCGTCTGCCTGTGTGTTGGCAGTAGGACTGAGGACTGAAGAAGCATCATTTGAGTTGTGTCTCAACCAGACTATTTTGAGGGAGCAATCAGCCTGCTGATATGGAAAGGGCAGATTTATTTTTTTTTTCTTTGGGTCCTTACGCTTGCCTTCCTGAGCACCTTAGAAAAACGAGCATGATTTGGAAACTCCTATCCGAGCTCTCCAAAAGCTTTTAGGAGATCTTGATTTAAGATTTCGTGTTTCTTAGAAATCTGTTCCACCCGAGAGAATGAGACATGCCCGGGAAGAGGTCGTGTTTTCTCTCTGCCTCGCTATGAAGCCCTGCTGCTGAATGAGTGCCGGTTGTTGTTACTGTGGGAATGAATACATCATAGCATGGCATTAACGCCTGCCTGTAGCATCGAGTGCTTTGGAAGGAAGAGGTGCATTTGATATTTGGGCACAGATCTCTAAGCATATTGGGGCAGAAAATGCAAGGAATTAAATGGATTTACGGTTTAGGAGGCGGCATCTGAGGATTGCTACACCTAAGCATATATTCTCTTGTTCTCTGGTAAACCAGACCATGGCAATTGTGCTGCAAATTCCTGCAATTTGTGTCTGCCTGTCTGTGCAGCTGATGACACTGTTGTTACTGTGTTTGTGCCATTGTTGCTGGTATTGTTTTACAACGACCTTCCCCTTTATTGGTACTGTTGCTGATGATGTGCCATATGTACACATGCACATTAGAGTATAAGAACATCATCCCTAATTGTTCTTGGGTAGCTGTCAATGCCGCTTACGGGGTAGGAGTACTAATTGCTTCAGAAATACAAAGAAAAAGATATCTGGTCTTGCTATTATTCGGGTTTTTTTCTAGTCACTAAGAGAATTGCAGTGCTTTCAACCATGTTGGATTTTTTCAAGTGTTTAAATAGATGAGAATTCAATAGATTGAGGCGGCTTATTCAACAAGTCCGTTCAGTTCCTTGTCAGACTGTTACAGATCTAGCACAGGCCCAGCCAGGATTCCTGAGTTCTGCCAAAGATTTCCAATGTGAGTTGGGGAAACCATTGAACCTCTTGGAATTTATTTATTTTTTTTTTCTTTTTCCTGACTGCAGAGGAGAGATGATGTTTTATCTAAGGGTAAAACAGTCGTCCACACCAACCTAGGAAGAAAGTGTTCCTTTTTTCTGCTAGGTGCTCTGGATTTTTCAGCTGAAGGACACTGTTGGTCATTTGACCCAACTTGGTGGTTGCTGCTCCCACCAGTTTCTCTATTTTTTAGGGCTAGGTGACTCCAACACAAGATTAGTATGTGTGTCACTGGTAAAATGGTAGTAAGTGGGTGAAAACTCCTCTTCACATGTCTTTCTGCGCTTGTTTTCTCTGCAGGAGGAGGAACACTGATCCTGTCTGTGCAAGCCTGCAGTCTGAAATTCTGAAGTGCTACCAAGAAAACAAACGTGAAGTGCTCAAATGCTCAGAGCTGGCTAAGAAGTACCAGCGCTGCGTTAGTGCAGCTCAGAAGGTAACAAAAGCTTCTCTGTTGTACTTGCTGGCTTTGCTGTCTTGTTTTGCATGGTGTTTTCTTCTGGGAAGTGTTTCTGAGAGCTGTGGTATCTGTTAGTCAAATTGCAATGTTCAGAGGAGACAATTTTTCTTTGGGATCCATTTTCGCCACATTCATTCCACATTTCCCAGTCACGCTGTGGTACGTCCCAACTTCACTCCTGTCAGTGGGTCCTGTCATACTGAGCTGCCACCAAAACAGTAGCACCGATGCTCCTAGGTTTCAAAGTCAGTCACAATAATTTTCCCAGGTTTTGCCTTCTTGGATGCTGTATTTTGCAAATGGTAGGCAAAGCCATTTTGCCAATGTCAGCAACATTTAGAACGGGCTCTAAACATCCTCCCATTATGGGACTTTGCAGTTGGAGGTCTTTTTTCCTTTCATTGCTGCATGAGGAAGGCTTCTTTACTGGGCAAAGCTGCTGCCTATTAAGAAAATTGCACACTCCTAAAAACTATTCATCTTGTGCGGGGGTGGCCAGCAAGCCTTATGGCTCTTCCTTCTGAAATACAGAGCCCTAGTAGAGTCTGTTGATGCCTTAGGACTGTGGCTGCTCAGTACCTTGGAAGAATTTCTGTCTATTGAAACAAGTGAAGGAGAAAGGAAAAATGAAGGATTTGGACATTACAAGTAGGAATACGGTCTTGGGAAAAGTGAGTGGTAAGACATAAGCTGCCGCTTGGGATGTCTGCAGTGTAAAGGATGCTGTTCCCCATGTGAAAATTCAGTGGGTCAGGTGTCCCTCAAGGGCAGGCTTTTCTTTTTCTTTGGGAGGGTTGAAAATTCTCCAGAAGGTGCTGAGACAATAGTAAGGTGAATTTGGGGAGCCTTCTGGGAATAGAAAACTGAGACTCCTCTCACGGGACTACTAATGCAAAGGGTGGAGATTTCATAGAAGCAGTCTTTCTCTGTCGCATTAGCATTGTGAGGGGAAGCTGTATGCCTGATTTAAGTATAACATGAAACAAGCTGCCAGCCGGCTCCCAGAAGAAGCCCGACAGAAGGAGATGGGAAAATTGTCAGGATATATTAGACCAAATGTTGTTGCTAGTCCTAGTGGAATTTTTTTCCTTCCTGTTTACAAAGAAGGCCTTTGTATGTCTGCAAATCAGCAAGGTTAAAGCTGCCAGGGAAAGGGCTTTTCTCTGATATCTTTAAAGTCCCCAGCTCCCAAAACGTGTGGTTTCTTTTTCTTTCTCGGCTTTAAAGTAAAGCGGTGCCTGTGCTGCCTCTGCACAATCCGTGCCCTCTGTTGCTGTGTGCGGAGCATTGGCGCATCTATTGCCAGCCTCCGTTACCTGATGCTTCCTCCTGGCCTCCTGTAAATCAGCCCTTGTAGCCTTTTCAGTGGAGTATATCTTTAGCAAATGCATTTACCAATACATCTTTATTGCATGCAGTGCGGGCGGAATGTGATTACCAAAGAAGACAGATTGCATTAAACTTCAGCATATTTGCAAGCTGCGGCTCCAACCCGCCTGAGAAAGGGGCTGGGACGCTGCCAGCCCTGAGCCCCAGCCCAACGTTATTAAAGAGTAAATTGGAAGCTAAATGACTGGTAACAGCAGAGGGCAGTGAAAGATCCTATTAGCTTGGATCTTTTTTGGATTTGTGTGGTGGTGGGATTTTTGGTGGGTTTTCTTTATAAAGGAAAAAACTAGGGATCGTCTTGGTACCCAGAGTGTTCAGTGAACTTCAGAAATTTTTTCCCCGCTGTTAGAGAAAGTTCCTGGAGGGAGCAGTGCATAGGACATTAATTTGTTGTAGATAATGACAATGTGGCAAAAAATTTCCTTGCTATGTTTTAAGAAGGGGTGAGAGAGGCTAAGCAATAGGTAACTAAACCTTGGCACTAGATATAGGCGCTAGAGGGTTCTGCAAGTACAAATTCAAATAAAACTTGTGTAAGGCAGTACATCTTCTGTTGTTTCTTTTGTCCCAGGACTGCTCAAACCCTGACAATTTGCCTCACTGCTCTTACTGAGTCCTCCGATTCCTGAGATATATGTAGTGATCACAAGCTGTTGTGGTTTTTTCATGAAGCATTAAAACTCCCTCCTCCCTTTCCCCTTTTAAGCTGTTATTTTTCTTTAAGTTTAAATTAGCATCTTCTACCAAATGGCTTTGTCTCACGCATTCCTCATTCAGGAAATTCAGGTTGGAGGAATGTGGGAAAGAGAGGCCAGAATGTCTTGATTTCTTGGGTGGTTTTTTTTCCTTTTTTTTTTTAAACACAATTTGTTTTCCAGTACAGGAGGTTGTAATCAAAGCTGGATGTGTGACTTCAGCTCACTTGCATGCTGGTGATTTGTTCTTCTGCTTTTTACTAAAGATTTTATAAGGCTTGGTGAATATTCTTTAATGAAGCATCTGGTTCTCTGCAAGTGCCTTTTGATGGCTGGTAAAAATGTCTCCAGGGCATGGTATACATTAGACTCGGAGAAAGCAAGCTCTAGATTTCTAGACTGAAAATTACAGTTTACAGTGGATGAGAATAATTCTTTGCATCTTCCCCTTTACCGTGTTGGTTTGAGACTGTTCCTTTGGGCACCCATTTCCCTTTGCCTATTGCTGTGCACATCTCTGAGCCAGGAGCTGAGATGCACCCTCAGTTACTTCTGCCCCGTAGACAAATATATCAGGTAATCATTTAATGAGTTTTGAAATTTATTTTCTACTCATTTCCTGTACAGGCCCTCTTACTGGAACAGGTTACTTTATTGTAGTGCATGATGGGGATATAACTGACATTACCTGTTTTATATGTTTTCTGGCCATCAGGGCTTCTTTTGTAGTCGAGGGAGAGAAATAGGCACTGCCAGAGCATGGCGCAGCTGATCCTGAAACAGTCACCTGAACCAGGTCAGCTGAATTGCCATCGGTGGGTGAGTATCTCTCTCTGCTGCCTGGGAGGCACGTCCAGACCACGCACTCCAAAGTTAATGCCTGTAGTGGTGGTTTTATAGCGTTACGGGAGCAGGATCCTGCTCTGATCGTCCGCTTTTGTAGCTAGTATGCTTTCAGCTTGCCCTGCATAACCTGCTCACTAACTTTTGCCATTTATTCCATCCGGAACGTCCAGTTTTGGTCACATCGCTGTTGGCTCGCCGCAGTGGCGTCGGCCCGCTTGGGCTGTGGGTTACTTGATGCGTCCGGTGCTTTGCTTATGTGGAAGCTCTCTGACTTTAGAGTATGTTACTGTAATGCCTCCTGTTTAATTTAGGAGTGTTTTATCTTTTCTGGTGGTCTGTTCTCGTGGCTCTGCAGAACTTCAGCTACAGCATAAAAATCGGTGGCTTTAAATCTAATAAAAGCTGGGATAATGGGACAGCTGTGGGAGGGGCAGTTCCCATTGTGTCTTTTAAAATTGCCTGTAGTTTATTGACCGCAAGTTTCACCAAGAGCTACTGCTGCCGTCAGATAATGAGAATTGAAAGTTGCTGCTGCTGTTTCCCCGAGGTTTTATCTCGTGCCAATGAGAAGAGGGTGTGGAAGGAAAAGGAGAGTGGGCAGTGGAAATCTGTGTAATTTCTTACTCTGAATCCAGATGGAAGCGAAAAACAAATGATTTTTTTTTTTTTAAAGCCTGAGTCCTGTTACTGAATTGCTTCCCTCCCCCCTGCAAATATGCACTCACGTGCAAGCTTTTCAGAATATTTGTGACCCGTTCTGCTTTCCTTACGTCCTGTTCACACCAGTAGGCAAATCTGAATTTCCATCGAATTTTAGTTGGTTAATTTGTTACGTAATTGGTGGTTATACCGGGGAACCTCCAACCAGCTGCCACTTGAAAAATGCGGCCTCTGGTGACCATGTATTAACGTGATTTGAGATTTCAAACAGAACCTGCTTCCTGCGACAGCGTGCAAAAAAATGCCGGTTAGTGAAGAGCGTGTATCCCTTTCTTTCCAAGTGTTTTCTTACTGTCTCTAGGTGCCTGTCTTTCACAGAAGGACCAAGGTGAAATTTCTGTGCTCTAGCTCCTGGCCAAACCAAGCTATAAAGAGCTGCATACTCAGACACATGTATTCCCTTGTCGATAGGCGCTGTGTACATTGAGCTAGGAGCCATTCATAATTCTGCACTCTTTCTTCGTATTCTGCGCCCGGCTTCTCACGAGTCTGCTCTTCATAACAGACAAAGGTAAACCGCCTTCTATCAGGGCTTAAGGGCTTGTCTACGTAAGGAAATTACAATGCCATAAACCGGTGAGTGAGTTTATGGTACAGCAACTTCTCTGTATACGAGCATTCTCGGCTTGTAATGGAAATGCGGGGAGAATTCACACTTGTTTGCCGTGAGTCACTCTGCTATGCAAACAAGCCCTTGCAAAACACTGATTGTCTGGATTCCAGCAGAGGTAGGCTTTTAACACAGCCTTGAGTCGACACTCATTCTTCTTTGCCCTCGACTGTAGTAGAAAGGAATGTGGTCAATTTACTGCTCCTACTTTTCCAAGTGATCCCTGTGAAAGCCCGGTTCCCGTTTGGCACACACAGCAAAGCGCTGCAGCTCTGCTGGAAGGTTGTCTCTAATCTGTGGGCAGTGACCTAGATTGCTGAGAAGATGCCACAGGTAGTCGTGCAGTGTCCCATCCTGATGGAGCAGTTTTGCTCAAGCATTTTGGATCCCGCTGAAGCGTGGCCTGCCAGGAGCTGGCGTTTCTGCAACCTGAATCTCTCTCTGCTTAAGAGAAGCAGCTTCGGGATGCGTTGGATGCCACGGGCTGCACTGCAGGTATCATTCTGGATCATTAGGCTCTTATTATTGTTTCCATTCTGATGGATTGCAAAATGCTTTATAGATTGTCTCTGTACTTATTGGGGTAGAGAGTAGCCGTCAGTGTGTGTGGCTGAGGTAAGAAGGTTTTGGCCAGATACAGTGAGGTCCGTATCTGTGCTTGAGAAACGCCAGGATTTCTCCTCCCCCGGGATTCTGCAGAGGTAGATCTTAGCTGTTGAAGTCTCGTCGAGAAGATATAAATATATCACATGGTACGCTACTTGAAATGCAATATATCTAACTGGGAAGGCTTTAGGGTTGTTTGAGCTTTCTGAAATGCAGCTTTGTAGTTTCAGATAAATCTGTGTGTTTCGTATCAGGAGGATGATGTGCTCAGCCATCCTCAGCCAGGTATGCGCCCGCCCTGCGCTTTTGTCGGTCGGTCCTTGCTCAAAGCAAACATATCTGTAGAGCGTTTGGCTTGCCTTCTCTGTAAAGTCAATTCTCTTTTTTTAATCTTTCTCTCTTCCAACCTTTATTTGTGCAAATGCTGTGGTGATAACACTATCAGAGGAGTTTATGACTCAATAAATGGACCCCACAAGGGAGTCGGTGGAGAGGCCGCAAGCTGCAGGCAGCTGCTGTTTGTTTAGTCGTAAACACAGAGGAGGGCGGCAGTGGATTAACAGTACCCAAGCATACCCCGACCTGTTATTTGCTAAGGTGAAAAGGATCCGTATTTTGCTTCTAATCAAAAAGGATGGAAACAGTTATTGTTTTGGTTTTTAAGGCAGCAGTTCTGGGTTCTGGCGAGTCTTGGGTCCATACACAACGCTTCATATCCTCAAGAGTTCATCAGCGGATAAACTGAAAATATAGAGCTGCCTGAAAGGACATAAACCGCCACCTTAATACATGAGGCATGTCCCGGAGTAAAATGCTGGCCTACTTAAAATGGAAATGGCTGCTGCCTATACCCAGTATTTAGGAAACTAGAGGCATAAGTTCTTTATTGGCTCTGTCTCGGCACTTCACAAAGCCCTGATGTTCCCCACAGCCTGGCGTGTCGTCAGCGCTCGCTAACCCCCATGAACAAGTACCTCTCTCCGTCTGCGGTTTGCAGTCCACGTAAACCCCAAATGTGGCACCTCATGGCGTTTGTAAGTTTTGAAGAAAACAAGAGCATAAATAAGCTTTAAACTTTTCTGCTCTCTTGGCTCTGCTTCAAGGCTCCCCTTCCAGAGATACTTAGTCCGTACCCTACATCATCTTTTCCTCTTGAGTGGTTGTATCTGTTGCCTGGTCTGGAAGGAGGACTCCTGACCCCATTTCTCTTCTTAAAAACAATCTATTGTCTAGCAGTCTAATGCACAGTCCATGGTTTCCTGGGTTTTGTTTAGGTTTTTTTGATGTCACAGTGAGGCAGAATTGCCTTTGGGTCTAATTTCTCGCTTGATGGTTCTAATCTCAGATACACTTACAGGTAAAGTTAATCTAAATATGCGTGTTTCACAGATAATTTTGAAGGCAATTTTCTTGTAAGAGGGGACGAAGTCAGAATACCGTTACAATTCCTGAAGTTGAACTATTTGGTATTTTATAACGTCTAAAATGTGGTCTGTACTACAGCTCTCTTTATTTTAAAACTTAGTTTGCCTGAATGTGTTTAAAGACAGTCTAAAATGTCTTTTCTATAATAAAAATACTATAAGAGCTAGCCAGTCAGGAATGAGAAGTCACAGCTGATGGTGCTGTGACGTGGTCTTTGAGTGAGTGAATCTGAAAAGGCTCATTTGAAGTTGGGTATCAAAATTCCAGGCAAAGTAGGGCCAAGCGTTATCAGGGGAGGAATGTATCTCTCTGATGTATTGTTCTCTCTTTTCAAAACTGATTTCTCTTTTGGCTTAAATCAATGGGACCTACATGGATCTACTGTATCTAACAGGTTTCTCTAATTCTGTGCTCTCTGTCTGGTGTGTTAGGCAGCGTTTTCCTGAGAACCGTAGCCTGTATTCAGCTGGGCTTATCTAGTATGGGAAATAGTTGCTTGGGGGTGAGAGAGTGTTGTGATACATCATGCTGTTTTAATGCCAGATTTTTTCACAAAAAGATTTGTAGCACTATGTTGGCAAGCTAGAAGTGGAAATTCTTACTCAGATTAATTCTGGGAGACTGATGACCAAGCAGTCTTGGACAGAAAGAAGTTGATTTCCAATTTTTAAACTATGTGTTTTGCTGCTGAAGTTAGATTGAAACAGATCCACAAAAATTGCTGTCGATAGCAATTGCTGGTTAGAAGCACAAGGTCAGTGGTCAAATGCCTTCACACTCCCAAGAAGTTCCAAAATAGCCCTGAGTTCCATAACTTCCGTGCTAATGTTAGATCCATTCTCTGACAACTTGGCTATAACTTGGGAAATTATATCGGTGATGCCAAAGTCTCCATGACAAACTGGGGAAACCAAAGATTTGTTATGCTCCTTGTTGGTCGTAGCCTGCGCAGGATGGCTTCCTGCTATATGCAGTTTGCAGTTTCCACACACCATCCATCAGCGGTTTTTGTTAGCAGGTCTTGGGGCTGAATACCTTGAGGACTGATAGGATTTAAAGCCTTCACCAGTCAGCTGAATGTGTCTGTGTAGATAGCGTGTGCAGGGGTTGTTCTGGTGGCATTGGTCCCAGTCCAGTGGAAGAGCTGCTACCAAGCAAGCAAGACTGCTCTAACTAGCCCTTCTTTGCGCTGCCAAAGAGAACTTGGGAAGTTAATGAATGATGGACGAGCCCTTCTGTTAGTAGAAAGCCAATCCTTTTCTCGTCAGAGCTGTAGCATGTTGGAGGAGAAGGCTTGGGGAAGTTGCACTGATGCTACTTGCTGGTGTTTGTTCTCTCTACAGAGCCTGTCTGTCCAAGACTGTAAGGCATTCATCTGTTACAAAATCTGAACGTCGTGGGGAGGTTTTTCTGCATCGTGCCTGCACTGATTGTCTGTGGTTTTCACCCCCTTGTGACACTGTCTGCCCAACAGCCTTGTCTGGAGATATTTCCTAGTATACCTGTGATGCTTCCAAAGCGATTTAAAGGTATCAGTCTTACCTAGACCTTCTCGAGACAGTTTAAATAACCTTTCTGGACATCAGTGCTTCAAATATAGGAACCAAGACACGTTGAAGACAGCATGTTTCACTGATCTGTATAGAGTTCACTCTGCTGCTGATCTTTCATCTGTGAGCAAGAAACTTTCATTTGGTTATAACATCTTTCTTTGGTTAGAGCCCTTTGGGGGCCTGTAGGAATTTATGAAGGACTCTTAAAGACTTCTGCATTCACAAAAGCTGTCCAGAAAGTCAACACTTGTTGTAATTATTTGTTACCTTTGTAAGTGGATGGAAGTGGGTAGTGAAGCCTTGAGTGAGGATGGTGCTGCAACATCTCGTGTATGCTGTTGTTTCTGAAGTTGGAGCATCACGCTGCTCTAGTGTGTTAAGCCTGAGTGTGCATCCAGAAATGCAGACGAAATTCTTTTGACAATGTGTTCGCTCTTTGTCCCTGCTGAATGCCTGTTTGTCCTGCATAAATGGATTTCAGGATCAGCCAACCTCCAGCTCTGAATTAGTCTAATAAGGTATAGTAGGTAGGGTTTAAAGTTCATTTTGCAAGCAGCTGGTTCCCTGCATATATTAGGGGGAATGATTTTAAAATAATGCTATGGGAAAGGTGTTGATTTAACTTTTCAAATATCTGTATGCTGTAAAATCTCAGCTCTTCTGCCTCTGTCCTTCAAGCTCTCTGCTTGCCCTCTGCCTGCTTATCTTTCTGTCATTTCCGATTACCTCTACCCATCTGCCTCTGCATTCGCTCCCACTCAGTTTATCGGTCCACATTTGCTGCCCACAAGGTCTGGGTTTATTTTTCTGAGCAGATCAGCTGTTGGGTTACTTCACTGGGCTGTGTAACAGAAAGCTAAGGGTTACTTCTTCAGTCGATTAGTAAAGCATTATTACACTGTCCTTTTACTGGGGGACTGGGAGCTCTGAGCAATCACCACTACATCTGCAGCATTTTTGTGTCTTTGTACCTAGTTCCCTTCTCAGAATGAATTTAACATTGGTGAAAGAAGATAATGAGATTTATTTATTTTATTTTTTTTTTTAAACTCCCGAGCAGGTTCAACTCGGGATCAGAGAGAGGTTCAGAAGAAAAGTGTAAGTAAACACATCTTACTGGTATAAACTTCAGGAAGGACTGTGTAATTTAGAGGAGTATATTGGTATAAGATTAAGAAAAAATTAGAAAGTTTCTAAATATGAAAGAATTGAGGTTTTTGTCTTGTGGGTGAGGCAGCAGCGCAAGTAATATACTCTGTTTCAATTTTGTACTTGATAACTTTATGAAAGAAGTTCTTTGGCAGAGTAGAAGAATTTCTGGTTGTAGATATGATATGGAGACTTGTTGATCTCTCCAAAGGAATTGGAAAGGAGACTGAATTACTGTTTGCTTGACCCATCTCAGTGCCATCTTAATTCCATGTTTGAGCACTTCTCCTGATTCCTTTTAATGGGCGGAAGAAGGGAGAAAACATGTCCTTCTTTTGAGGCACTGTCTGCAGCTAAACACAGAATGTCAGTAAATTACATGGGTACTTCTAATGACCCTCTGGGCTCTCTGACACGTGAGTACTGTGTCTTCTCATGGATTAAGGTGTACACCAATTGCTGAGTTTGAATACAAGAGGTTCCCTCAGGCCTTATCAGCAGGAACAGTTGAGAGCTTTTGTCTCCAGTAGTGTTGAAGGTTGGCCTACTTCGGTGTATCATCATTTAACAAGCCCCATAATATTTCTGGCAGAAATATTCTGGCTGGCAGAACTATTTAACTTCCTGTGGCACGTCATAGTTGTATTTTGTCTTTTAGTACCAAGCCTAAGTGTGTTCAGGAGTATCCTGAGGCTCAGGAAATCTTCTCAAGTCTTGTAGAAGTAGACAGCCATTGAATATTGTATTGGATGCTGTGATCCAGGTAGGATTCTTCCCAGCTGTGTGTGCCTTGAGCTGACATGATGAAGGCACTGCGATAGAACTGGAGTGCAGTAGAGAAATTTTTGTGGAGAGCGTGTGCTGCACCAGTGACCACCTTATTGTTCTGCAAAAGCCAACCTTGAAGCATCTGTACAGACTCCAGATTGACCTCTCTGGAGCGGAAGCACGTTCATTGCTGAGGACAGACAGGGTGTAATGTTCTAATGAATTCCCCTCTTTCCAGCCTCTAGGAAATGTCTGAGGCACACGGGGTGCCACTTTGTTCAAGAAGAACAAGCATTTTGGAAGCTGTTAAATTTGAAAGTCATACTTTGTTCTATCTTGTGCTGATGGCGGGGTTATGTACAGACAAAGCTGCGGCGTGAACTTGAGACAACAGAATGCTCTCAAGTTCCTTGTTTAACGCAGTGTCGAATGTCCGCTGGTTGGGAGATAAGCAAGAGAGAGAGACCCAGGCTGTGCGAGACAGTTGCTAGTGCTGCCTTGTTTTGCTGAGCCTTGACGTTTGCTGCAATAGAGCCCCATAAAATGCAGGGAAGTCTCTCTCCAATCATGTAGGTGTATTAACAGGTTTCTTGCACTGATGGATTAGAGCCAGGCTGTGTTCAGTAAATGTGGATAAATAATAAAAGGTGAGATTGTGTGCAGTGATCCCAGGTCTCCTCCTTCCAACTGCCACCTCCTGTCTGTTTGCCGGGAACCTTTGCACAGCCGAACGGCTTTGCTTGAGAGAGCAGGCTATGCACTATTTTCTGACATAGCCAAAGGTGTCTGACACACAGCCAAAGGAGAGCTTCTCTCCCAGGGACTGAAATGTCAACAAAGATGTTGTACTGCCTTACAGGGCCCTGACTTGCTTTTGTATAAAACCTGAACAGATGTTGGAAGGTCAGGAGCTTTGCCATATACAGAGCGGCCCCTGGAGAGCAGGGCAGAGCCTGCTCAGGTGTCATGGGTAACACTGTTCTGGGTTTAATGTGCTAGCACTTCCCCTGAATGTATGGCTCCCACCGAGCCGTGTCTGGAGTTTTACCCTGATTAAGGAAATGGGACTCACGTAACCATGTTGTGTGTCTGTGAGCCTGGTTTCTGTCCCACTCTCTGCTTGCTCTGAACCTGCTGGTGAGTTGCGGTGATGTTCCTCGGAAGGCACAAAGGCTCTGAAGTAATAAGTTCCTGTATGTCTTGTGAAAGCAGGCAATTAGGTGGAGGGAAGGGACCCCAGTGGTGCTTGTGCAGGAGGGAATGGTATTGACTCACCCTTTATTAGACATCAGTTTGGTCACAGAGGAACTTAACTTTGAGACACGAATCTGAAGGAATCCAAGTGACTTCAGTTCTGCTGTTCATGAAACTGCTTATTTCCACTCGAGGACTCCAGCTTGCCTAAATGAGAGGCTGACTTGGGCTTACTGTTATAATCAGCTTCATTGGAGAGACTCATCAAGGGTGGCACTGCAGCAGCTGAGAAAAGAGAGCAGCCTTGTTTTTAGGGCTTGTCCTTTGGAATATGCCTTCTCTGTCCAAGTATCAATTTCCTCCTTTGCTTTTGAGAAACAGACGCAAAGCTCTTGTTGCAAGAGAGGGCTATGGAGAGTGCCCAGCTTTCAGATGTTAATAGCTTGATCCTTTAATGCATGTTCTCTTATTTTGGGATGAGCTAAAAGATATGGTATTAGGTGTGACCAACCTGGAAGAAGAAAAGACCTCATGGATTTAAGGTAGCTTGTGGTCTTGCTTCCTGCACCACTTTTTGTGTTGTTCAGCCAGATGTTTCATGCTTGGGAAATTTAAGCGCTGGGGACCAGAGCAACTGCTGAGCCTTGCTGGCCTCAGCACCTTCTCCTTCTGATCAGCAGGCCGTTGGCAGTTCCTCGGTACCTTGTTTTTGCTGCTGCATGTTGAGTCAGGGCAGCGTTTGAAATGAAGGAAGAGGAGACTTGGCAACGTTGTGCTCCTATGGCAAATCCAAGGACTGGTGCGACAGGCAACTGTGTTCGAGTGGAGTAGCCTAAGATTTGTCAGCTCACGGGTGGGGACTCAGTGTGGTCATTGGCTGAGACGTGGGTGGCTGTTATGTCAGAGCTTGGTCGCAGAGTCAATGACTTTTGACCATCTTTTTCATTCTCTGCTCGTCATCCTTGTCCATCTGTCCTTAAGCCCGTGACTGGCAGGAACTTATTCCAAAGCTTAGTGGCAGTGGGGTGTAGTAGTTGTGGAGTGTGACCATTGAGGAATTGGTTGTGTCAGCATGTCTGCATGTGAGCTTTGGACAGTATAGCAGGGGATCATATTTATAAAGTTTTCACTGTCCCTGTGAGTACAGTGATAGGCTTTGAAGCGTGGTTTCCTCTGTGCTCCGCTTTCCCACAAAATCTTCAGGCATGATCCGTCAAGGAGTGTGAAATATATTCAAAATCCCACTGCTGCCTTTTTCTCACAGTCAGCAGGGTTGTGCTTTCTTCTCTGGTGTGGAGTTGTTTGCTGTTGAGAATAAGCAGTCTCTTTTCTTGTGATTCCTTACCTCTCTTTGGGACGCGATGCCATCAAGAAAACCAGCTGTTCCAATCTGAGAGTCTGCCTTTGCCTTCATGCTCTCTTGTCGATTGTGTTGAATCAATGAAGTGTTGCAATACTATAGAGGAAAGGGGGATGTGAAGAAATGAAGAGTGAGATCACACAGCAAGAATATATAGAAGAGGATTGATACCCTGTCACGTAGTTCACAGTGGCTGTGTTTGGAACCAGATCTGCTATAATAACAGGAATCCCCTCATGGAAACTTGAACCTCAGATCCAAATCCTTGCTTCATCGAGCTGTGGGATCTGAGAGTTCCCACATGGAGAAGAGAGTTTGCTAATCTGAGCATCTGGGGAGACCTGACAGCAAGCCCTGGCTGCTCCTGCTGGGAAGATGGTGGCTTTGATAGGTGTTATGGAAAAAAATATTTAAAGGAAAGAAGTGAGGGAGATAATCCCTGGATGCCAGCCGTAGCAGAAGGATAAGGTTCAAAATATTCTTCTTGTAAATCCTGCAAATTGCAGTTCTGACTCTCTTAATACCTTGAACCACCGTCTCAAACCTTTGTCAATATGGGCTTTTTGCCTGTGACTCGGATTCAGTGGCATCTCTGCTCAGCCAAGAAAGCTGCCAGGTTGTGCTTTGACTTTGGTTCCAGCTGTTAGGTGCAAAAAGCTTTCATTGCTGCTATGAAAAGCTTTTCTTAAGGGACAACATAAAGCACTAGGAATGTTGTGGTGCTTGAAGGTTGAAGCAGGCATCTTCCCTTGAGAAGAGTCTTCCAAAGCACAGCAGTCTAGTACACTGTCGTGTGGGTAAAAGGTTATAAGGATTGTGTGTTAATCTGTCGTTTGCAATTAATCTTCCCAGCAGGTTTGGATCTGACTGATGACCAGGACAACCCCCCAGCTGGGTATGTCAGGGAATTTCTTCCGTGGCTCTGAACTGCTCCACAAGACTCTAGGCTGTAACTGTGCCTGCTCTTTCTCATGATCCTTGGTTCTTGCTCCATCTTGGTTCCTGCTTTGCTCTCTCTGTTGGTACTTCCCTTGGCTTTATCAGTTTTGATTTGTGCTTGACCATGGTACCTGATCCATCCTGACAACAGGATGGTAAGTTCGCACCATACTGTGTGTTTCAGCTCAGGCAAGCTTGTGTTCTTCCTGATAATTGCATCGGAATCAACAGTTGGAAGTGTTTCTTGATCTTGGCACATACTTCTCAAATGCCACTGAAGTTTTGATGAGCTTCTGCAATTGTGTGTTGTGGATCTGTAAGAACCTGTCCTCCTGACTTCTGACTTGTCATTTCTTATTTGCAAGTTTAATTCTAGGTGTGCACTTGATTGTCTCTCTGTCTCTGTCTCTTTCTTTTTTCTTTTATTTTTTTTTTCCCTCCTTAATAGGTCAATAATGTCTTAAGGCTCTCAAAACTGTTTCCCTGAGGTTAGCTACCTGGAATCCTTGTCTTAAGCTTTAAAACACCAGAAGTTTGCCAAACCCGTTGGGCAAGATCTAGAAACATGCAGCATTGAGGAATCCCCATTTTGACCCACTGACACCAGAATTAAGTGCTGTATAGCACTACAAAGTCGTTTTCTACACGGTATTCTTGGTTTGGTGGTTTTTTTTGTGTGGTCTGCTGAATTCAAGTTCATTAGGAATGCCATGCTAGCATAGGGGTGGGTCTCCATTAGTTCAGGACAAGGCATAGCAAATGTTTGAGCTATATGCAAGGATAAATTGTTCTGGGGCTCTTCGGTGACGTTCTGTGATTGAAACTCAAGCTGTGGGTATTTCATGTATATTCTAAACTGCGTGTGGCTCAGTGATATCACTGTGAGTGAGTGATACCCTCCTCACCCCCAGTATCCTCCTCACCCCCTAGCATGAGCAGTTCTGGACACGTTTAGCATTTTTCTTGTAGTGTGTACAAGCAAGCTAGACACACGCTATTGCCTATATTGCTACCACCTCCTCCTTCTGTCTCTTTATTTACTAACCTCTTTCTAGAGTCTGGATTTTTCCTTTTCCCCCTTCTTCATTTTTTCACCTGCTTGCTTCTACTGTCTCTGCACCCTCTCCCTCCCTCCTCTCTCTTCTGTCCCCTTCGTTTGCATTCCTTTCATTTTAAAATCTATATTGGAGCTGACACCAGGCTGCCTATTCCCTGCAGCACTGAACTGGCGGTTTGGAAAGAGGAGGCTGCAGTTCCCTCAGGGGGCAAGACAGAGTTCAGTGTCTGTCTTATTTTTAAATATGCATCTGAACATGGCTGATCAGAGGAGCAAAGAAGTCTTTGGGTTCTGGGTACTGGAAGCTCATAAAGACATAGAGTAATCCTCTGCATCCTCCCTGTGTTCCTCGCTGAACATGAAAGCTGCTTGGCACAGGGGAGTTTGACTGCAGGAAACATGGGGAAGATTCAGAGACTCCATGGAAGGAGGCTAGAAAGGTGTGGGTGCTTGTGTAAGCCTCACACCTTCTTTTTCTGCTTCAGCTTCTTTCTCACCCTGTCAGATTTATGCACATTTTTTTTTTAACCCTGAAGGATCCTGAAGTACGTTACCTAACTGTACATCAACCTTGCAGGATACTGTTTGCCTTGGGCAAGTAAAAGACTAATGGCTGATCATCGTGCTGGTACGGCAAGGGGACAAGCGGGGATATCTCTGTTCCACATTCTTGTCGCAACCAGTGCCCTGACAAGGTACCAGAGATGGGTGTGCGGGTTTCTCAGTATGAGTAGAAGCTCTGCTAAGGCAGGTTATGTACCCAGCTGGTGAATTTCCTAAATGGTTTTGCTGTGCGGCTCTAGCTGCTGGCATCTGTTCAGGCAGCACAGTGATGTAGGCACCCAAAGGGCAAAAAA
>VWZL01002316.1:257541-292787 GCA_013396915.1 Stercorarius parasiticus | reverse complement strand
CACCCAAAGGGCAAAAAAAAAAAAAGGGAGGTGCTTACCGGTCCAACAGCTCTTGTCAGCAGATTAGGATCGGAAGTGAAGGAGAGCATATTGAATTAAAGCTGCAGTCATAATTTTAGTTTAGACCAAAGGTGTGTAGTTTGGCAGAATGCCAGGATCCTGACTCTTGTAAAAATGTGTCACAGGGTCCCTCAGGACCATGGGAAGGTCGAGACCTCTATTGGAAACCTTCTGTCAGCCATGTTCCTTTCTGTGGCATGGACTACTTTGGTTTGGCATAGCCACAGGGTAAGAACTACTCCTTTCTGCAACATGTTGGATGTTTGTGATCCTTAAAGTGGTCGAACCTGGTCTACGTAGCTGGGGGTGTTCAAGGTGATTGCAGCAAGAAGTGTGGGGGAAACTTCAGGCTCATCCTCTTCATGTTTTCTTTTACTGTCCTCACTGACTAGTGAGGAGCCTAACATCAGAGGAGATACCCGACAGCATCAGGACTCGATACCAGATGACTGTCAACTGGAGAAGGACAACAGCTGTGTTCAAAGTGGGTTAAAGTAGGCTCTGCTCTGGAGAGAGAAGAAACATACAGATTGAGGAGGCTACATTTTAGTTCTTCAGAAATGCTCTAATAATGCTGGAATAGCAAAGTCTTTTGATTGGAGGAAGAAGTCCTCTTGTAGGAAGACCTCAGTGTTTATGCTGTCTAACTTTTTCTTTTCACTTAAAGAAAAAAAATTGTAGTTAGTTGAGACTTTCCAGTTGGAGACTGGTGAAACGATATGTGTGAGTGATAGAAGAATTGACTGCTGGGGTGGATGGATTTGGCCTTCTGTTCCGATTCTGCCTTCTTTTGCCAAAGGATCCATGTTTTTGGACTCTGATGAGGTGTGTTCGGTTGCTGTCCTTGTAACAGTTTGCTCGGTATTTATGTGGAAGAGGTTGTGCATTTGAAGTGGGTGAGGAACGGAAACAAGAGCTGGCACCGTGCAGCTGACTTCTTCCCTGCAGTGCTACATGTTCAGTTGTCAATTTTTTCTCTACTTTCTGAAAAATTTTGGTTTCTTGTTTTAAAATAGCTAGTAGAAAGAGAGGTTTCATTGCCTACGAGAAGGGTAGCTGGAGCCAAGTGGCAGATAGATCTTCCCCAGCTGTGTTCTTTCAGCTCCTCCCTGCCTGGAAGACGGCTCTGCTGGAGCTTTGAGTCCCCTGGATATGTCTGTCCGTGTACCCTGTCCTGATGAGCAGCGTTGGGTACACCGTGGCTCATACACTGCAGTCCTGACTGGCGTTATTCTTCCTCTTACACCTTTTCTGAATAGTCAAGTGGCTCATTAGACTGTCAAATTTTTTCTGAAAAATTACATACCACCACGTTCTTGCCAGAGCAAGGTTGTGTGTACGGGGCAGCTCTGGATAACAGGGTAGTAAAATTGCCTGAGCAGTCGGCTCTAAGGTTGCACCAGTTGCCGCAGCCATTGAGGCTGTGCCAGTGCTGGGAGCGTTCCTTGGGAAAGCAAACAAACCGCTACAACAACTCCGGTGTGATCCTATGTGACCTTGCTTTTGCTGTGGTGGGGAACCGTTTCCAAAAAAGCATTAGAAAGGATATGCCCAAAGTCGCTTTCATGTGTAACTTAGAGTATTCAGGATTTGACCCCGGGTCCCTAGAGGTAAAGGCTGCTGTGTTCACCCCACCGCTTCATCTCTTGCCAAGTCTGAAAATCCAGGTTCTTAAGAGGAGCTGTTACTTGTATGACCTTCATGCGTGAAACAGTTTCTCTTCTAAAATGTTTTTTCCCCTTTATCAGTTATTCATTGAAGAGTCTCTTTGCATCTGTAGAGTTTTGAAGGGTAGCTATTATTTTACCATTTTAATTTTCCCAGCTGTTCAAATAATTGTTTTAACCTCTCAGTGCCTGGAAATGCTTTTCACATCCTGGTTGCTCTGCATTGTGTTTCTTCAGTTTCATGTTTTAAATTACCAACAAATATTTTTCCCCATTCCAGATGGTTATTCTGTGACTTTCTTTTCTATCGCTTTAAGGCTGCATTGGTCTGAACAACACTCTGGCAACGAGGAACTCATGAACTTTCACTTTGTGGTGCTGGGCTCTCACACCCTGGGTTTTTGGGTGGTTTGTTGTTGTTGTTCTCTCTCACCCCTCCCACCCGCCCCCCCCCAAGAGCAGCTCAGTACTTGCAGATCCTATTAGGACCAGCACAAGCTGTGACTATTCTGAAAGATCTTGCCATTGGCCTCTCTGGAGTTGTATTTCACTATATATACAGAAGAAGCTCTGACAGAGACAACGAAACCAGCACAGAATACATTGTCTTCACACGGTTTTACAGGTATTAAAGTCAAAGCATTAAATATGATAGTGGTTTCTCTAGCCCCGAGACAAGGCTGTGACAGCAGAGGACAAGGCAAAACTTCCCGCTGGTCTGGCACGGCAGGCTGCTAATGGAGCTGTGTGAGACACTCCATCCCACTGCAGTGTCCCCAGCCTAGGGTGGTGCTCCAGGGAGGAGGGCTGCACCTTTTGTGTCCCATCCGGGGTAAAACGCTTCCATTCGGGAGTACCTCCAGAGCAGCACTGTCTCGTTTCATAGCATCAGTTTTCTTTTTGAGATAGATATATATTATTTNTCTTTTCACTTAAAGAAAAAAAATTGTAGTTAGTTAAGACTTTCCAGTTGGAGACTGGTGAAACGATATGTGTGAGTGATAGAAGAATTGACTGCTGGGGTGGATGGATTTGGCCTTCTGTTCCGATTCTGCCTTCTTTTGCCAAAGGATCCATGTTTTTGGACTCTGATGAGGTGTGTTCGGTTGCTGTCCTTGTAACAGTTTGCTCGGTATTTATGTGGAAGAGGTTGTGCATTTGAAGTGGGTGAGGAACGGAAACAAGAGCTGGCACCGTGCAGCTGACTTCTTCCCTGCAGTGCTACATGTTCAGTTGTCAATTTTTTCTCTACTTTCTGAAAAATTTTGGTTTCTTGTTTTAAAATAGCTAGTAGAAAGAGAGGTTTCATTGCCTACGAGAAGGGTAGCTGGAGCCAAGTGGCAGATAGATCTTCCCCAGCTGTGTTCTTTCAGCTCCTCCCTGCCTGGAAGACGGCTCTGCTGGAGCTTTGAGTCCCCTGGATATGTCTGTCCGTGTACCCTGTCCTGATGAGCAGCGTTGGGTACACCGTGGCTCATACACTGCAGTCCTGACTGGCGTTATTCTTCCTCTTACACCTTTTCTGAATAGTCAAGTGGCTCATTAGACTGTCAAATTTTTTCTGAAAAATTACATACCACCACGTTCTTGCCAGAGCAAGGTTGTGTGTACGGGGCAGCTCTGGATAACAGGGTAGTAAAATTGCCTGAGCAGTCGGCTCTAAGGTTGCACCAGTTGCCGCAGCCATTGAGGCTGTGCCAGTGCTGGGAGCGTTCCTTGGGAAAGCAAACAAACCGCTACAACAACTCCGGTGTGATCCTATGTGACCTTGCTTTTGCTGTGGTGGGGAACCGTTTCCAAAAAAGCATTAGAAAGGATATGCCCAAAGTCGCTTTCATGTGTAACTTAGAGTATTCAGGATTTGACCCCGGGTCCCTAGAGGTAAAGGCTGCTGTGTTCACCCCACCGCTTCATCTCTTGCCAAGTCTGAAAATCCAGGTTCTTAAGAGGAGCTGTTACTTGTATGACCTTCATGCGTGAAACAGTTTCTCTTCTAAAATGTTTTTTCCCCTTTATCAGTTATTCATTGAAGAGTCTCTTTGCATCTGTAGAGTTTTGAAGGGTAGCTATTATTTTACCATTTTAATTTTCCCAGCTGTTCAAATAATTGTTTTAACCTCTCAGTGCCTGGAAATGCTTTTCACATCCTGGTTGCTCTGCATTGTGTTTCTTCAGTTTCATGTTTTAAATTACCAACAAATATTTTTCCCCATTCCAGATGGTTATTCTGTGACTTTCTTTTCTATCGCTTTAAGGCTGCATTGGTCTGAACAACACTCTGGCAACGAGGAACTCATGAACTTTCACTTTGTGGTGCTGGGCTCTCACACCCTGGGTTTTTGGGTGGTTTGTTGTTGTTGTTCTCTCTCACCCCTCCCACCCGCCCCCCCCCAAGAGCNGGTGCTCCAGGGAGGAGGGCTGCACCTTTTGTGTCCCATCCGGGGTAAAACGCTTCCATTCGGGAGTACCTCCAGAGCAGCACTGTCTCGTTTCATAGCATCAGTTTTCTTTTTGAGATAGATATATATTATTTATTTTTTTTCTTTTCTTGAATATGTCTTTAATGGTCTTGCCGTAGGGGTAGGGGTGAAATTTGAAAATAAGTACTTATATTGTGGTATTTGGGATATGTTGCTGTAGTTTCTCTTGCGTGCTCTTCTCACATGTTCCAAAAGTTGCAAAAGGTGATTTATAATTCATCAAACTAAGCATAAAACATGACTGTAAAACCTATCAATCTGATCCCATCTCTTTCTAGCCCTTTAATTAGGGGAGCCCTGCTGAAAAATGTACCCATCAGCTGCTGAGAAATGGTGCATTCCTGGACCCTCGGTATAAATCTTGAGTTATCCGGGTGCCAAAATGCTGTCAGAACTGACAGATCTTAGAAAATACACCCACAGGCAGAACATTATCCATTATACTAGCACCGAGCAGTGGGCAGTAAGGAAAAATCAGCAGAGAATGTGTCTTTATCAACTTTAATTGGCTTTTCCCGTTGATAAAAATCAGTATACCCGGCAAGGAAGAGAACCTATCTAGCAGTTTGATCTTTCCATCCCAGAGCTGAAGGCTGCAGTCCATCTCCACTGATGTGTGATGTGGACTTGTCTCAGCACAGTTCCTAGCGGTGCGGTGGAGTCTACAGCCCACAAAGAACGCTGCCAGTCTCTCCTTGGTGAGTGACCATGTTTAAACAAGTGTGAAGAATAAATTACTCTGGATAAGTTGGATTTCATCTGTGCTCCAGCTGCTCGAAACTTACTTGAGAGGGAACCAAACTTAGGTAAACTTTTCTTCGGGTCCTGGCTTGTAAGCACTCCTGGATTACAACTGGCTGGGCTGTGAAATCAAGGATTTGGGCAATGGATATGCCGATACGAAAAGGAGACAGCAGATAAAGAAAGCAGCAGCTTTTCAAGAGCTTCAGGAAATGGCACATGTAGAGGTTTGGGGAAGAGAACAAGCTTTTCGGTCATTTAGCACTACAGGTTTATACGTAGCTTTACGTCAAAGACAAAGGAGACGGCAACTGAGAGGATTTCTCCTGGGAAGGCTATTCTGCAGCCTTGTTGCAGCATCCTGCATTTACTGAACTATGTAAAGTGTTCCAGGTTTTCCTTGGTGCTACTTATATCTATTGCTATTAGATTTATGGCAGTTTTATTGGAGTAAATAACATAGTAAAGATGATTGCAAATCTATTACTATACTAGGGTTTTTTCTAGTTGATTAATGAGAACAACTCATTTCTTTATTTATGATCAATTTGGCAATGTGTAGCACTTCTCTTGCTAAATTCGCAGGGTTTCTCAGCATGGCGTTATTTTAAATCTCTATTCTGCTAAGTCAAACTCCTCTATCTTATTTCCATAAATAATGGAAAACAGAATTACGTCCACTTGGAAAAGATAGTTTAGTAAGTGAGCTTTATTGCAAAAGTTTCCTTTCTACAGTCCCTGGTGGTTGTAAAAAGCCAGACTGTAAGACCATCACAGGGTTGCAATCATATAAATATCAGTTTAACCCTTGTATTTAAAACTTTTAAATACAAAATTTTTAAACGTTTGTTATTCGGACAAATGAAGGAAGAGTCCTGCATCTAAAGCCTGCTGCGTAGGGATCCTTACTTCCCTTGGCGGAGATCACCGTGATCTCTTAGAGCCTGTCTGCCATGCCGTGGGAGCCCACGTTGATACCCTGGAGATGTTTTATCACCTAATGGATGGGGCAGCACTGAGAAGCGAGGCTGTGGCAGCAGGGTGGGCTGTGTGCAGGGTATGTACCTGCACTCTTTGCCTGCATGACCCCGGCACCCCTCTGTGTGGGGTGGATGACAGTGTAGACTTCTCCATCACGAGCACAGGCTCTGCCCGTGCCGGGGTTGATGCCGTGCCCAGCGCAGCAGGTTCCCAGTTGGGGTAAACTCTAGGCCTGCCACTGTACAGGCTGTACAAGAATATCATAGACCTTATGGGGAAAAAAAAAAGTGTTGATTGTGTGTTTTTTCTCATCTTTTTTCTTTCTTTCTCCTAGCCATGTGATAAGCAGTAACAGAGTGACTTCTTGTGTTCAGAAGGCTCCTTTAGAAACTCGAGGCAAGTGGGAGGGAGGGATAACAAAGTCCATTCTGTTCCTCTAATTCAATCTGCCTGTTTACAAGCCCGGCCCATCAAGTACGTTGTCACTGTTCTTTGCAGCAAGAGGAAGAGCGAGGCTTTAAAAGACTTCGGAGGGATATATACAAATCCATGGGAATAGCCTAAAACATTGTAATGCACGTGGTTTCCATGGATGCTGGCCATGCTGAAGTTTGGGCAATTGTGTTCTGTTGGTCCAAATGCCACAGCAGTTTTACCGGGATGCAAGATTCTTGACCGCTTGCCCTAAACTCTGCTGTGGTGTTGCTCTCCGTTGTTAAACAGCTGTCTTGTGCCTGTATGAGAGAAGGGATTCCTGCGTGTGCCGCCCAAAGAGATGGTGAAGAATTGTAAGATTGATTATGCATTGTAATAATTCCGGATGAGATAAAACTGGGGAAAGAAATCAGGATTTTGACATCCTCTTCTGAGATGGCAAAGTGCTGCTTTGGTGGCCTAAAGTTATTAAAGGTGTTACTGTCCTTGAGGCTTAGCTTGCCAAGTGCGCGGTGTAAATGCAGACGGACGGTGCCTGGCTCTGGCTCTGCGTCAGTCATTCCCTAAATGCCTGATGGTACCGGAGTGACCAGCCCCTCAGCCGCCTCCTGCTTAAAAGCAAGACTGCGTGATTATTTTTCTATTTTTCTAAACCATTTGCTCGCTTTAATTGAGGACTGTGAGCCGTGGTGTGCGTTGTGCTGCAGGATCCTTGTGGTGTAAGGGCCTTGATAAATATGTACTGTATTGTCAAGCGTTTGTAGCTCCTCTGCAGGTAGCAGTGGAGAAGCAAGCTGTGTACGGTTAAGAGTCGTCGTGTCTCCGGGGTCAAGAAAAACAAGATGGCACAGGGGATTGTGGGAAGAGGAGCCAGGCTAGCTGCCTTCAGCATCACCTGCTAATAAACCAGCTATTTATAGATCAGCTGAGGCTTTGTCAACTAGATTGTTAAATTAATATTTACATACTGGCTTCATTGTCTTTCCCTGAAAATCTCATTTGCATTAGTGCTTGGACAGAAGTGTGGCTTCCTGTGCTCCAGATATAGGAGCGCGTTTGATCAGTCCGTGGTCTGCGGCGTGTGTGAAACCATTCCTGATGGATTCTTGCCTTGCAAACCCTCTCCTCCCCGTAGCAGCATTTTCCTCATCTTTCTGTGCCTCTCGATTCTTGCAGGAAAGCTCACCTTTGTTCCCAAATGTCCGCAACTCATCATGAGGCTGATCTCGCTAGAGAGAGAGATGAGCGGCATTTCTGCATAGCAATTCCTAGTTAATCTTTGCTTCTTGGAGAGAGACTTGAATTGTTGATGGCTTGTGGGTAATTTAATAACTAGCAGACAAATAGGATGTGTAGGCTGTAGTAACTTAGCCCAGATGCAAAATCCCCCAGCCCTATTTGCATCTGTTTGAATGAATTTTCTTACAAAGGTTTGCTTTTTACGTTTTAGCACCGGTGAAGCAGCAGCGAGAAGAGTCGCTGCTCGGTGAAGCTGCGTTGATCACAGCAGGCTCCACACCTGGCTAAGCAGTTTCAATCCCCTGTGCGTGCGTGTGTGTGTCTGTGTGCCTTTCAAAAGGGAAGAGCAATCTACTTGCTAGACGTGTGTGTTTCTCTCTCTCTCTCTCTCTCGTAGTCCTTGGATGACCTTGAACAGTCATTTAACTTGTGTTTGTTTGCCCATCTCTACCCGGGCAGATATTACTTCTGTGGTTTGGAGTGTTGAGGTTGAATGGATGTCTCAGAAATGTTGTGGATGAAAAGTGTTACTGAAACGTAAGGTGTTCCTACCGTCTCTTCAGACAGCTGATCGCGGTTCAGATTCACCTGCCTGTCTTGCTGTTTCTTGCTTCAAAGCCATTTGGACACTCGGATTGTGCAGGAAGTCGGGAGGCGGTAATAGCGGGGCTGTGATGCAGACAGGTGTCACAGCCTTCGCTCAGCTTCCACTTCTTAGCGCTTGCAAGGCTGTCGATAAGGTGCTGTTATGCTGGTATTGTGTTATCCTTAACCTGTCTTTGGCCTGCGAAGGGTCTAACAGCATCTGTTTCTCTGGCACCTCTGCAGGCTCTCTGGGCACCTCATTACTCTTTTCGGGAAGAGAACATTGCAATCCAGTTACTCTGTCCGCAGAGAGCAGAGCTCGTCTTCCCGTGCCAGCCCAGTTACCATAAAGTTAGAGCTCAGAGAGCGAGTTGCAGTTTATCTCTCCGAGTGCACGAGGTACATAATATTGCAACGATAATATGGTATGTGCTGAAAACATTCACCTTTTATTTATTCTTTTTAAGATAGCAAAGCTTCAATTTCCTCCTCTTCTCTTCTCTTGGCTCCCAAGAGAGGGAGTCCAGTTCTGTGTCCGGTTCTGGGCTCCCCGGTTCAAGAAGGACAGGGAACTGCTGGAGAGGGTGCAGCAAAGGGCTACAAAGATGATTAGGGGACTGGAACATCTCATGAAGGAAGGCTGAGGGATTTGGGTCTCTTCAGTCTGGAAAAAAGACAGCTGAGGGGGGACCTTATCAACGCTTATAAATACTGAAAGGGGGGTGTCAGGAGGATGGGGCCAGGCTCTTTTCAGTGGTGCCCGGTGACAGGACAAGGGGTAACGGGCACACACTTGGCCATGGGAAGTTCCATCTCAACATGAGGAGGAACTTCTTCCCTGTGAGGGTGTCAGAGCCCTGGCACAGGCTGCCCAGAGAGGTGGTGGAGTCTCCGTCTCTGGAGACATTCCAAACCCGCCTGGACGCGTTCCTGTGCCACCTGCTCTGGGTGACCCTGCTCTGGCAGGGGGTTGGACTGGGTGATCTCCAGAGGTCCCTTCCAGCCCCGGCCATTCTGTGATTCTGTGAGTGGGACAGCCCAGCTGCAGACAGGGGTCTGGGAAACCTGGAAGTTGGTTCTTTGGTACTCGGAGCGCAGTGACTTGCTCTGTGCTTGTTTCACCACTGCCTTTTCCATTTTATCTTTAATTCTTGCTGAAGGCAGCACCTCATTCTTACATTTTCAGATCTACCAGGTTTTTCTGCCTTCTGCTGATATTCGGGGGAGATGGGGATGTGGTTTTCTGCAAAATGTCAAGGTCTCTTCCTGGAATGCTGACAGCATAGGTGTTTTATATGTGCACGGGCTATCAGGATGAGACATTCTTACTCGGAAACATTGGCTGAGACAGACAGACATTCCTCCTGCCACGGAGAGACAGGCAGGCACTCACTGTTGCCAAGCCTTGAAGTATTTGGCATGTTTTCTATTGCCCTAGTTTTGTGGAGTTGTTCCTGAAGTTTTACAAGTACATGAGAATCTTAGTTTTGTTTTTTTATTAAAAAAAAAAAAAAAAGAAAAAAGGAAGGAATAGATACAATAAAATAATCTAGCCCTCCTGCCTAGACAGCAGTGGTATGAGAACGTGACTCAGGTGCTTAAATCCAGAAGGCAAGTGAAATAACCCCAGTGCATTTCTAAACAGCTTTACAAGTCAACCTTGTGGTTTTTGGGGAGTTTCCGACTTCTCTCTTGGGTTTTGAATATGTGAAGAGTGTGCAGCACGGCTCATTTTCTTGAGTGAGAGAATTATTGCAGCTCTGTAAGAGTTCACACATCTGCAGTGTCCCCTGCAAGCAATAACGAACCGACCAAAACAATCAGTCTCCCCAAATTAGAAGAGCCCTGCATTTTTCAAACCTCGTTTGCATTCTAATTTGTGGAGTTTTTCGGTTGTTCCACTTTTCGAGCCTTCCTTGCAAACACAAGGATCTCAAGCTCTTTAGTTTTAAGCGGAAGCCAAGATTTCATGTAAGAACACGGTTCGGGCAAGTGGAGCTTTGAGATTTTCATAGTTATGTCATATACCGCCAGACTTCTACATGAGCTGGCAACACCGTTTACGCAGAGATGAACGTAATTATTTGCAGAGGGGCCTGGTTCAGCTTCGTGCTCCCTGGTTGATCTGTAGAGAAGACCAACTGGCTCTGCAATCATTATCTGTGCCCCTCCATAGGCTCGCAGGAGCACACCGGGCTTGCAGGCAGCTGCCCGCATGCTTTCGTCTTGCTTCTGTAGGCAGCCGCGGAGGCACGTGCTCCTGAAATCACCGCCGAATTCGTAGGCACACGCTCACACCTCTGCGTCACCCGAGCCGAGGGACACATGCAGTCAGGCTCCCACAACAGAAAGGTTTCCAATAAAGCTGAAACACAGAGGTATTGTTTGTCCAACTGCTGGCAAATGCACAGAGCCATTGTGTGGGTCCTGAAAGCCTTGGCGCTTTATTCTCTGCAGACTGAATGGCAGCCGCGGGTAATAATAACACAAGATTAAAAAAGCCAACATTATAGGGGCATTTGCAACCCGCTGAGAGTGTGAAATCTCAGCAAGGCTGAGCTGTGTCTCTAGTGATCCTACGTTTTTACTGCTTGATAAGGAAATGATGGGCAGCTCTAGAGAAATGGCCACCGCAGAGCATGTGAAAGGGGAGCGGGTTGTCTGCTTGAACGCTGCAGTAAGTAGAGTGGGACAAATGGAAAAGGTCACTGCAAATCAAGTGACTGGCCTGTCCCCCCAGCGCTGGGTGGGCCGGGGGGGTGGATGTGTGCTTGCACGCCTGTGTTTCCTTCCCAGGCTGGTTGAAAAGCTAAGGCTGGCTGGCGTCGGTGGGGCCGGACTCAGTTTGCGTAATTTAGAGCCTTGCACTTGGCTTTGGTGAGCATCATCCAGGGGTGGTGCTTTGGAGGCTGTCAGCAGGTCCCCTCGGGACCATTCATGTGTGGGAATGCCGCTGTGGGCTGATCATGGATGAGAGATGGTAGGACTAGCCTTCCGCCTGCAGGAGCAGCCAGTCTTTCTGTGAACTTAAATTCTGGGAGACGATAAATACTGAACTTTCTGAATGCAAGTCTCAGTTTTAAGTCACAGTAATGACAACTACATTACACAATTTAACCTCAACTGATTGATACCATCTTCCATGTGGGATTTCATTATTTTCAAAGCAAACAAACAAGAAACCCCACTCCACCAAAGAAACAACAGTAATTTTTTTAAGGGACAGTTCCTTATCTTGAAAGTGAAGTCTTTAATTCATTGCTGGTTCTAACAGCTCCTTAACATAAATGTCTTACAAAGCTCTTAGTGAACGTATAACTATCTAAACAGCTTTAAAACACCCAGCTTTCTTCTGCACACACGTGGCAGTTGTATTGGGTAAAGCGGAGGCAGAGTATCAGCCCGTAGCAACATCCTTTCGGGATGCGCTTAGGCTGCAGAATGATGTTGGTATATGAAAGCCAGCCCTAACCTTGCTGGCGTGGGTATGACCAGCAGGCTGACCCCGGCAGCGCTGAGCCGCTGGAATATGTACCCACCTGTTCAGACAGGTTTTGCAGCTCTCTGCTACTCAGCAGGTTTCTGACGCAGCATCTTACAGATGTGACCTTGGTCTTTGGTATTAACGATGCGATGAGTGAAATGGTGGGAGGCATTTTAAAGTAATAAAACATGTTTTCATAAGAATGCGTGCTTACCTGGCCTATGGCAGGTGTGGTTAATGACTATATTTTTCCTTTCTAAAAATGTTCTCATCCATTCAAGTGTTTTGCTTTGCTTGTGCCGGGCAGCATGCATAGAAACTGCTGGGGCCTGGGTGCTGTTTCTTGTGGGGGACGTTATGGGGATTGAGAAACCCAGGCTGCTTCACAGATTCATTTACTTGGATTAATGAATCTGTCCCTGCCTCTGTTTCCCCAAGAGTAATGTGAAGTTACTGACGTCACAGGGATTTATGAGCTGCTTTCTATATTGGCCATTTTGCGGAGAGCGAAATTCAGCTCATAGGGCTCTGCAGAAGGACAAAGTGCTTGAGTTCATTCTGTTCTAATCCTGGCTACAGAAAATTGGCAAGTTCCTGCTTAAAGTCTCTTTAAACACAAAATATAAATACCCTTTGATTGCTTTTTTTTTTGTCCTTTCTCTCTCCCTTTTTCTCTCCCTCTTTTGCCATCCTTTGTGGTTTGTTTTTCTTTTAAATTTTACCTGTCTTCAGCTGCAGACTGTTCAGGTTGGGACCTGAGAGCTCCTGTGCGCTGGCACAGCCCTGTGGAAGAAGGCTGTGGACTTGCTTTGTTTCCACAGGTTGCAAGTATGAAATGAAATGTACATTAGTGGTAAGGTCTTTGTGGGAAGAGGGTGTAAAGAGGTGTTGACTGACGCTAGGAAAAGAATGGTCTAGGAGGGGGGAAGAGAGGATGTAGCTAAAACTAAATATGATGCTTGCTTTTTGCCAGAACCTTTGCAGCAGAAGCGTGGACGTATTCCCAGTCGACAGCTCCCTCATCTCTCTTTCCCCCCTCCCTTTTCTCTCTTCCCCCTCTGGGGCTACTGTTTTAGGATGAGTTGGTTCCAAATAGACAATACTTTTCTAGCAGATAAACGGACACCTAAGCAGCCGTGCCGGTATCTATCATGAACAGACGTGCTGCACAGTGAGGGAAATTACAAGATGGGACCAGCATCATTTGTCATATTTAAAAAAAAGAAAGCTCCCCCTCCACTTGAGCAGAATCCATAAGACAAGCGAACAGCACACTTATAAACTGTCGCTTTCTTTTCCAGTCGCTTTGTACGTTTTCAAATGCTCCGATTAAACATTCCACCTTTAGGTCCCCTCTGTAAAGGATGCGTTTTAGACAGATGGATGCAGGTCTCTGTACTGACACAGATGCAGGACTATAAATTTGCCGTGGAGGAGATTGGGAGATAATTATTTAGGAGGCTTTTGTGGCTTGTTCCAGCATCTGGTGTTCTACCGAAGAGGGAAAGGGACAGAAAGAAGCTAGAGAACTGCTGAGCTTGTTTTTCACTTGGTAAAGGTTTTTAATCTTGAAAGAAGGATTTGGAATTTACGCAGGAGGAGACATTGATTGGGAAATAAAGATGCATCTTCCGGTGTTTGCCATTCTCCCTTTGTTTGCTCAGATCCATGATTCAGGTTGTAGGGCATCTTATCTGCCGTTCTCTTAATTGCATTGGTTCTGCTGGGCGCCGGTGGGCAGTTGCTCAGAACAGATCTGTCTTGCCGAGAGACTGACTACGATGGCTCCTGGTTCAGGGCTGAGCATGCAGCTTCACGCAGGTCACTGCCTGGGTGTGCCTGTGGTTGGGCATCCGCACGTAATCGCCTGACTGAACGTCTCCATGGCCTCCTGATCCCTCCGCAGCCTTTCCGTTCTGCTGCGTGTGCCGTGCTCGGCGGGAACAGCCGGACTGCGGGTTCCCTCCCCAGCGCTGGGGCAGCAGGGCTTCCCCGTGCCTCCGCTCCTCCGTGTTGTAAAAGCGAGTTCCTTGGTGACTTCTGAAACCTCTATCTAAGAGGTGTGGTTGAGTCGTTTGACTGTCTCAGTTCAGGTCATTAACATTTCAAAACGCCTGTTATTTTCCTGTCTGGTTGCCTGAACTTGGTAGAGGATTGTCTAATTGGGGCTTGGTGTGGGCCAACCAACCGGGCTTCTCTTCCTTGTGATCTAATCAGATCTTGCAGCTCCTGGGACCAGTTATTTCAAGATACTTAGAGACTGGCAAGAGTTAGAAGTGCAATTAATTCTTTAAAATCTGATACTCAAATACCATAAATGCTCAGTCAGCAATAAGTTTCTGGCGCAGAAGAGTTGCAGTGTTGAGTCAAAGGGGCCGATTCTGCTCCAAAGATATTCCAATTTCTGGTTTTGTACCTGGGCAGTGGAGGTAGTCTCCCAAGACAGGTTTAGTTGCTGGGTTTTTTCTTTTAAATTTACCTTAAGGCTCTTTACTGCGACCCTAGTCTTTGGCAGACACTTCGCACAACCAGGTAGAAGTTATATTCCGTATCGATCTGCAGACAGACATGAGAATTCCCAGTCCTCTCTCGGCTCTATTATTGCTGATTTTTGCCTCTTCTGCCAGAAGAGAAGGAGTGCGACATCTACACCCATATGGGCGAGATGAATACGCCTATCACACAAATAAAATTACTGGCTGCCGAATAGCAACAGCTTAATGAAAATGTGAACTGTTAAACAAATAAAGCCAGTCAAGCTCATAATACTTCTGCGTGGAATTTCACTGTGTCACTGAACAGAAATAGAATTAGGCATAGAAAAAGGATATCTGGAGAAGTTTCTGTGCCTACCTCTGTGCTTGGTACGTGAAGCTGGACTAGACAGGAGTGAGCTATGCCTTAAATGTGGACGTGCTACCTTGACCTGGAGAGGAAATCTCTTTATCCAGTGCAGGAGCCTGCTAAAGCAAGGCAGAAAGGGACAAGATAAAGAAAGCACTAGACTTCCTCTGAAGCCTAAATGCAAATTGTGCAGAGGGGATGGATCCCTTGAGAACTGTGTGGGTTTTTTGCATTTCTTTAGCATCTTCTGCTGGTGAATAATTATCGTACTTCTGTGTGGTTGGTAAGTAGCATTACTCTTGTGTACAGAAAGGGAAACTGAGAATGGGGATTTATCTACAGCTGCTGGGCAAAGTTGGGAGGAGTCCGAGAACAGAGCCTAGGACTCTGGCTCATGGCCTGCGGGCAGCGCTTGCCTTCCTGTAGCCCACGGGAAAGCTGAAGGGTTTAGTGACGCTCACAAGTGGCAGGTGAGATCCTCAGGATGAGAATTTAACAACCACTGCTGAGGTCCCATCTCAAAGGCACAGTGCCGTAGCCAGGGGGTTGTAAAGTGTTTTCAGCAGCTCTTTGCACTCTGTGCAAAGACTGGGCTTTCCCGTGCTTTCATCTTCATGAAAATTCCGGGAGTTAAAAGGTGTGCTCATTAGGACTAGTGCAGGTTAATGATCTGTTCCAGAATGAGGTCCGGAAACACAAAATGCAATATGGAAAGTTGGGATCAGTTTGTGAAGAAGCCCTACGGCCAAGGAGCTGCTGTCACTACCTCCAAACAAAATGACATCCTCTCTGCTGGCTTCTCCCATCCAGCCGTGCTTGGCTGTGAACAGGCAGGATTAAGGGATGGGGTGGGGTGATCCCTAGGAGTTCAGAGGACAACTGGAGTGGTTCTTTCTGTCGCCGTGTCTTTTCCTCCACCCCCACCCTGGTGGCATTTCTTCACAAGAAATCATGTCTCAATAGGCTTCGTCTCGGGCTTGTGTGGAGTCACCAGTGTATAGGAGGTAGATTGCGCCTGGGTCATGCGAGGCTTTAATGTGCTGTGGAATTAGAAACCTTGTAGGAGTTTATATTCTAAGTGTTTTTATTTCGCTGGGTGACCTTGTGAAATTTCTTTGCACCAGATCTGTATCTTGCCGTCCTGCTGCCTTTTATCTAATTTGTTTTCTTGTGTATGTTGCTGACATCCAGTGAAGTGTAATTTGTTTGAGAAGTGGCACTTATAACAAGGATCCTGCTAGTAATCCCTGCATTGAATCCCTATATACACAATGTTCCAGGAATAATTAAAGTCACAAACTTCAATCTTGAGGGGTGCACAGGGGAAACCTATCCTGATATGAGGCTTGGCGTATCTGACTTTTTAACAGTAGGATTTGCTATTTTTGTTCCAGGACTGAAGTAGATTTAAGTGGAAATCTGACATCCTGAATTTACATGTCCTAACAACACTGTTCATCAGTCAGTGTTCTTACTGCATCCTTTCTCTACCCCTTCTCTCTATTAATTTTCCTCAATAGTCTGCAGGGATCATTTGCCAGCCTGATTCAAATTCCTGCACTTTCCTGGCGTCTTGTTTTATAACATCTTGCATCATGTACTTTCCATTTCTGTAATCCATTTAATCCAAAATACTGGAATGGCTTTGCAGGTATTTATTGCATTTCTCTCTTCCTTGTGTTAGGAGGTAACAGGTAATTTATACAACTTAATCCAAAGTCTCTTAGCTTCTGGGATTATTTTTTTTTCTTTTCCCACTGATTATTCTGGGGGCTGGTAGCAAGAGCACGAATGAGAGCATGGAGGAGTTGCTTTTATTTTTGTGTACTATTTCATTACCTTGTGCTCAGGGCACGGCTTGGCAGTTTAGCAGTTAAATGCCTGCAGCTGACGTCCCCCAGCAATAACATTACTGTTGCCTCTCCTTAATTTTTGGAAGCATTGGGCTTAGTTTTTGAAATAATGAAATGCTGTTGCATCAGTAAGTGGTTTTCCATTCCTTTTGGCTCTGGCAACGGATATTCACAGTTGGGTGAAGTTCACTTTAATCCTTACAAAACCAGAGCTGGATTTGTACAAGTTGTCGTTCTGCTTTAGAAACACTCTGTGCCTTCTGGATCCCTTTATCCCTCCCAGGGGCTAATCCACCAGCTTGCAAAATGCTCGGGGTGACTCCAGTTGTGGGATAGAGGGGCATCCAGTGTTATCTCCTTTTCCTCCTGCATTGCCTTCTCTTGCTTGTTCCAGAAAGGCGCGGCAGTGTTTGTAGTGTATACTTTCCGATGTGTATAGATGGTGGGATGCAATTATCTTCCCCTGAGGTAGAGTCATTATGCTGGCTGTAAAGAGAGAGGGTCACAGTCCTAATGGGAAATGATTTTAAAGCAATCTTGACCAAGTCTAGTGGAGCCATTTCAGACCACTTAAAACTCAGCCAGCCCTTCACGGCACTTGTGATATGTCCACTTTATGCGGTGAGAGGCAATGGGACTAACACTTGTCCGGGGATAAAGAAAATCTATGATAAACTGCAGCATCGGCTTTGAGCAAACGTTGTGTGCTGCCACAGGGGAGAGGCACTGACAGAGCCCAGTCTCCATTATTATTGTTCTTGATACTGATTTGGAAAAACGCAAGGCACTTGCAGAAGCCATAAGCCGGTAGTCGTGAAATCCACCACCTTGGGCTTCCTGTGCTGCAAGAGCTGCCCCTCTGCCCCCAGGCTGATTCCTGCAGAGGGGACAGGATCGCTCCCGTTTCCCAAGCAAGTGGCTGGGCAGATAGTGGCACAGTCCCCAGATCAGAGCCAAGTCGCTGGCGGATGCACGAGTGGTTTACCTGGGAAGCTCAGGCTTCAAGTGTGCACTGACTTACGAGGCAAATTTGGTCGGAGGTTGTTTAATAGCAAATACTACTTTGTGTTGTAAGACACTAGAGAAAGACAGACTTCAGCATCCTTTGGTACGCGGTAGGGTTGTGGTCAGTAGCAAGGTGAGGAGAAAGACTTTGGCAGAGCTGGTGGAAGGCGGCGGTCAGCAGCTGTAGGTCATATTGAGGGGCACTGGCAGGTCTGTTGGGACCAGCCCGGGACTAAAAAGCAGACACCGCTTCACATAAGCAATTTTCTTATTTCAGCCCTTTAGGGAAGCAGAATAGCCAGGGCTGTGCAGGTTAGCAAAGCTCGAAGCTAGTACCCAGGAGAGCAAGAATAACTAGTAGTGAAATGCTCCATGTCTGATTTTCATCCTTTGAGCTCCTCTGTAATGTTATTGGAAAACAAAAATTGTTTAAATAATGGAAGAGACCCGATGAAATTGTGCAGTGATGCAGAAGGGGTGAGGAAGGGTTATTTCCTTTCTTTCCATTACTTTGCTCCCCCTGCCCTGCCTCCCAAACGTGGGTGGAATCTGCATGTCAGGCACTCGCGACATCAGCCTGGCCTGGTGGCTTTTCTTAATGGTGAGAAGGAGATTAAATGCAATTAACATTGATTGAACAAAAACCGCCCTCAGTTTGTGTGCCGATTAATTAATAGCTATCCTTTCAGCAGTGGCCCTTTGTAGAGCGGTATTTGTTCCTCCTGGCCCCGGTATTTTCTAGCACGTGTCCAAAATCAAAAGCACTGAGTGTGTTCCCCACTGCGACGTCTGGGGCTACCAGCTCAGCGGGGAGATGCAGCCCCCCAGCCGGGATGATTTTTTTGTGCAGTCTAGTAACTGCAGAGCTGCTCAGTCAGTGGCAAAACATTTCCTGTTAAGCAAGGCTAATGACGGGAGCTCTCTGCGAGTTAGAACAATGATCAGAACAATTGTCTGGAGGAAATGAGCGTTATAATGCATGAACAAACAGGTGAGTCTTAGAACAGCTCGAGATTAGTTGTGCTAGTAAATAACTTCGTATTCGGGTGATGCAGAGCAATGGGAGGTGTCAAGGCAGAGCAAAGCAAACAGTGTGGGGCTCTTGTGAGTCAAAGGAGAGCGAGGAGGGGGGAGAGGAAGCCAGAAAAACCGTTTCTGTTCCTTGCGCTCTGGTGGTGGGGTATGTGGACCAGGGGACTTCCACGTGAAAGCACTTTCTGGGGTGTTCTGACAATGTGTCTGGTGAGTCTTTTGAAAGGCGTCTTTTCTGCTGTCAAGCCAGCTTTGAAGACACCATCTGGGGAAGTAGCCAAGAAGTCATTGGGTGAACTTCTCTGCTTTGCAAAGCTATTAACACCAGCACAGAGAAGAGGGAAAACAAAACTCTCTTCATAGCTTTTTGAATTAGTATTTTTTCGTTGCTGCCAGGCATACTCCTGCCCCTTCTTATTCCAAACCCAAGGACAGCAACTGTTGGACTCCTGAAGGATGAGAGAGACAGAGAGGCTTTTCTGTGCAATAACTATATGGCATACAAGTGCTGTGATCCATTAGTCAGCACAGCTGCTCCACAAAATAGCCAATACCCTGAATGTATCAGAACAAATTGCACATAACCAAAAAATACCTACAGCATACATCAAACCAAAGTGACTCAAATGGCCCTTGCAGCACTTTGGGGTGCTAATAGCCCCGCAACAAATGCCTTACCCGGTGGAAAGGCCTTGAACACCCATCTTAGGACAGGTCAGGATTTTCCTATTTCGTTAGTGCCTCTTTACGGACTGAGATTAAAAAGTTGTGCAGTCACGTTACTGAAGTCTGCAGTGTGCCAACAGGTATTCTGGTTTTGAGAGAGCTGCCTGCACGTGGCAAGGAACTAGGAACTATGGAGATTAATTTCTACTTTGTCACTGACACTCCAAATGCACCGAGTCATTTATCATGGGGATCTGCTTTCTGATTTCTTCATAGCTACACAGGGCCCATATGTGCGAGCGCCGTGGTGCGCCTGCTTAAAGGAATATTAGAATGAAGGTAAGGCACTCGCTGGAGGAAACTTGCAGGGTTTACCCCGTGAGACTAAAGGCTGGTTAAATAAATATGTCTTAGCACAGCTGAGGCTTGGCAAGCAGCGTCTCTGGCAAACACTGAGGGAGGAAGTTCTTCAGGGTCTGGGCTTTCAAGGAGGGAGATTCCTCTGCTGGCTCTGAGCCTCTGACGAGGCTGAGAGCCGAGGCGCAGAACTAGCCAGTGACTGCGGGAGGCGGAGAGGATGCTGCAGACTCACCAGGCAGCCCCCAGCTCCTGTGCTGGGATGCAGACAGGCAAAGAAGGAACAGGAGGAAGACAAGAGCGTGGTGCACTTGCTTGCCCTGATGCTGGTACCAAGGCCTTAGCTCTCTTATATGGGAGGAGGACCGTGTTGGGTGACTCCCTTCTCAGCAGGGGTGAGATTTGGAGCAAATCGACTTGCGGAGCTTGACCCTTTCTCCTCACTCAACTGGAACCAGAACTGGAAAGCTACTGGCTTCCCCGCTGGTGCTGCAAAGTGACGGCTGTGTCAGCTGAGCAGCCAGGCAGTTTTGACTGCTGTTAGTTCCCAAGTGGGGTCTCATGGTGGTAGAAGAGCATGGGCTAGTGGCTCAGGGTCCTGCTTGCCAGGAGAGGTGTGGAAGGGAGAGCGCTGCGTGCCCTCCAGCGGATTTGCCGTTGGGACTGAACAGATTGGCATTCCTGTTTGTGCTGCAGCCGCAGCTGTGAGGAATTGCCTTTGTATGGACACAGCATTCATATGCAGAGGTGCTGGGCTGGAGCTCATCGGGACTGGAACCTGGTGTCTACCTGACATTGCAGTGGCATTAAAAACAATCTACCCTCGTTGTACAAGAATGGCACCGTCCTTTCTCATTAGAGTGAGCGTGCGGTGCACTTTCCAAGGCTACTTGTTTCCTGAGTTGTTCTGCTAAGACTGCAGCAGAGACCAGCTAATGTCAACTGTGGGGCAGTTATTTTTGTGATGAGGCAACCAAACTTCTTCAGGCTGAGCCTCAACTCGATTAATTGGGAGTATCCTGTCATGTGGGAACAGCTTGTGATTGCAAGCTGCCTGGACTTGTTGCACCGGACAAGTTGCATATGCAACGGTAAGGGCATGCAGGAGAGGTAAGGCTTCTCCTTCCCTTTCCTGGCTCTTTCTGCTCAAGGTAAGTGTTGTAGGAACCTGGTAGCATCTTGCAGGGAGGATTCCAGGTTGTAAGGAAATGAAGGGGTGCCAAATCTGTATTGACATGTTTGCAATGCTAGGTGGAATTAAGATGCTGGTGTAAATGGTTGGCTTAGCAAAGAGTGGGTTTAGTCTTAGAGCTATGGCGTCCTTCCATGCTATTACACAGCATGCGAGGCATGAAATCGATGCAACCGTGCTTTTAAGTAGTTAGCCACAGGTTTATAAACTGATGGCCTAGGAACAGTGAAAACAATTATGTGCATATTCCAACAAGCATAGACTTATACGATGTGCTAACAGACCACAAGGCCTGCAGAGCATCCCCTGTGCAGCGTGGAGCGGCTGTGTGACGCTCTGCAGTAGCTGGCAGAGGAGACCTCTGGCCTCCAGCATCGTTAGCTGCTAATTGTGCCTGCACTGCACGGCATGTTCTGCAGAAGATCCAGGAGAGCACAGGTTCATAGCCAGCCAGAGACTGTACTCTGGTTCCACTTCCTTTGTAAAGAAAGAACCGTAAGAACCTTAGCAATACTAGAGGGTTTCGGGATGGTAGTGGTCTACATCAACATGCCAAATGCTGCAAGATCTGGGCTGGCATCTGATCAGGAAAGTCTGAAACTGCTGGGAAAATCACTTGTGTGTGCAGGTTGTTGTCTACTGGGGGAGCTTTAGTTCCCAAGAAATGCCAACGTTATAACCTTCATGAGCACTCCGTGCCCCTGAGGAGGGAAGGGACATTAATTAGTTGTTCCATCCAGCACAGGCTGGTCTGAGATGTAATTGTATCAGGCCACTGTTGGGAGCAGCGATGGATGGTATGGTTACCTGCTCCCTTCGTTCCCTTTGTCCTGTGAGCTGTGCAGCAGCAGGTTGGTGTCGGGGCTGCCTGGCAGCCCATCAGTTCCGGGCCCAGAGCTCCCTGTGCAAAAGATTTTGAGAAAGTTTAGTCATCCAGAGCGAGACGGAACCTGATGTTTTTGCACAAGGAATGTTTGTGAGCCTCCGGCTCGATGTGTTCCCGCTATGTGGGTAGCTTAGGCTGGAAAGAATTGATTGAGGTTAAGTGCTGGCTGTTTGCATTTTCTCCTGAAATGAGTAAAAATATGTAGTTATGATTTTGAACATGAAATTCTGTAACTATAGTATTCTTTAAAATTACTTTAAAGAAAAAGGTTTTGCTATCTTCCATAAGGGTTAACCACAGAGTGGCCACATCAGTGGCTTTTTCACAAAATGTAGCATTCCTCGACACTTCACTGAAGTGTTACAGTGTGAATACAGCAAATTACTTTATTGCAAAATTGATTGCGAGTTGTTGCTGCTTCGCTCATTACAATTTGTGTGAGTGCTATTGGAGTTTTTAAAATGTATTGCTCTGTACAAAACTTTAAGTCGCTAATGATGAGAAAAATTACCTGGGAAATTAGAGTCAGTCGAGTAATATTGGTGGTTCATTTGTCAGATTTCTGGATAAGCTTTGTCTAAATAATTTGGCAAACAATTTTGTCTTTATTCTTAAGTCCTTTGAAGCTTTTCCAGTTCATTGTTGTTGGAGATGGGGCTGTCTTTGGAGATGCATGGTCAGTGTAGACAGAATATGCTGACCTTGCAGGTGTTAGGCAGCGACTATCAGCCTGCTATGCAGAAGTAGCCCAAATGACATCCTCATCTTCTGACAGGTATTGCCAAGTGTGCTAGCATTGTTATTTTGTGATGTTCTCCTTTCTGATTCACATTCGAGGAAGCACAGCTTCTCTCCTAAGAAAGCCTTGCGTCTAACAAGTAGAACCAAGCTCAAATCCAGCCCTAGTGAAAATGGGTGGTGAGACCACGTGCAGCTAACTGTTCGCTTAGCTTTCTGTAGTTCGCTTTAGCAGGGTCCTCTGAACGTGGGTACGTACTGTCTATTCTGCAAAATGGAACTGCAGAGCATGAGAAAAAAATAGTGTGTTGATGGGATCACCCTATGCAAGTCTGCTGTTAGTGTAGCTACACCAGCAGTTCGTTGATATGAAGATGCCATTGCTGATGTGCGAGAGCTGATTACCTGGGTTTTAAAGTAGGATCCAACATCGATACCCCAGGTCCTCAGAGGGGGAGATGTTATAACTGGTGCCAGGTGTGGTGGCCTTGTTGGTTTGATTTCTTTGACTTTATAGGATCGATAAGATAAAAATAGGAAGAGACCATAGCAGGCTCTTCAGTCTCCATACTAAAAACGTCAAAGGCGTCCTGTTTTTTTTTCCCTACCCCTCGGAAGTCCATGGCTCATATGCAGATACCTGCACGATCTGAGGATGTATCACTTAGAAAACAGGAGGTTGCTGTAGGGGACAAAGCTGGCATGATTTTACTTTGAATTTTAGGAGGGTTTGGGTCTTAATAGGATAAAGGCTGTCAAACGTGTCAGGAGTTAGGGCAGTCTCCGAGACCCTCTCTTTCCTCCCCTCCCCTCTCTAATGCTCGCTCTTATGTTGATCATGTTCCAAGATGAGCGAGTGGTGTGTGCATGTTTGATGGCACCTAATCAAAGTGCTCCTGTGTCCTCCTGAGACTGGGACTTAGCGTGGAGCTACACTTACTCCTGCGACCCAGCTGCTCTGAGGTTTACCTGAGACCATGGCCTTTCTCTCCTGCTGCAGGCCCTAGGATTTATAAACCCTAATCATTTGCAACTGACCATCTATTCTTGTTCCCAGAATCAGTCTCGCCTTTGATACCATGACCTGCTGTCTTGCTTCTACAGTCCTGTGTCCACTTGAGTGTCTTGTGTTTTATGGCAGGCGAAACCTGATGATTTTTCTGTGGGATTTTCACCCTGCCAACATTACTCCTTCATTTTGGAAGGAAACAGTCCCGTGTCAACAGCTGCATAACTAACTTGCTGCCTTTTCCTTTGTCTCCTTTTTCCCCCAGGAGCTGTTAGTTAATTCTGGATAAACATCAGCCTCTAAAGAGCAGAGGACAGGGACCACAGACGCCCTTGGAAGCCCCAGCATCCTTCTGGATAGACACTGACCAAAACTGGTGCCTTCTGCCCTTCGCGGTCCAAGACAACGAAATGATTCCTCTTCTAATTGCCTGCATGTATCAGTCTCAGTGGATGTTCCTGGAGTTGGGAGGAGGGTCCCGGGAGAGGGGGACGCTACAGTTTCCTTTTTTATTGTATTACAATGTAAAGAATCCTATTGACCCCAGGTGCTTCCAGCACAGCTTGTAGCTTGGAGGCTTGCCCAAGGCGAGCCTGGTTCACCCTGTTGCTAGCTTTGGTTTCACCAGTCCACATCTGAGTTTCAGGAGCTGTTATCTTTGTCCATTTGCTCTGGAGAAAGGGGTTTGAAGTATTTGGAAGTAACCCTAACTGGCTTGTTAGGATTAACTGTTCCTAGCATGCTCTCATCGGTTACACCAGCAGGCGCGTTTCTTCCCTTCCAAGGGTCCCTCCTAAACAATAAAGTGTTTAATGGTCACTGTGTGCTGTGAGATACTTTCAGTCCCATGAGTTTGTAAATTGCTGGTTTTCTGCCTCCTGCCCATGCCAACAAAAACGCCAAACAAGTGTGGGGAATAGAAATATTTCAGGTCACAGTTTATAAATCACAAAACTTGTTCGTTTTGGTCCTGGGCTCAATGACTGTGGCTTATTTGAAAGTACTTGGAAGAGTGCAAAGTCCTGGCTGAAGGGAAAACCGGTGTTGGTGAATCATACTGAAAAAACCTTTGCCTGCTGAACGCAGAGCCGGAGTTCTCTTTCCTCGCACCAGCTCTTGTGTGCAGATCTTGCTTTGTCTGCCACAAACCACCGTCCCTTTCAGCCTTGCGCTCGGTTTTGATCCCTCTCCTTGTGGAGCGGCGGGACAGTGGGAGCTGCGTGCCTCCGGCATTTCGTCCTCGTAGAGGTAGGTGCGTCAGGTTTGCAAAAGACCTGTCGGCAAACCAGGGGAGCAGGTCTAGCTTGGTAACTTGATTCTCCTTCTCTGGCTGAAGCTTCTCCTCTGGCAGCGTTTGCTGCTCGTGTCCTCTCTGACTGTAACTGACAGTTTCTGAAGAATGTGAACATGGATTTTTGGAGGTCATGTCAAGAGTTTAATGTAGTCTTTATGAAAATGGATGAGGGGGGCTGAGAGTTGTTTTCTGTGTTATATTCTGCTTCGTCTCTTTTTCCTTTAGGCAGCAACTTAGTGCTTTACATCTTCATTAAAGCAACAAAACGCTTTTCCTTCTTGTGGAGAGCTGATGCCACAACCCGCTTCCTCCTTAGAAGCGATGTTTGCTTACCCATGGCTCATCTCTGTTCAGTCTCAGATCTTGCAAAAATTCTGGCGTTTTATCACTGTGCAGGTCAAACTTGCTGTCCCCAAGGGCAAGTTTTCCAAAGCAAAGTAGGACACTTGGTGCCCTCAGATCTGTTTGTAGCAGTACTGGGTGGGCGTTTGCTGCTGCTGCTGCCATTGCCGGCTTTTGGATCTGCTTGGGATAGCCAGGTTCTACAGAGCCGCAAAACTTCTGACTCTGCACGCGGAAATTTGGGGCACCGAGGTCTATCCCTGACCAGATTTTAAATTATTGTTGGCCTGAAGAGAAAAGTACCTGTTTCGTCTCTTCCTCATTTTCCTCTTGCCCCCATCCAATATTGCCTGGGCATGAGTAATTTGCATGTCATTATTTCAGCTGCCCTAAATTGGGGGGGACTGTGATGCCAGGGCTGATTATTTGGCGGCACTGGACAATTTTCTCCGTTAGGCAACTGTAATACATTTCCATGTTCTTTTATAATGAGCTTTATTTACCAAATTGGCAATTCCTCTGTTGAGAAATAACTGATTACAGCATTCAGGGAGTCGCTGTCATCTCAAGATATGCAGGTGTCTGTGGAACATAAACAGATGTGATCATTCAGACAGTGAACTCAATTGATAGAGGGTAGGGGGAAAAAAAATCAGCCATAAAATCATAAATGTAACATCTCCAGCTAATGTTGGCCAGGTGCACTGCGGCTGTTTTGCAGCCCAACAAGGACAAAGTGGCACTCTAAGGCCATCCGGTACCTCCAGATGAGGGACTGCTTGATTATTAGCTGAAAATATACCTCTTGCCTGTCATCGCACTTCAGTACTGGCTTGCCTGACTCTCGCTCTCTGGTAGTCTCTGAGGACAGACGTTAGTTCATTGCGTAGCCTTGAAATGGGAAACTCCTCTGTCCTGCCACGTTGGGTTTGATTTTTAGCTTACTCCATGATGAACGTCTATAAACTTCTTGGTGATGGTGTGTGTGGGGATTGTGGTCCCATCTGCCTTTCGGGCAGTCTCTTTCCTTTAGTGTTTCCTAGTGCCCAGGAGCAGTTTGTTGCTGCTGTTGCCCTAATCATCAGCTCAGGTATCTGAGCCTGGGGAAAAAAAAGATGAGCAGGGATGTCGATAGGAAATTGCTGAAGATGACGTTCAGTTCGCAGAGCCTCAGTTGCCATCCAAATGAAAAACACACAGGTAACAGCTTCAAGTGAGTGTTTTCTCTTTTTTTTTCTTTTTTTCTTTTTTTTTTTCCCCCTCCCCTCATCTTTGCTCCTCCTATACTAGTGAGGCTGTTGCAAAGAAGGAAGAAGCCTTGCATCCCTTTCCTTAGGTTTCTCCTTGACTGCTTGTTGGATATTCGGAGCATGAATTTTTTTTTTTTTCATGCAAGATTGTGACAGCAGGTGTCAGTTACGCTCCAAAGTGGCAGAGATCATTATTCCTGGAGCCTGGTGTCCAGTGTTGAATAAACGTCCTTATCACACAGCTAACCGTCACAGTTGGCATTAATGGGCAGCCAGGACAGCGGGATAAACAAGGTCTGAATCTGTTGCAGAGGCTGAATTGGAGGCAGTTTCCTCCAAAGGCAAGTTTGAGGAAGGGTAGGGGCAGCCAGCCACGCTGCTGTCCGTGCTGGATAAAAAAGAGCTCTTTTTGCGTGCGGGAATATCTGTGACCCGTTTCACCTACTAAAACCAAACCTGCCCCGTGCCAGATGCAGTCGCGGCGCGGTGCTCTGTTCAGCTGAACAGCTGCGCGGCCATTCTGCCTGCCCGGTTATTGCAGTTCTGTGTGCGAATGGGGTAATCGTGTGTACAAATGCATGCGGTAATTCGGATGCAATGTGCACAATTGTGGTAATTTCATGTGAAAATACAGGCTTGCAGAGCGCCCGCTTTACCAGTATGAATTGTTTTAAAACCGGCCAGATGAATGGAAGGAGCAACCTTTTTATTTGCGCGTGATTTCTTAGTGTTGCAGGAAGGAAAAAGAACCAAACCAACGAAGTTAGAGAAGATACAGCAAATAACAGAACTGGTAGAAATTTTCCAGTAGGCTTCGATAGCTTTTTAAATGAAACATTCAACAAGCGCTTTGAGATTCCGGTGTGCAAGAACATCTCAGGCTCTCTAAGCACCAAATTTGTGATCTTGCATAAGAACACAACCCATTGCCTCCTGTTGTTAATATTTCACACTTGGCTTTGCAAGACGCTGTATCTAATATCCTCTCTGCATTCGGGCTCCTACCAACTCTGCCTTGTCCATAACGGGAGAGGCGGGAGGAGGAAGGCAATTGCCAAGCGTGTCTGTAATCTACGTAGGAGGGTTTTGTGTAGCTGTAGGGGGAGAAGAGTAAGTCTCATTTCCTATTTTATAGTCTGCTGAATCCTGTGATCTCACGCTGTGTGCTCCTTTTCCAGGCAGAATTTTTCAATTTGTCTTTCAAGTTGTTGTTATTTTTTATTTCCAAACTGGTTAAAAGTGTTTGTCTGTAGCTTGTCGCTAAATTGTTTATGTCTGATTCCCTAAAACGCTTCATTGCCAGTCTTGTACGCGTCTCAGGACCGCCTTCTTCTTCTCTTTGCCTGGTGACTTGGTCTTTTGGGGTTAGAAGCAGTATAGGTACAGGGATTCTCCACTCGTTCCTTCCCATTCCCTCTAGGAGTTGCTATAACTAGACGCACCCGGATAAAATACAGCCTGCAACTGCTTACAGCTCTTTTGGGAGCTGTTGCACCCAGCGCTGTAGAGTTATCAGCCCCTTTTCAGAAACCTACGGGATCCTGAAGGGCCTTTCAGAGCCCTGCGGGGTTGTAGCCCCACACCTGCTGCCATTTTTTAAAATTTTATTTTATTTTATTTTATTGTAATCCTTGGAAGAAGATGGACGGGCTATTCCTGAACTGACTCTCCTACCCTCCTTCTCTCTCAGCCTTATCACTCTGCTCTTGGTATGTCTTGGTTTCTCGTCGCTTCCCCGGTTTTCCTGGGCTGATGCCTGGGGAGGGTGAAGGGTGATGCAGACTGAAGTGATTAGCCTGGACCAGTAGTCATCTTCTCGCTGAGGTTGTTCAGGGCAAGTAATGACGCCCCTCCGTCTCCCCCTCTGGTGTGTAATTACGCTGGCAGAGAGGTAGTTGCGCAGCCTGGGGCAAAGCCAGAGGGAGCGAATGGAGCAGCCGCTGGTCTCAGGAGGGCTCTGTGTCAAAAGCTTGTCTTGGATTTAATGACACACATGCTCTTCTCAGACTTTTTACAGGGGCCGGCACATGGCAGAGAACTTTTCCTTTGTCGTCTTCGTAAGGGAGAGCAGCAAACAAACTTTTGTTTCCAAGTTGGAGATGAAATCAACTGCTCCCTCTGGGGTATGTAACAAACTGCTCCTGAAGCTGGTTTCCCCTAATTTAGGTGAGTGGCCTGAATTAGACGCTCTTCCTGCTTGCACTCAGTGGAGTAGCTTGTGCTTGATCCGGCCATTTCATTTGTGCAATGTGCTGTGAGAGGCTGATAGTACTTGTGTCTGGTTCCTGTATTGTTTTGTGGGGGAGCCGTTGCATGGAGGACTTGCTGTCCCAGGGAGTGCAGGGGAAGGGGCAGTGGGGACCTGGAGTCTCATTTTGATTCCTACCTTGTCCCTTCCTTTGTTTTCCAAAACTTTGTTTAGAAATAAATATCATTTCTGATATCTTCAGAGCAGGTTTGCAGTTGTCTTCATTCCCACCTCCTACTGCTAACATTTACGGCAAACTGGTGCGTGCAGTTCAGTCCTATACATTTCCTACTTCCTTCTCTACAGAATTTAAAAACAAAAGAGTTCTTTACTGCTTAAGACCAGGCAAGATTATTGGCTGACCCAGACTGCGGAGCGGGAGATGGCCGAGGGCAAGGAGCGGCTATAGGAGGGCTCATTCAGCCGTGCTGCAGTCAGTAGCTTTCCGAGCATCGCGCTGGAAACTCGTAGTCCTTTTGACTTCTCTGCGTTTGGTCCTTACCGATTTTGGCTGTAATGAAAAGGGCTTGTTTTACTTGAATTGTACGTGCTCTGAGGCAGCTGCTGCTTTCTGAGAGCTGTGTGCCTGTCGCCCCCGCGGGGGTGCAGTGCCCGGCTGCTGGTGGCCCTGGTTGAGTACATTTTGGACCTGGTGATACACTTGAACTGCTTGTCCCTGCCCCGGCGAGACCCTTCTGCAGCTATGGCTGACTGTGCCTGCTTGTCCTTGGTCAGTCCTCGCCTGCACTGGTGGGCGATAGGGCTGGAAGCGCTCTGTGCCCAGGTGTGCGTGCTCCAGCCGTGCCCTCTGCGTGTGGCTCTGCGCCTGCGGGGCTCTGCCTGGCTCTCTGGGTGGGCATCTCCTCCTTGGGTACGGGGCAGAGCTGCTCCAGGGTCCGCTGGTCGCTGAACAGGCAAGTTGAAGGGCTGCTGTTCCCGAGATCCATCTCGGATCTAAGAAGGCTCGTTTTGACCCAGTTGCATTGTTAGCCTGGCTGTGTGGGTGGATAACTTAAGCCTTACAGGTGAGGAGAATATCCACGGGCACCGGGGACGAGGGTGTGCAGGAGCCGTCCGAGGGGTTCCCTGTGGCAGGGGCAGGAGCGTGGCTCTGTTTCGGTACCCGGCGCTGAGGTGCGAGTGGAGTTGGACTGGGTCTGTCTGGCAATTTTTTTTTTTTCTTAGGGCTTTATATCAGTTTTCTGTTAGTCCTTGAACTGCCTGAGAGAATTTCTGTAGTGGGCACCAGCTGAGGGACGTGAGTGACACTCCCTCAGAAGGAATGAGGAAGGCGTTATTTTTTCCCTCCTGCACCTCTTGCACATCCCTCTGTATCCATTGCCTTGGCAATGGAGTCCATCGTCATAGCGAGTTTGATTTCTGTTTTCTATGAATGGGGAGTGCCACTGTAAGTCGGGATTAGCTAAACGTAACATTAAAAATAAAGCACAGCTATTAATTTAATGGGTTCCTCGTTACAACCATCATAAAACAAGTAAACAGGAACTCTGCCAGTACTGCCGTGCATTCCCCCTCCGAGCGGCTGAACCAAGGGAGAGATTGGAGTTTTTGCCATTTGATAAAGCCGTGTGCAAGCGTGGCTTTTTAAAAATTAATTCTTTACTTTTCCTTCAGTAGCCTTTCAGCTGCTGAAGTCTGGCTGGTGACTGCAGTGAAGCTTCATGGCTCTTAACGAGACAGGGGGGAAACGCCAGTTCAGGATTTAGCTTAAATCATATCAGCCTAAATAAAAGCTTACAAAAGGCAGAGAAATTGCTCTTTATGGGCTGCTTCAATGAAACAGCCTTCATAGTCCCTTTAATCCCTATTTACTTATTTTTCTTTGCAAGCTTTCTTTGTGTCGGGACTTTTCCCCTCTACTCCTTAGCTCCCGGTGTGCTGTTGCCAGCTAATGACAACTTCCTCGGATTGCAATTTATTGGATTAAATGGATCGGCGACGTCCATCTGTGATGGCCTCATAGGCTGAGCCGGGCATCCCCGTGCGTTCCGGGTGTCCGAAGCCACCTTTTGCCATGAGGTTTGCGCCGGCTCCCAAGGATGGCTCCGTGGTGGGAAGGCAGACAGGGTTGTCCAAGCAGAGCGGAAGCTGAGACCAGTAGGCTTATCCGTGTGCTGGGCTTGTTCCAGACTTAAATCAGGTGCTTGTGCTGTCAGATCTTTAAGTTAAAGGGGTTACAAAGAGAGAAAACGCTCATCCATTTATTTCAAGACTACGTTCCAGTTATTTTATATAGTGCCTTCTGGTACCCTGAAGTATACATTCCCAGGCTGGGGGGGTGGTTTGGAAAATGGAATATCCACAGCAATATATTTAATATACTTCATGGCTGCTTTCCCTAACACCCTAGTGAAACCCAGCCGCGAAAGCTCGGTGCCAGCTGTCGGTTCCACCCAGCCNCCCCCCGGCCCCGTTGCCAGCAAAAATGAACGATGCTGTCTGAAGGAAAGGGTCACCATTTAGTCCGTGGCCAAACGGATAGAGAAGAGAAAATATGCTTCGGAGTCTAAGCTGATAATCTTCTTGGAAGCACCCTCAGAGAGCAGGGTCTGGTTCTTCAGCTCCTCAAAGAACGGAACAGATGTCCTCTTCGGAGGCTGCATTGCTTGTTGCTGATATAAGCTCAAGTAGTTTTGTTTGAGGCTATTTTCAATCAATGAACGGGGTTAGATCTGAATGGGCTTAGATCTGTGCAGGCTGTAGGAACCCGATGTCAAGGGGACAGTGTGGCATCAGGAGAAAGGAAGTCCTTTGTGCCTGATGGGCCAGATGTTTCAAAGTGTGGTTCTTCTGCTGGGTAAAAGTCTCTGTTCAACAGGGTGAGGAATTGCACTGAAAAATGAGACCCATGAGCCCATAATTTTAAGGTAATCTATACTATCCTTCTAACCGTGAACTTGGTCACTGCCCACCCGTGCTCATGGTTTTGGGATTGCTTGGGAGGCCCGAACTCATACAGCTCTCTGGGAAAACCAAGCACACCCATTAACAGTGAGGTTTTAATAAGTTGTACTCAAGAGAACTGCGCTTCTAGATCGCGTTTTAGTCACCCCTGGGACTGGAAGCTGATGCTCTAACGCTGCTGCAGACCTCGCAGCACTCCTGGGCAAGTAGATGACAACATAATCGCAGCTGTTCTCAGGAGAGCAGAATTCTGCCGTTCTCAACTTGAAAGCAAATTAGGTTTTAATAAGGAGTACGAGGTAAAGCGTTCTGAGACTCGGAAGCCTTTAGCAGCCATTGAGAATGTGGATGGAGGAGCAAAAAGTATGAATCGTGGCTCAGCCCTGCTACTGCCCACAGTGCCCACGGGGCCACCCTGTGAGCAGGGCTCCCCGGGGAGACCTCCTGGCTCTCCTTGCTTCGTCTGGCCCAAAGTGGTTACTCCCACCCAGCCTTAGATTTTAAGGCAAGTAATTTATAAACCAATCTGTAATATTTGCTCTTGTTGCTCCAAATCCCCACGTATCCTCCCAAAACCCCTTTCCAGGTTTTCGAGTTGTACCAAAGCTCTACCTGAAGCCTGCAGGAGAAGCTCCTTTCATCTCCTGGTGTCCCTATGTCCAAAAAGGCTGTGCCTGGCCCAGGGCTGTCTCGCCCATGCTGAACCTGGGGGCTGAGCGCTTTGTGGGAGCGGAGGGGAAACGCTCATGGAAAAGGAGCGGTTGAAACGTACCTTTGAGTGTTAACTTAGTTCTGGTTTCCTGAGGGTTCTCCAAGTCCTGGAAATTCGGGTTAGTGAGTAATGGCCGGTGAGTCTCAGAGCTGTGCAATAAATTCACGGACTTTTCCATCCTCGTGGCCCTGGGTGCAGTGAATTAAGTGGTGTAACGGTGCCTTTTAGACTCACCTTCTTAATTGCAAAGTCATCGGTGATTTTGTAGCCCCTTAGTGCTGATGGAGATAATTCCTACCCCAGGAGTGAGAGCCGGATTTCTGGAGAAGGCTCAGGCAGTTTCTGCCCTTCCTGAAGCGCTCTGCAGGGCTCCGGGGACGTCTGCGCACGCCGAAAAGCAAACTGATGCTGCTGCCTCTGCCTCATTCCACCCCCCCGCACCCCCTCCCCGACAAGTAATTGAGTGGTTGCACTTTATTAATGCCAACGACTTTCTCGTTTGAGCTGTTAGTGTACGGTTTGATATTTATATTTATTTATTTGTAACATCCAGGCTTCGTACTGTCTGGATTAATCCTCAAGCTAATCTGATGCTGAGCTATTACTGTGACAATTGAGTATACAATTTGACATTCGCGCTGTACCTTGTGTAGCTAATTTATGTAACTCAATTTATAAATTACATAAATTGGTTACATAATTTACCACATACCTTGTACACTTCACAGTAATATTCCCAGCTTGCAATTTAAACAATCCTTATAGTGAGAATAATTTACACTGAAGACTCTTGAATAATTTTGCAATCTACTCCTGGACAGATAAGGAGCCGCCTTTGTTGAATGAACGCTTCCTGGTGTTGGTTTTAACTTATTAATCACCCCGTCCCAGTTCCTGGGTGATCCGTAGCCCCTGTGTGCGTCCTCCTGGGCGATGCCGTGGTGGCGGAGCTGGACCCTTGCAAAGGTCCGGGTCTTCAGCTTGTGCCTTTCGGGAGCCTCCTGCCTGGGAGCGATGAATTTCTCCCTCTGTCACCCAGTGGAAACCGGGCTTTGGTGCAGCCGATCCTGCCTGGAAACCCAGCTCTGCTGCCTCTGGCCTCATCCAGGAGCATGGACCTGGGCTTCTCCAGCACCCACCCAAGCATGTGTGGGGTAGATGGGGGTATAATCGCAGTGAAGGGGGCGGTGGAGGGAGAGGAAAGGGCTTTGCAATTTTTTTGGGAGAGCTTGTGGTGCAGGGGTGGAGAACATCTCCATGGGTTGTGGCCCGAGCAAGTTACGTGTGATGAACCCTCAGGAAACCTCTGCTTCACCCAGCTGGGGCTTAGAGGGAGACAGATCCTGCTCTAACCTTGTGCCACCAAGGTATCGAAAGGATGTAGTGAAAGGCACGTGGAGGAGGAGGAGGATAGTGCTGTTCATCGCCCCTTGCCCGAATGGCCCGTGGGGCATCGACTGGCTGATCTGCGTCGCTCCCGGGCGCTGGCGTTACGTGAGTTGCTGTGAGTGTTACTGTGGGGCTCGCAGGGCTGAGCCTGGCTGTCCCGCGGCGTCGGAGCCCAGAGGCAGCCCTGTGCCGCTCCACACGGCTGGGGCATGGTGTTGGCTGCTGCCACAGCCACAGTGCTCCTGCTCTCCAGGCCTGGCTTTGTCCCTTCCCCTCTTCTGGAGTCCGCGCGGTGGCCAAAAAGCTCCTGTGAGGGCAGCAGCAAAGCAGAGCGGTGCCAGGGCAAGGAGCAGGCGGGCAGCAAGGACTCGGCAGGCAAGTTGCTCCTGTTACTATCAGCATCACCTTCCTTTTCCTTGTCCTGTGCTTTTTGTCCTGCTGTTGCTTTCCCTCCCCTGCTTTCCCCAGGAGGGGACAGCGGTGACAAAGACCATTAATTTGGGGTCCAGCTGCTCCAAACCCCCATCCTACCCCCAAGCTGTTGCCCTGTGAGTGGTGCCTCCAAGCACCACTGATACCGAACCTCCAAACAAGACATTAGGGAGCACGGGGACGTAAGTCATCTCACAGTCCTGCTGGCCACCATGGCCAACAGCCACTTCCCACCGATGCCCAACGCTCTCCCCTTCCCCATGGCTTTGCCAGGAGGGGACGTTCCCTCCTCCCCCGCCTCCGGCCCCCAGCCATCCAGGGGACCGGGGCTCTTCCCAGCTCTGCCTTTGCTCCTTCGATTTACCTTCCAATTAGGAGCAACAAATGAGATGTTCTGTGCACACAACCCCGGCACGTGCGTGAGCTGGACCCACGCACCCCAAACCCGCGTGGGCAGACCCCGACCCGGCCAGCTCCCGTAATTATCTCCTGCAAGGCAAAACAATTAGGAGTCTTTGCTCTCCTCTCCCTCCCTCCCCCCCTTCCTCTTCATTGTTCTTGGCAAAAAAAGGTTAATTAAACTCAGAAAATATCCCTTTTCTCCCCCCTCCTAAGCATGAGACTGTTAATTTTCTCTTTATATTTGTATTTAATTAATTCCTGCAAAGGCTCCGACTATATTTTTTTGGTATAATTTCTTCCTTTGTCTCTCTCTCTCATTGTTAATCCTTGCATATTCAGTTTTTCCCCTCCCTTTTCCCCTATATTTGAAATTCTATTACCATTTCAGAAGGCAGGCGNCGGGGGGAGGATGTCACCGTGCTGCCTGCGGCCTTTGCAGCCCCTCTGTCCCCGGATCGCTCCGTCAGGCCCCAGCAGCTGTGCATGGGGATGGGGTGACACGGTGACAAGCTGTCCCTGACACCTTCCATGTGCCTTCACGCCCCCTGGGAGCCAGCCCTGCACCCCCCACTTTGCTCTTTTTGCGCTGAGGTGATGCTGTGCCGTGTTGCCCCCATGTTTTTAGGGGGAGCTGGGCTGTGTCAGAGGGTCCCCGCTGTTTTTAGGGTGGGCTCCTCTCCCCAGCCCCACCAGCAGCCACCATGACAGCGGGACTGAGAGCAGCAGCCCCAAACCTGCCTGTGCAGGGCCAAGGGGTTTCTTCTCGGGATGTCCCTGGGCAAAGCCGTGTGTCCTGCGTCTCTCTGGGCGATGCACGTGCCTCGGGGCGTCTGGTTTTTGGGCACAGGGTCCTGCAGCTCGTGCGTTCGGGATGTGGCCATGGGCGCAGCCATCACCCTGTGCCCGGGCCCACCTTGTCCTCACACCCTGGGGGGGGTGCCGGGGTAGTGGGGTTAACGCACCTGCTGGCGGGGGAAAAACACGAGTCGGGGTTTATT
>VWZL01002316.1:239130-255185 GCA_013396915.1 Stercorarius parasiticus | reverse complement strand
GCTGGGGGCCCTCCGTGGGCCGGCGGGGCCGGGCATCCCTTCTGGCAGGCAGCACAAGATGGCACTGTCGGTCCGCACTTCTGCCGGAGCTGCTTCCCGGCTCCCGCTGGGCTCGGGGCCGGGGGAAGCCCCGGGGGGCTGCTGGGGGACGGGGACCGGGGCTGGGACAGGGGGACGGGCCGTGTCCCCACGCTGCCCTTGGCTGAGCTCTGCTCTTGTGGAAAGCCGGGGCGCATCAATGTGAGCATCCCGGACAACCCCGGTATCGGAGAGGTAAAAGCCGGGCTGTGCCCAACTGCAGGACTTGGGCTGAGGCCTGTCCAAACTCGTGTCACGTGTGGCCCGCAGAGGACATGAATGCTGGTTGTGGCCCCTGGGGCAGGTGCATTAACTGAGAGGCCCGGGGGGGCAGGAACTGAGCACCGCACTGGCTGGTGATGTCCTGGGACTCAGGAGAATGTCCCTCACCCTGGGACAGGGTGGGAGCTGCAACCCCCCGGCAGCGGCAGGAGCCTCCCCGTGGGACAGGGCCGCAGTCGTGGCGTTGCTGCCCCGCGCAAACACCCAGCCCGAGCTGGATGGCAGCCGCTGCGGCGTTTCTGTGATCCCAAACAGTCCCTGAGCGGGGTCCGGGAGTTACGCTCCTGCTGGGGGGCTGTGATGGGTGGCCCTGTGCCCTCCTCGGGCTGGAGGGTCCCGGTGGGGCAGGAGCATGCTGTGCCCGTGGGTGTTGGAGGATTAAACAGGAGCGGAGCTGGTGGGACATGATGGGGAGCTGACGCAGGATGCGAGAGCCCGGAGAAAGTTTTTAGGTCTGGGGATAGCAGCCCGGGGGCGGCGGGAGCGGGGACACGGCTGCCGGAGCTGCAGAGCCCCCCGGGGAGCAGCGCTCCCCCCCCCTCCCTCGCTGCGGTGTAAATCGTGACGGCTTGGACTGAGCTGGAGTGAAATATTCCCTGTTTCTTTGCCCAAATCTGTAGCTTCCTTCTGGCTCCGAGGCTCTGGGCCATATTGCACATTTGAATTTAAAAGCAGACTTGTGCTTGGGCTTGTTATTTATTTATTTATTCGAGAATTATTATTTTCTTTCAAATCAAGGTCCTTTTTTGCTTCAGCTCGACGCTTCGTCCTGGAGGGGTGGCTGATGGACCAGGGTGCGGAGGGCTGCGGGCAGGAGGCAGCGGTTGGTCCCTGGCCCTGGGGGGTGTCCTTGGGGACGTCTGGAGCCCGGGGATGAGGAGGGTGGTGGAGGGGAGAGCCTGGGAGCCCGGCGCTGGCTCCCAGCCCTGAAAAGGGAGGTGCTGAGTTAAGGCGATAGCTGGGGGATGCTGGTGGGCACCCTGCTTCCCCTCCCCGCTGCAGGATTTGCCATCTGCTGTGCGAGAAGCGGCATTTGCTCGCTTCGGGGATGTCACGCTGGGGATGACACGTCCCTGCGCAGCGTTGCTGGGTTGCCCTGCCCGCGCTGCGCTCTGCCCTGGCCCAGTGAGCCTCGTGTCCCCACGGCTGGGGCGCAGCAGGGCGGGTCTGGGCTCGGGAGGTGGCCTTGTGGTTTGACACGTCTTGGTTTCATCTTCTTCCCTGGAAAGCCAGGAGGTCGGTGGCTGAGACTGCGGCGCGGGATGCCCAAATCCCAGTGGCTGCCTCCTTGCAGGGGCTGTCAAGTATGGTGGGCAGGGACCAGACTCACCCCTGCTTTGGGAATGGGAGCCGCGCTCCAGGAGCATCTTCCATGCAGGACACTGGAGGGAGAGGTGGGAAGAAAGGATGGAGAAAGGAAGGAGGAAACAAGGGTGAGAGAGGGCAGGGGGAAGGACAGGTGAAGCGGGGGGTTGCAGAGAAAAGAGGACGCTGGGGAAGGAGGGGTACAAACGGAGTGCGGGAGCGGGCAGCGGTGCCGGAGGAGCAAGCCCCGCTGCAGGAGCAGCCACCCTGTGCCACACACCCGGCAAACCCGTCTCCCTGTCAGGCTGCTAACGAGGATTAATCACCTGCGTCGGGCTCCTGCACGGGGCCGCGCAACACGACTGCCTCCCCTCTGGTGCGGGTCCCTGGTGGCTCCGCGGGTAATTTATGGCCACGTCGGTGCGGGCGGCTGTTCGCCGGTTGGCAGCTTCGCCGCCAGGCACCTGGCACCTAATTGAAGCACTAAATAACCCCATCGGCTCCGCTCCCCATCCTGGCCACGCTGCCCAAACCGAGCCACAGGTAGGGGGGCTGCGGAGCGGGCGTCCTCCCACCAGACCCCGGCCCCAGAAATCACTGTGCCCCTCTTGCCACCCCCGTGGGCACCGGGGTCCCCGGGCAAGGGGGGCAGATGCCTCTTGGCAGCCTTGGAGCAACTGATGGGGTCCCTTAATTACTCATACCGCAATTAAATGGCATTCACTGATCGCTGCTAAGCCTTGCTCCCTTGCTGCACATGGGGTGGGCGAGCACAGGCAGCCGGTGTCTTGCCCGGCGGAGGCCAGTGGCACTGCTGGCACCTCGCTCCGTGCCTGGGGAAATGCGTGGAGACATATGCTTCCCCAATCTGCTCCGTTCTCGGTGCATTTCGGCTGTCCCCTACAAGTGGTCTTGGAGGGTTTTAGCTGGGGAAGGAGGTGCCAGGGACACTAAGGCAGTGGGATGCCCCGCAGCTGCTGCCGTGGCAAGGGCTGGAAGGGGCAGGGAGAAGTCAGGGGTGGAAGGAAGGCTCCAGGGCCATGTGCTGGGTATTTTTGGGGGTGTGGGCTCTGCTAGAGCTGGGTTTCTGCTCTAGGGTGAACCAGCCTGGTCAGAGCTATAAACCCAACCTATAATCCTTTGCCTTCAAGGATATGGTGTCTCCTGGGCTGTGTCCTGGCTCAAGACAACTGGAGAAATGGAGCAACCACCTCCCCAGGGTCCCCTGGCTGCAGTGAGCACAACCAGCGTCATCTCACCAGTTTTTAAGTCAGAAGGACGTGACCTGACCCGGTGCCCGCAGCCAGCGTCGCATCCCCGGGTGAGATGGCCTCAGCGACGGGTGGGTGGCTGTGGGGGCACTGGGGTCACCCCGGCTGCAGCCAGGGCAGGCCAGGGGGCATGCAGGCTGCTGGCCTTGGCCATCGGCGTTTGGGGGTCCCTGGGGGAGCGCCTCGCTTGCAGCCTGCCCCGGGGCCGGCTGCCACGGCTCCGTACTCCAGCACCTTTGCCGGAGCAGAAAGGCAATGTGTTTCTAGCGCGCCGCTTCTCCTGAGCAGTAATTGCTTTCCGAGGGGTTTGCTCCATGTTCCCGAGCTCGTTTCCCAGTTTGCTACATGGGGAAACTTGCACTCTTCCCTGCTCGGCTCCTCGGGTGGATCTGCCTTCGGACAAATCCAAGTCCCCCGGCATGTGGGTGAGGTCCACGGGGAGAGCAGGGGCCCGAAGGGTGGGAGAGAGGTGTCTGGGGGGGTCCTGCCGGGGCTGGGGGAGAAGGGAGAGCCCCTGGAGGTGCAGGGATCAGGGAGGCAAAGCCCCTGCCTGGGCGGGGAGGTGCTGGGGCAGTGGAGGTGGTGCGTACCTGCGTGATGAGGATTCCTCCCTAACGGTGTGGGGTTTTATAGCCTGGAGCCCCGCGGGGTTGCAGCCTGCACAGCGTCGGGCTGGGCTTTATTACAAGGCGGTTAATAAGTCTGTACTGGGTGGTTTGTTACAGGAGTTAATTTATCCCGGGCCGTTCGCTGATTTGGGTTATCAAGCGCTGGAGCGGGCTGCCTGGGGAAGCGGTGGAATCGCTATCCCCGGAGGTATTTAAAAGACGGGTAGACGTGGTGCTGAGGGACATGGTTTAGTGGTGGTTTTGGCAGCGTTAGGTCGATGGTTGGACTCGATGACCTTAAAGGTCCCTTCCAACCGAAACGATTCTATGATTCAGGCTATAAGGCTCAGCCGCGGCTGCGTCAGGCTGAGCCTCTCCTGCTTCACCACCCCGGCACAGTTTGCCCTTCAGCCTCGCTCCTTGTACCCAGGGAAGGGGCTGGCAGGGTGAGGAGGTGCCCGGCACGGACGGGCTGGGGTCCCTGTGGGGTCCGCGGTGACATCCCCTTCCTTGTGCACCCCAAGGCCTGGCCAGGGCACGCAGCACCGCCTCCCCGGGGGTGACGGCAAAGCCCCAGGGCTCGGCTCGGGCTCCTGCCCGCCCCGGTCACCCCCAGGTAGCCCAGCTTCCTCACCGCACCGCCTCGGGAACCGTCTTTAAGAATACATATTGACATTAAAAAAGGCCCCTCTGTACCTATTAATTGAAGTCATTAAATTTAATGGGATGGTTATTGCATGTTAAATAAATACCAGCTAATTATGAAAAACATATTTGCCAAGGTTTAACTATAGAAAAGATGCCTCAATTACATGGTTATTAAACCTCAAAAAATATACACTTTTAATAATGAAGTGACATTTAAATAACATACATTAACTGTCTTATTAAATGTTGATTCTTTTCATATTTGAGGACTTTAATTTAGAGCGTTTTCCCTGGCACTAACCATACGATGCATCATTAGCTGTCTTTCACTCATCATTTTGTAAACTTTTTTTTTTTTTATAAATACGCTGAAGTGTTTGTGTTTGCTTTTGTTTTTCCAGCTCCCAGCTCTCCCTTCAGGCAGCGGGGATGTGCCAGGGGAGGCTGCACGGAGAGCGGGAACTTCCAGGCTGATGCTTCAAAGCACTAAACCCTTTCCCAAGGATGGTAAACCCCTTCTGAAACCTGTCGTCCTAAAGGAGGCGGGCAGCCGAGCTTTTCAGGATTTCTGGCATGTCCTCATGGAAAGGACCGCTCCGCCTCGCTCTTGGTTTTCCGGATGAAAGAAGTTTGTCGGAAGTAGCCAGGAGATGGGGAGCAGGGTAAGAGGAGGAGCTCAAGGCTGCCATGGAAGCACCAGCCCAGTGCGGCAGAGGGGGGCTTATAGAATCATGTGTTGGGCTGGAAGGGACCTTGAAAGGCCATCTAGTCCAACCCCCCTACAGTGAGCAGGGACATCAACTAGATCAGGCTGGATGAGGCTCTGAGCAACCTGGCCTTGAATGTCTCCAGGGATGGGGCCTCCACCCCCTCTCTGGGCAACCTGGGCCAGCGTCTCACCACCCTCAGTGTAAAGAACTTCTTCCCAATGTCCAATCTAAACCTGCCCTGCTCTAGTTTAAAACCATTGCCCCTCGTCCTATCGCTCCACGCCCTTGCCAACAGCCCCTGCCCAGCTTTCCTGTAGGCCCCCTTTAGGGACTGGAAAGGGCTCTAAGGTCTCCTCAGAGCCTTCTCTTCTCCAGGCTGAACACCCCCAGCTCTCTCAGCCTGTCCTCACAGCAGAGGGGCTCCAGCCCTCGGATCATCTCCGTGGCCTCCTCTGGACCCGCTCCAGCAGGTCCATGTCCTTCTTGTGCTGAGGGCTCCAGAGCTGGACACAGTGCTCCCACTTATTTCTGTCTCTGCCACCAAACCATGGCACCGAATCTTGAAGAAGTTGGTATTTTGGGGCGCCTGTGTCCTTCCCAGGTGTGGGGAACGTGCCCGGGGTGGGGGGGATGCTACATGTGGGCATGGCCCCAGCTGCTCCCATGGGATTCCTCTGCAGCCCCGGCGGGACACGGGGCAGGGCGGGGGCCGCGGGGATGGCGTGGAGCAGCACAACCGAGGGGCTTGCAGCCTCCTTGGGCTTTAATGCGTTTATTGATTGCGGTGCATGCGTCAGGATATAATTTAGTAATCGCTCTCCCAGAATCAATTAAAGGCCTTGCTCGTAATAGCGGTGCCTCTTTTAGTTAAAGCCCCCACCCTTCCCTCAAACACACTCCCCACCACTCCTGCTCTGCTTTTGGGGGACTCCCGTCTCCCTCCTGGCCCAGGCTGGGTCCCTCTCTGTTTGGGAACGTGGGTGCCAGGATCGCCCGCTGCTTTTCTGGGCATGGGCGCTGCCCCGGCTGCCCCCCGAACCAGCCACCAGCTGCGGGCTGTCAGGGAGCCAGGACCTGCCGTCCCCCAGCCCCACTCGTAACGTTCCCTGCGTCCACAGCGAGGTGGGCAATCGGCGCTCGGGAGGCCCCGGTGGGCAGCAGACACACAGCGCCACTTAGATTAATTATGAAGAAGTTAATTCCCCGGGGGGGTGGGGAGAGCAGGGCTGCAGGCTGGGCACGGAAGCAGTCGGCCGCGCTGGCCACTTTGGGCAGGGGAGAGCTAAGGGTAAGGTGGGGAGGGCGGAGGGCTGCCAGCCGCCCTGCGGCTGCTCCATTGGTGTGATGAGTTGCTCTGGCGTTAGACCACAGCCCCACAGGGTCAGGCAGACTTGAGGGGTCCTTAAAGGCAGCGAGTGGGGACCATACTGCGGGCGTGGGGATGTGGCACATCCTCTGGCTTCTGAATCATAGAATGGTTCAGGTTGGAATGGATCTTAAAGATTGTCTAGTTCCAACCCACTGCCCTGGGCAGGGACACCTCCCACCAGATCAGGCTGCTCAAAGCCTCATCCAGCCTGGCCTTGAACCCCTCCAGGGATGGGGCAGCCACAGCTTCTCTGGGCAACCTGGGCCAGTGCCTCGCCCTCGCAGGAAAGAATTTCTTCCTAATATCCAATCTAAATCTCCCCTCTCCCAGTTTGAAGCCATTACGCCTCATCCTACCACTACACGCCCTTGTAAAATGTCCCTCCCCATCTTTCCTGGAGCCCCTTTAGGTACTGTAAGGCCGCAATAAGGTCTCTCCAGAGCCTTCTCTTCTCCAGGGTGAACAACCCCAACTCTCTCAGCCTGTCCTCGCAAGAGAGGTGCTCCAGCCCTCCCAGCATCTTCGTGGCCCTCCGCTGGACCCGATCCACCAGGTCCACATCCTTCTTGTGCTGAGGGCTCCAAAGCAGGATGCGGTACGCCAGGTGGGGTGAAATCAAATGACGATTGCCGCCATGGGACAGCAGCGTGCCAGCTGGGTCCATGCTGACTCTTGAGGGATGGATGTGATGGATCTTCAGCTGCTCACGCTCTGTGGTGTCTGCCCAGGCCATGGGGCTGATCCTGGGGGGTATGGAGCAAATGACTTCTCAAACCCATCAGCTCCTCCTCTTCCCTCCCCTCCTCTTGTGCTGTTTGGTGTCGGAAGTGAGAGTGAGGCGCAGCTCCCAGGTGGCCCCACGTCTCCCAACACAGCGGGGCATCAAGGTGGGGATGGCTGAGCCGGTGTGAGCCTGGCTGCCGTGCGGGTCCAGCCCGGTTACGGTGCAGGAGCGGCAAAGCCGAGGCTGGACTTGTTTGTTTTGGGGGAGAACCTGAGATTTCAAACTGCATCTTGCTCCACAGAGGGGTGATGCACTTGACACTCGAAATTCCTGCGCGGCAAGATAAGGGGCGGTCAGAGCGGGCTGTTGCGGTAAGCGGCAAACTTCGTATTCTGGTTTTGGCTTTGCTAATATTATGGAGTTTATTCACAAAATGGAATGGAAACATCCTTTTGCGATGGAAATATCTCTTCCAAGACATAGATCTTTGACCGTGTTATTTTTTTTTTTGCTTTTCTTACTGTGGTGGTGAACTTTGATCACACCAATTGGAGGTGGTTTTTTTTTTTTTTAGTCAATCAACATTTTCTCATGGAAAAAAATTGTGCAGGGGGAAAGAAAAAAGGAAGTCTTCAAGTAGCTCAAGGCCGGGAAGACTGGGATTTGGCTCTTTTCTTTGCTCTCTTTCTCTCCTACCCACTGTTACAGGTGCATGGACTGAAGTGAGAGCAGGAGTGACACATCCCTGCTCCATCCAGGGAGGATGTTACGCACGTCGCGGTGATGCCGGGACTCCTCCAGCAGCAGCATGAGGAATAAACCCAGCTCAGCTCCTCCTAGGGAGCTGCCTCGTGGATACCAGGCTCTCCAGTTCCTCCTGTCCTCCCAGCAGAAGAAACACGGTGACTTACAGAACCATCTCGGGAGGGCTCGAGGCCAGGAAGCCGAAGCCAAGGGGCGATGGATGCATTGCAGGCTGTAAATGCCCTGCTGCCCCGGGGTGAGGCTTGTGGGAGCTCAGTATTTCATGGGACCGGACATCTCTTCCTCGCTGAGGTTTGTGATGCTCCTCAAGGGATCTCTGTGCTGCAATATAACATGCCTGTGTAGGGAAATTGTCTTAAGTAATGGTTTCTCTGGGTTTTTTTTAAGGTATATTTATCATATCTTTTATTGGAATAGAATTAAAACGGAATTAGAAACTAAAATAACGTTAATTACGAACTTCATGATTCAGTATGTTGTAAATCCTTCAGCATAATATTGTGCCATAAAAATGCTATTTTGTGATAATTATTATTATTATAATTAATGTTCCTTAATTACTAATGTCGCAGGCATGTGTTATCTCCCAGGTTTTCTTGCAGTGTCTCTGGAGGAGCTCCTCCGCAGGGGGATGCGGGGGATCCAGGCGGGTGCCCAGCCAGGCACGGGCTCCGTGTAGGTGTCCATGTGTCCGAGCGATGCTGCTGGATTATCCCACCCCGCGGTTTGCCTCCGGCCAGCGGCTCAACGCTTCCCAGAGAGGAGGGGGCGGTGAGCAGCAAGCAGGGATAGATTTTATAGGCTGTGAATAACTGCTCTGACCCAGGTTTGCTCTGGTCTCGCGTGCGCTTGTGGTGGGCCCCGAGCTCCCTCCAACAGGGAGGAGCCAGACATGGGTTGAGCGTGGTGTGATGGCTCTGCCTAGGGAAGGGGTTGGGGAAGAGCACCCCAGGGACCCATCTGTCCTTGCAGGGGTGGGTGCAGATACATTAGCTGTGGCCTGGCTAAGGGGTGGGAGCACTGGTTGGGGCTGGAAACCCCCTGGGTTTCCTCCCCTCTCCCTGCAGAGCCCCTGCTGTGCCAGAGCTGGCTGGTGGACATCATGAGACCCCACCTATGATGAATCCCATGCTAGCACTGCCCAGGGCAGGTGTTTTGGGAGTTTCTGGAGTGGCTTGAGGCTGCTCTGCTTCTGCAGCAAATTGCCACGCAGGTTGTTCTGGGCATCGTATGTGCCACACCAACCCTTTAGGAGATGCCCGTGGCACGGAGCTCCTCGTGGCTGCTCTCCTCGCCACCCCGCACGCAGCCCTACTCCTACCACCCTGCCTCGGCTCAGCCTGCAAGTGGTGGATCTTCACCATGAATGAGCTGCCGTTGCTTCATCTGTGTTAATTGAAGCGCTGCCCCATTAAAGAGGTGTTTGGGTTTGTGGCCGCCTGGTTATTGAATGGCACGTGGTGAATTTCAGCCAGGCCTTGGGCAACCTGGCCCTCCTCTACCCAGCTCCAGTCTTGGGTCCAGCCTCTCCTCCACCTCCTCATCCCCAGCCACCATTCCCAGAGCACCAAAGGGCAAATTAAATCCCCTCCAGTGCCTGCCGGGAGCCGTGCAAGACACCAGCCTCGGGCGCCACATCCCTGGAATGAAAATGAAGAGGAAACAGGACACCGCAGCCCATGGGTCCGAATGGGCCTGACTCCTTGCTGCCGTCTCCAGTGAAGCAGGAGGATGCTGTAGGGAATTGGCCTCCCTGCAGGCTCGGCTCCCACCAGCCGTTAACACCCAGCCAAGAGCCGGTGAACCCCGGCTGCGGGTGGGTGGGGGCTGCAGGGTGCGGGGGAGAATTAAGGCTGGCCAGAGGGAGGTGGGGAGAAGGCAGAAGGAGGGGAAAGTGGTGGGATTGATGCTGTGGCCAGCCGGGGGCTTAGCAGTTCTCGTCAGCATCCTTTATTATCTCGGAGGATGCTGCTGGGGTGCGCGAGGCAGCGGCAGAGAGCGGGTCCTCAGGCCCAGGTGCGAGGGAGGAGCAGGAAGCAGAGGGATGGAAAACGCCTGATGCCCAACGCGTGAATTTTTCATGTGACCCGGAGGCCTCGCTCGTACCAGCATGGGGCTGCCTGGGACCAGCTGAGAGTGGGAAGGCATGAAAACAGCCACCGAGCCACCTGCTTCACAGTGGTGAGTGTATATGGGATGAAGCTGAAACCAGGATGCATTTTTAATGACGCAGGCAGGGCTGGGTTTCTTTAAATAAGACTAGACAATGAATATGTGCTCCCGAAGCCGTGTAGTGCACCACAAATGCATTATTTACAGCAGCTTCTTCCTTGTCCCTTTTAATTTTACATGGGCACTGGAGAAAGGGAAGGGACTCCTTGGCGTCTCATGGCCACCCACTTGTTCCATGTGACGGAGACGAATTTCTGAGTCGCCGAAGGATTTGGTGTTGATCTTTCCACTGACCTGAATCTTGGGGAAGCAGCCAGCCTGGGGATGGAGCCTGGCACCTAGAAGTAGGGGGCAATTATGGCCTGGGGTTTAGTCTGGCTGATGCATCATTGGGCCTTAATTGTGTCATTTTCTGTCTTCTCCCCATGCATGAAATGCGGGGGGATGCTCTTAGATCACTGCAACCCCTCCTTGTCCCTAGGCATGCTGAGAACAGCATCTCTCCTCCTGGCACTGGTGAAGGACCAAAGAGCCTGTGGGAAGCAGGTGATGACAGATGTCATCCTGATGGAGAGGGAGGAGGCGAATCTGCTCCGTGAAAGGGGTTCTCAGCTGGGCCTAGTGAGGGAGGGCATGGGGCAGGTGGGCGTAAGCAGCAGTACGGTGGATATGGCAGAGGGGGGCGGGTGGAGGGTGGCTCCGAAGGACATGGCATTACCCCAGGAGGGACGTGCTGCCTGGTTCCAGCTGGTGACAGACCAGCCAAGGCAGTGAGCCCTGACCTCAGGGTTCTATTCAGCCCTCAACCATTAGGTTTCAGAGTTAACGCCTTTTGCAATTAATAGGGGGTCTCTTTATACCTCATTTAAAACCATCGGGTCAACATGTCCTACTTTTTCCTGCCTCTGCAAGACCGGCCGTGAACCTCAGCCCACCCCAGGTAACCTTCTGCAGGACCCGGCGCAGTGGCCACGGCACAGCACTGCGTCGCCAGATGCCACCGGCAGTAAGCACACTGGTGATGGCTTCCGCCTGCTGCAATGAATCAAAGCAGCTGCCCGGTCTCTACCGGCTATGACTGTGTCTCCTGGTGGGGTGAGCATCCCCACGCCACGGCCGGAGCGGTGATGCCGCATCCACGGTGCCGGGAGGGTGGCAGAGGTCCATGTCTCAGAGACTCTCTGTGAAGCTGAGGAGTCGGAAAGTGACTTTCTTTCCTCACTTTGAAGTTGCCCTGACTTGAAGGTGGATGCTGTGCAGGGACAGCGGGGTTTGGCTCATCAAGGGCTGCCTGATTTCCTTGGTGGGGAGCCCTCGGGCTGCTGGGGGGGAAGCACAAAGCGGTTCCAGTGCTCCTGAGCTGCTGCAAAGGTGGGAGCAGAGTCCAGGAGCTGACGGACACGAGGCTGCTCTCCCCGGCGCTGCCGGCCCTGGGAGGGTTGAGATGGCAGCTTGACGGCTTGGAAAATAGGCTGAGATGAAGGAATATCAATACGGAGAGCGAGCTGTTCCTGCCGAACAGCCCCGGGGCAGCTAACGTGAAATGCTGGTTGTCTCGGAGGAGTTGACAGGTGTCTGCATCAGGCTTCCTGCTAATTAAGCGCCGTTGTGAGTCACGGGGCTGAGGGATGGAGGAGCCAGGAAGGAGCTCAGCCGGTGCAGGTGTGGCCGGAGGGGGGAATCTCTGCAGGACCTCCCTGCCCACTGGGAAGGACTGGTGCATGTGCGGCTTGTTGGCTGGTGGATACAGTCACCGGAGCAGGCAAGTCTTTTGGGAGCTGGGGATCAGCTTGGAGAAGAGCAGAGCGAGCTGTCCTCCTGGGTGTCCGTCCTCTCTCGTCACACCAGTGTCTTCCCCTGGGTCCCACGTGCTGGCACTAACGCCTGGTCCTCTCCTTACAGACCTGCCAGGGTCCCCTAGAGCATCTCCCACAAACACCGCTCCCAGCGCCCATCCCACTCAGCCTCTTCCCAAATCAAAGGGCACATTGCTGCCAACGGGACAGCCTGGGGAAGCAAAGATGCTCCCAGGCCCCTCTTGTCTCCCGATCCCCTTCGAGGTGACCCGCTTTGCCTGCAGACCTCTTCCTTCCCCGCCCTGGCTGAGGGGGAGCTTCTTGCTGTAACCGATGGTGGCGCAGCCTGCCTGCTGAGGCTTCTAACAGAAAATTCCCCATTTTGAGAAACACAGGCATGGCAGGGGGGAGGAAGGGGCCGTTGGCCAGCGATGCTTTGCAGACCCCGCTGATCCGGGGGGTGCCCGTAGCAGCAGGCGCAGGGTAAAAGCCGCACTGGCAGCCAGCAAAGTGCCTTCCTTCTCCGGCAGAGCCGGGAGAGGAGGAACACATGCCGCCCTGGTGACAACCCCCGTGCCACCCCAGGCCCCTTCCCCACATCCCTCTTCAGCGCTTTTTGCCCGCTGGCCCCGCTTGCCTCTGCAGCTGCGATCCCCTGAAAAATGGCTCTATTCATTACCCGTTTTAATTTTACCCTGGATCCCCAGAGCTCCGCAGACACAGTTTGTTATCCAGGCTGTCAAGAAGCTTAAAGAGCTGCTGACGCCTCCTGGAAAACTTTGACAAACCCTCTGGTTGGACCCAGCGCTGCCTCCCCAGCCGGTCTGCCCAGCCTTTCTGTTCCCGGGACTTGATTAGCAAAGGTGTCTGCGAGGATGGGAGGAGGAAAAAAAAACAACCCTATTGCTGACATCGGGGCAGAGCTGATCCCCTCCTGGGGCCTATGCTCCTTTGGAGGATGCCCCGGGACCGGCTGGGCAGGGCTGAGCTGCAGAGTTTGCGTGTGAAGGTCCCCAAAGGCCACATTCGAGGGCTGTTCTCTGGGCCAGCCAGATCTCACAGCCCAAAAGGCCTCTGGGCTGGGGCTGCTGGATTTCTCTCATCCCCATGTGTTGTTCGGTGCAGGGGGTTTAAACCCTGGCCGCAGGTTCTGGGAGGTTCTTTTGTCAATGGTCCATGGGCGATAACCAAAGGAGGTGGCGTGTGCTTGAGGACTTGGGTGCACCGTGCAGGAGTCTGCCTTTTAGAAGAAATTTTTAGCAGTCAAAAACTGCAAACAGTTGAAAAATCGTGAATTTGGCTGATTATTTTTAGCCCCCCGCCACTTGGACTGGGGTTAACCCAGTGAGCCGAGCAGGAGAGCCTCCCCATCTCTTTGGGCTCTCTCCAGCCTCCTAATCCTCTCCCGATTAGTTTTGTTTTTACAAAGTAGTTGTCAGGCTGCTTTTAGAGAACAAAATGCCCCTCGGTCTCTTCGGTAACGTGGAGACCAGACACACCGAGGACAGGTTGTCTCTCAGTGTAATTTCGGTCGAAGTCGTGGGTAAGACGTGCCGACTCAGCTGTTAGCGTAACGAGAAGGAGCCGGGCGAACGCCGCACCGCTGGGGCTTTGGGTCCAGCTGCCACCAGAGCTATCTTCTGCCTCCAGCCCTTCCTCCCAGCACCCTGCCGTGCGCGGAGCTTCGGAGTGCCTTTGAGGTGCCACTCAAGCGGGTTGTCCTCGGGGCACGGCGAGGCTGTCAGCCCGCGGGGTCTGTCGGGGAAAGAAAGAGGGGTAAGGATGCACAGGGAGGCTGGGGAATGAACAGAGCAATTAAAGCCCCGTGGGAGGCAGGATAAAAAGCCAGGCTTCCCGAGATAACGAGGGTCTCTCTGCAGGGGTGATGTGCCCAGACCTGGGGGGAAGTCATGTGAGTGACAAGCGTGTCCCAGGGCCCGCCGGGCACTGTGCTGGATGGGCCGTCGGACCAGCAATGAGGGCTCTGTGAGACAGGGGCTGCTTCCCACCCGATACAAACCCGGGATGCTCCCTGCCAGCTCCCTCCCTGACGCCACGGTGGGCTCCTGGCCATCCATGGGAGATGCTTGGGTTTTCTTACTGTCTTTTTTTGTTCCCCCGTCCCAGGGCTGGACCCTCCTTGGTGGCTCAGGAGGGGGCAGGCGGTGCGCCCGCAGCCAGGACGCCCGCTCTTTTCTCAGCCCCACCACCTTGGCTTCCCTCGTCGCTGGATGGATGTCGACAGTCCATTTTTCAGCAAAAACAAATTGCTCCCACTTCCTTCCCACCGGCGCTGAGCAGGGGGACGCGGGGACGGCAGCGGCGGCCCAGGGGTCGGTGCTGCTGCATTGCTCGGCCCTTCCTCGGGGAGGAAGGATTCATCCCTCTCCTCTCGCATCCGCAGCAGGAAGATGGCAGCCACGGGACCAAGGTGCCCGTGCACCGGTCCTGGGAGAGAGTGGATTTAAAAGCAGCGGTGGGAGATTGTCTGAATATCTCTCCCTTCTTCTTTATCCATTTAAGAGGTTTCGCTGTCTCGGTAACTCCCCTGAGAGAGCCAAGCAGCAGCCTCTTTGGATGTGAATACCTGACAAGTTTTTAATGTGAAAGGAATTCACTAAATTTAGTCTCTTGGAGGAAGGAAAAAAAAAAAAAAAGTAGTGTTTCTTTCAATCTGGGGGAAGCGATCCAAACCCCAGCCACTTCCCTGCCGGCAGAGCTCCCTGATTTCTTCTCTTCTTCTCTGTCTGGAAAGCTTTTAAGTCTGGGCCCCATGTGTGTCTGCGCAAACAAGAGGTGGGAGAATGACAGGCACCGACGCAGCGTCCTGGGGGAACGAGGTCATTCCCGGCTCCTCCCAGCCTCCAGGAGCGGGATGCTGGTGAGGGCAGGGTGTGGGGACAAATGAGGAGAAGACCCTGTTTGTGCTGGAAGGGACCTGTTGTCCGAGTTGCAGGGACGGTCACCTTTGCTCTCGAGTGGGCTTTGAGCAAAGTATGAGCAAGACCAAGGTGCTGAGGAAGGAAAGAGCACCTCTGATGGTGTACTTGGCCAAATCACCTATTTTCCTCTCCATTCTCCTTCCTACCCTTGCTGGAGCCTCCAAGGGCCCCTTTCCTTCTCCATTCTGATGCTTGAGGTTGACCAGGAGCCCCTGGCTCTCTTTCCATGTCCTCTCCCAAAGGACCCACAGTGGCCTCTGTGCTGCTCTTGCTGAAGGAGGCTTCCCGATCCACGCGGCTTCAGGAGTCGGTTCCTCCCATCAGCGAGGGCAAGGAGCTGTGGAGGTGCTTGTACCTTGGCCCACACGGAGGCACAGATGCCGGCCGGGACGCTGGCGGAGGAGATCTGCGCACGCCCAAGGTGAGCACACGCCTTCCATCACGGATCAGGGCAGCTCCCAAACTCTAATGGCACATCCCTGTCTAAAGGGCAAAGGGTGTCCCAGTGCTGAGATTTTGGTGGGGATAAAGATCTGGCTGGTTGCACCCATGAAAACCTGCGTTAACAAGCCACCTTGCATTGATTGCCCAGGGAGAGGTGACCCCATGGACCCCCTGCTGCAGCACATGGTGGGGTTTGGGTAAACCATAACCCTCTGCTGCTCCATCTCCTGGTGGGCAGGTGTGGATAGAGCCGCTCCCTGCCATTTCCATCCCAAAGGTCGCTCATGAAATCGGTGGAGGTCCCGATCATAAACACTGTATTTATTCCTGTTGGTCTTTACAAAGGTCCCTTCCCAACTGAGAGACGACGGAGGGTTTCTGTAGGGCCTACACAAACACGCAGGACCCCTTGTACAAGGTGTGCTGTGCTGGGGCGGGCAGGGGACCACCGATGCAGGGGAAGGGGAAGACAATGGCCAAGGGAGAGAGCGCAAGGGTGGGAGAGTGAAGGTGACAAAAGTGGCTGGCACTGAGTGAGCTTAAAAAAGACAAACCATCACCTCAGACCCTCAACTGATATTTTTTTTTAATGGGTTTTATTATTTTTTTTTTTTTCCCCTTTGCAATTTCATTTTTAGGCAGAATGGATGGGGCACCAGCCGAAAGATGCTGCGTGGACGTCCCAGGGGAAGGCGGTGCTGCCGCGGTGGGGCCGAGGAGGACCCTCCAGCGCTGCTCCTCCCTCAGGTGTGTTCCCGGCCCCACGGCTGCCCCACACCCCGCCCGCGTTGCCTGTGTACGTGGGGTGTGTGCGGTCCCCACCCTCACCGTGGCCGCTTTAAAACCCCCTCCCAGGCGGAATGGCCCTTTTAAGGGCGGGCGGGCGGGGCGGCTCCGCCCACCTCTCCTTCCCCTCGGGCGCCCCCTGGAGGCAGCGCGCG
>VWZL01002316.1:211138-233208 GCA_013396915.1 Stercorarius parasiticus | reverse complement strand
ATTTAATGTCGTGTGAGTGGGCGCTGCTTGGTGGCTGACCCCCTCGGGCAGGGTGGGAGGAAGGGATGACACGAGTGACAACACTGTGGAAACGGCNCGGTTGTGTCCGGGGCCCGATCCTCTGCGAGAGCAGAACACAACCGGCGCTACCCCCATCCAGGTAAATCTCTGCGAGTCCCTTTGCTTTACGTGCTTAGTGTGTATCCAGATATTCAGGCTCTTGGAGAAGTAAATCCCTGGTGAGAGGAGAGGCGGATNNATCGCAGGTAATTGTAATGGCAGTAAGTTGTTTTGCTTTGTGCGGGCGGCCGTGCTCTGACTTCGCTCTTCCTGTGCAGACTGTTAGTTTCTAACAGGGGAAGAGGAAAACCCAAAAGTATTTTAGGAGGAGTTTAAAAATAAATGCTCGAGCTTGGCCGGTGGGCAGGATGTTTCATGGAATCATGTTCCCCGCTGGTCCCAGTCCAGCCCTGTGGCCCTCGGAAGTCTTTGCTGGGCGGTGTTAAGCCTTGTCTTGTTGTTTTGGCCAGCCTGAGGACTTGCTGTGGGTCTCTGGGAGACGGAGGGGGCCAGGAGCTGGCCCTGAGTTCTGGCTTTTGCTTTGCGCGGGTCGGGCTCCCTGTACCTGAGCTGGGCAAGCTCAAGCTTCCAGCTGCCGAGGCCTCTTGTAAAACATGTAAAATCTGTTCCGCAGCGTCGCGCTCCCTCCACCCCCATCTCCTCCTGCGTGGTTTTTATTCCTAGAAGTGCTGGCATTCCGGCAGGGTCCCTGCCTGCCGCCTGCCTGCTGCTGCTGCTTATCTCGGGGTCCGGCTCCTGGATGGCTGCATCCTTCCCGGAGTCACAGGGGGCTCTCACCTCTCTCGCGGGACCAGAATCGGCCCAATGAGCCCTTGTGAAGTCAAGAACCTGTTTTTCAGGCTGATGTCATCGGGAAGAAATGGGGGAGGAGGAAGGCAGGAAGGCAGCACCGCTTCCGAAGGAGAGCAGCCGCCGAGCCCCTGACGCCGCCGGCAGCCCCGGCTTCCACCGACACCAGTTATTATTCCTTATTATTGGCACGGTGGCGGTGCCCGCGGGGCTGCTGGCACGTGTGGGAGAGGTCCCGCTCTGCAGGACCTGGTGCCTGCGTGGGTGAGAGGCGGCGGGAGGGATGCCCGGGTACCAGGGGCACGCGTCAGCCTGCACCGGGATTCACGATAGGATGTTTTTGGGCTCACCGAGTGTGCCGTGCACGGCTCCCTGGCCCTCTGCGGGGTGACGGCGCTCGCTGAAGCTGCCATCCAGCCACCTTCATTAGCACAAAGTGGATTTTTGGCAGAGGCGCTTGGACAGCCCTCCCAGCGCAGGCAGGCGGCCATGTCCTCTTGGTTTTGCGGTGAATAAGGAGATCCATGATGCTAACATCTGCTGGGGTCTTGGCCCCTCGTGCACAGCATCAGGGGGCCTGCGCCCAGCGTGGGTTGAAGCCACAACCAGGATCTGCCGGGAGAGGAGCAGCGCTGCTCTGCTCTCTGTCCCAGCCTGTGTCTCTTGGGCAGTGCTGTGCCCGTGCTTTGAAATTTGCTGTGCCCGGGTCAGCTGGGTGAGACCCCCTTGCCAAGGGGGAGGCGTGCCGGAGCAGGGGGCCGTGCCGGTGCCCGTTAGTCTCTGGGAGCAGTTTCCCGTGTGGTGGTGGTGCTGTGGGGAGGCTTTCGGGCTCTTTCCCCACTCTGCCCATCCTGTAGCCGAGCGAGGCTCCGTTAGCTCTCGGGCTGAGTTACTGCTCCTCGGTCTGCTCCACCTTGGGCAAATAAAGCATGGAGCCGTGCTGAGCCAGGGACATCGCAGGGGAAGCAGAGCCAGGAGCTGAGCCCATTCCAGCAGCGGAGCTCGGGGCAGCACAGCTGGGACGGGGAAGAGGGAAGGACGGGAAGTCTAGAGGGAAGGAAAGGCAGACACGGCTTGGAGTTTAGCTGGTGAAACCTCATTTGGAGAAGTTTTGTGGTCTGTTTTAATCAGACCGAACTCCGGCAGCGGTCGTGCTCAGCTCACCACGTGACAGCGCGGGCGCTGGTGTCAGCACGGGGCCGGGCGGAAGCACGGGAATTTCGGCTCAGCGAGGATTAAGCCAGCTCTGGAGCGACCTCCCTTAGTTGGGAGCAGAACGGGGTCCAGCACCCAGGAATCCTCCTGTGCCAGTGCGTCGTTGCAAAGCAGGAGCTCCTGGAATTCGCTCTGATATCTGGGGGACGTGCAGGTCAGGAGGTGCGGAGGTAGGGGTGTGTGTGTCCAAGAGGGGAAGGTCCTCCCTGCAGAGCTGGGCTGGAAGAGGTGCATTGATCTGGGGAGGGTTGGCTTGTTGGATTGTGTTTGTGGCTGCCCTGGCCCCGTGAAGGACATGGAGCAGCGAGTTCGTGAATGTTGAGCAATGTGTTAGGGTACAGGGAGTGAGATCAGACAAGGGAAGGATGGCAGTGGCTAGAAGACCTCTCGTTGGACTTCTCTGCTGGCTGTTGGGAGACCTGGCTTGTGAGTGACCTTCTGGCTCTCTGCAGGTCCAGCTGGACCAAGGTGACTTCTGCCAGCAGGGCTGTTTTTTGGGATATTTGCATGGGCCAGAGGACTGATGGGGTGTGAGAACCAGGGTCTGGAATGCATGGGCCAAAGTCAAGGTGGAAGGTGGCCCTTGGGGGTTTTGGATTTCTTTGCTCTAAAGCTGGGGGCAAAATGTTGTTAAGTGGTCCTGATCGAGGTGGCAAAATTCGTGTCAGTCGGGTGTGAAGCCTTGAGCTGGCCTGGATGTTGATAGTAGGCATCCACAGCCCTGTAGCTGGGGTCCTGGTGCCTTGGGTCACTTTCTGCAGCATGACGAGAAGGGCAGAGGGGTTTGGGGTAAGGTGTTTTGCTCCATGTGTGCTGATGGACACACCTCCTGAAGGAGGAGCGGCAGGCAGCAGGCTGTGTCCTGTGTAGATGGTCAGCCATGGGCTGTGCGTTGGTCTCCATCCCGGCATCGGTTGGTCCAGGTCTTTATATTTGCTCCCTTTGCTGCAGGAGCTCAAGTGAAAGATGGGGTGCACTGTCTTCCTGGGAAGTACACATCCAGCTCGTGGGCTGCATATAGAAAACCTCTTAGAAGTCCTTATATGGTCCCTATAGGGACTTCGATACCCAGATGAATTGTGAGAATAATGCAAAGGACAGCCATCGGCTTGTACTTCTAGCATCGCTGAATGGAGTTGGAGAACACGTGTAAGGTCCTGGTCCATGCCTGGTTTCCATAGCAGGGACAAGCAGTCCTGGCAGGACCCGCTGAGACTGTCCTTGCATGCCTCTGCCTTGGGACGTTGTCATTGGGGGAAACTTGTGTTTCCATCTCAGAAGTGCTCGTGAGCCTCTTTGGGAACCGCTCTCTGCAGGGCTCCAGAGCTGTTCTCCTTGGCATGACGTGAATTCTTGCGGAGGACCGGGGAAGGAGAATTGCGCGCTTGAGAAATGCAATTTAATTTCCTTGCTACTTGTTCTTTTATGCCCCTTTTTGCTGAGGGTCAAGCTGCTTCTTGAAGCCCTTGGGCAGTAGACGGCTGCTTCTCCCTGTCACGTTTCTCAGGATGGGAGAGGTCCAATTCCTTGCCCAGAAGATCCTTGCAGGGCAGGAGTGGAAGCTGCGGTGATAGGGCAGGACGGGGTCCTCGGTCCCTGCCCTGGAGGGGATGGCAGGAGCCCCGGGAGGAAACCGAGGATATTCCTGATGCGGGTGATAGCAGCTTCAGCGCTTGCTGTTGATTTCATCAGGGTGTGGTTCGAGCCAGGGATGAGATTTGTAATGATTTAACTCGCTGGCTAGGGAGAGCCCCCAGCCGAATAGTTTTTAATGACTGCGTGCGGCGAAGGAAGGAGTTAAAGTTTAGCCCTGTTGCAGAGGATTGCATATGTAGCGCAGCTCTAACTCGGTACCACCACCAGCCTTTCCTCATTGTTGCGAGGCTTTTCCCAGGCAGACGAACCTAAAAATACACCAGCTGTATGGTGAGGCTGACTCTCCTGTGGCCTGCGGGCTTTTCTCTCCCCCGGATAATCTCCCCTCTCTCCCCTTCGCTAATTACTGGCAGCCTAGCAGCTCGCGTGGTTGAAAATGGAGCCGGTTCCTTCTCAGGCTGTTTCCTATTGCTGAGAGCGGAAAGTGACTCGGAGAGATTGCAGGTAAAGACCCGTTAAATGCCATTTCCCCTTTTGGGGGTGGGTTATATGGGGGTTTTCAATCCCGTTGCTTCACTCTTCCAGCCTCCCTTGCAAAGTGCAAGGCTGTAAAGCTCTTGGGGCAGTTTGCAGCCTCATCCCACTGCTCGAGAGCGGCTTCTCTCCAAGACAAACGATGCTTTCCCTAGCCCTGGGGGTGCAGACCCTCCCACCCCACCCCGGGACCCCTGGGGGGCTCCTCCTGGGGCGTGCGTGGTGGCGGGGAGCACCAGCGACGATGTGAGCCCGCCGGGGTCTTGGTGGTGCAGGGGTGGGGACGGCAAGTGGGTCTGTGGGTGCCAGATGCGCACCGCTGTGCTCGTCGGCATCTTTTAAACGCCAGCTTTGGCTGTTTCTGCGAGTGCTGCCGCTTCGTAGCCAAGCTGCCCGTGCTGACTCGGCATCCGTCAGTGCTCCGGACTGGCTGCCTGGATGAGTGGAGAGCTGGTCCTTAGTGCTCTGTCCAGTCGTTGCCTTTTAAGGTTAGTTTTTCCATCCCAGTACTCCTGCTTTGTGCTATCAAAAGTGATGATTATTTTCCCAAAGCGTGATCTCCCATCCCAAACCTGGGTTTCTGGCCGGGGGAAGCCCAACAGCCTCGGGGGATGGATGCTGCAGCCCTTTGTCACCTCTTCAGCAGCCAGCAAGCGGGATGCAGGCATTTGCGGGGCAAGCCGATGGCTTTTTGATGAAAGGCTCTTTTGAAGCCAGGGTGCATGAGCGTTGGCCGTGGCGAGGCGGGCAGCCCCGTTCAGGTCATGCAGCAGCTGTGACCGTCGCAGCGTGGCCATTTTCGAGGTGAAACCGTGAGCAAATGTCCTTTGTGGCGCGGGATGAAAGGGGCTGGGGCGGATTTGGTGCTTGCGCGATTGCTTCACCGGCTTTGTTTCTGACGGCAGGCTTCCTGCTATATGTTTATGTGTGTGTGTGTATGTATATATACACATATGTGCATGGAAAACAAAGACAAGCCTGTGGTGCTGTCTCTCTGGTGGTGTGGCCCCCCTGTGGGGTGATCCCAGCCCTGTGTGGGGATGCTCTGCGATGCATCGCTTGCTGCCCGGGCAGCGTAACAGGGTGTATTTTTGGTCCTACTCTCCCAGTTGGCACATATGCATCCAGGTTGGGGGTGTATTATTTTATTGCAGCCCGTTTCAGGGCTGGGCTCGGCTGCAGGGTGTCCGCTCGGGGTTTTCCATGCCTGGGGACCGCGGTGGCGGTGTGTGCGGTGCGGGTCTCGCTTGCCGGCAGCACTCCCTGGTGGTCCTGGTGGTGCTCCCCAGGCCGAGGTGCTGCTTGGGTGCAGCCCTGGGGGGTTTGGGTGCTGTGTGATTTAAAGCGTGTGCCGGCGGAGGAGCTGCCCTGCCATTATCCGTGCCGTGACCTCCCTGTGGGGGATGGAGGCAGTGAGACAGGAGGGAAATGCCCTTTGGCCCCCGCGCCGCTCCTCCCTGGCTGCTCCCACCGGCAGGGAGCTGGGGCCATGCCGGCGGCTGTGCTCCAGTTCAGGGCTGCAGTTGGATCCCGCTTTAATTCAATCCAGGTCTCAGGTACGCGGATCATTTAATGCTGAAGAAAGCAGACAAACTCACCATTCCTCCTCTCGGTTTTCTTTTGTTTTGGTTTTTTTTTTCTTTTAAAATAATCGCTGTTGATGGTTATAAGCAGGACTGGACAACCCCCCTGCTGGTATCAGGCACTAGGATTAGATGTTGCTGCTAATGTGTGTTTAGGAGCAGAAATCTCGGCGGAGCTCTGCAGGGTGTCGTGTCTCTGCTGGCCCCAGCTCTGCCTCGCTTTGCTCTTGTTCTAGCTCCCGAGTAGCAGTTCCCTACATTAATTTGGGAATCTCCTGTTGGGCTTTCTAGCCCTGCTTTGTAGCAGCAGCCCGACCTCCAGCTCTCCTGCTCCCTGAAATAGAAGCGATGAATCATAGAAAAGCACTCAGAACAGAAAGTGGCTTCCCTGTCCCCGTCACCTGTCCCAGCAGGACGATGCTCCGGCTGGCATCCATCCGTACGCTACTCCAAGCTTCTGCTTTCACCTCCACTGCCTTCCCTGCTCCTTCTCCTCTCTGCGGCATGTCGCTGGGGCCGGAATTTCGTGTCGCTGGTGATCTCCTTGCGAGGGAGCCGACTGTACTGTTCTGGGAGGGCCTCGGCCCCATAGTTCACAGTGGCTTGGTGAGAGCCAGGCTGGTTTCTTGGGGTGGGAAACCTCCCTCCGGCGACCCGGCAGGAAACCACAGTGCCTGCCGCTGCTGGGATGGTGGTTTCTGAGACAATGGATTTGTGCCAACAACACGGCTTGGTCCCACGCCTCGGCGTGGTTTGGGGCTCGTAAGCTCCGATCTGGGGTGCTCATGGTTATGCTCTTACCTATAAGCTCATGAAAATGAGGATGCTGGGCTGCACGGCTGTCCCCTGGGAGTGCGCTCGCCCCGGCAGTGCTGGCCATGTGCTCTTTGCTAGGATGCTCCCAGTGTTGCAAAAGGTGGTGGGAATGGGAGATGAAGACCAGGCAGGTGATTTCTGAGGCTGATGGCTCCATACTTTGGTTGTCTCCACGCCCATGGAGCTTTGTGGCACCTGGCTTTGATCTCAGCGTTGCTCGTGTTCCATTTCCCAAACCTCCCTTGAGGTTATTGCCATGGAGGGGGATGTGTTGAGGGGGTGGAAGGGACGAGGATCGTGAGTGTATGGGCAGGGGAGAGCTGGTGGAGCTGGCAGATCTGCAGAGAGGGTTTGGAAGTGGTGTGAAGGCTTTGCCCTAAGTGCTGGCTGGCAAGGATGCAGGATAGCTGGAGCTGCACTGGGAAAGGAGAGGAGGGTTTCCTGTTCACTGGGAGCAGGAAAAGGGGGGGAAAAGCCTCTCCCCTCCCTCTGACCTCCTCCTGGCTTGGGGAGGGGGCAGCAGAAATGAAGGATGCTATACAGGATGTCAGGGTACCATATGGCCCAGCCGCTGGCCTGGTGACGATGGCACCCCCAAGGTCTGTGTGGGGCCTGGTGGGTCCCAGAGCCCTGCTGAGCGCAGGCTGCCGTGCTCTGGGGCTGCCATTTTGCCCCACGCATCCCTGCCGTTGGCCACCCTCCAACACCACCCTGCCCGGTCCGGGATGCCGTCAGAGCCACGCAGTCACCGCAGGCCATGTTTCCTACCTGTGCCACTCCCTGGTGGGGATCCTCCCGCAGGTTATCCCGGGCTGAGTCAGAGATGGGCGATAAGGAGAGGGAGGGAGGCTCTCCTCCTCCGCTTGCTTTCAGAGCTGCTTATCTGCTATGGCTGGGGTGGGGAACTGAGCGCTGAGCTCCCGTCCCCACCGCGGACCTTGGCATGGATGGTCCCACCCTGGGTGGATGGTCTGTGACGGTGTCGGTGGGACGGGCTGTGTGCTGGCAGGGGGGTTGCACAGCCCCATGTTGGCCCAGGGGGGCTTGTGCTGCGGGAGGGATGGAGAGGATGGGGAGGGGGCGCAACCAAGGGGCTGCTGAGCAGACACGAAGGGTGAAGCTCTTTGTGTTGGCTGCCTGCGGCCATCTCCCCGCTGCCGGGGATGCAGAGGTCACACTGGTGTGGGTTTTTGGCTGGCTCCCTGCTGCTTTGCTGCTCTGTATTGGTGAGCCCCAGCCGTGGCACAGCAGCGTGCAGAGCTCTCCATCCTCCCTGCGTGTGCCCCCTCGTCCCTCCAGAGCCTCTCAAGCCAACTGCCTGATGGCTGGCCCTGCGTTTCTTAATGCGTATAGATGCCAGAAGGACGTGCTGCTCCTTGCCGTGCCTGCTTGCTCCCCCCTACTCCTCCTGCCCACGGCCCTCCTGGGCTTTGTCAGGCAGGCAGGTGGCAGGGACGGCCGGCAGCATGCCAGGGTCTCGGCTCTCCCAGCTCCTTTAAAAGGTCCTCCTCTCTCTAGGGGCTCGGGCTGTGCTTCCTGCACGCTGTGTTTTCGCATCCACTCCCAGTGCTGCGGTGGTGTGGGCAGGGGCAGCAGGCCAGGGGGCTCCTCTTGTGGCTTGTTAGCAGCCATCCCTGGCTAACACTTTGGTGCTGCCGGTGGTCTTAAAAGCAGGTTGAGGCCAGCCAAAATGTTGGTATGCAGTAGATGTACCGGAGCGTGTTGCAAGGCTACTGACTGCCAGGGATGTGCTGGTTGGGTCCAGCCAGTGGCTGCAGGCACGCTCAGGTGGCTACTGCTCTTCCCAAGGGATCTGGGTGGGCACGAGGGCTGGGTGGTGCCCCTTGGAGGGGGCTGCTGGATGGTGGACAAAGCACATGGCAGTTCCTTGTTTGGGATGTGCTGTGTGCGACCAGGTGAGGTTGTCCTTAGCATCTCGCAGGCTCACTTGGTCCCCGTACTGGAGACGTGTCTTCCTCTGGGGCAGGAGGTGGGTGGTGGGGGGCATTTTGTTAGGCTGCCTGCTAGAAGAGTGTGAAGCAGCAGAATCTCTGCTGGGTGGGGTAGAACGGGCTTGACACCTTGCAGGAAAGGCTCCTAACCCTGCTCTTCTTGTCTTTTTTCCTCTAGGGCTGACCGGACTGGCCGTGCCCATGATGCCCTGAATGCCGAGCGCAGCAGAAGCAGAGGAGACTGTGTCCCATTAGCTCCTCCTCCCTCCCTTTTCCCTTTAGTTTGGGTTTGTTTCTATTTATTTTGTGGCTGGGTTTGGGCATGGCGTTGGCTGGATGTGAGGCTGCTGCAATGTGGCTCCTTTGGCTCAAGCACTACTTGTCCATCAACATTTGGACCTTGCTGCTCTTGGGGAGCACCTGGCTACCGCTGGCGGAAGGCAGCCCCAAGTCTCCCTTTAGGACTTTCCCGGTTACAGACTGGAGCTTGACACACTTGGTGGTCCACAACAAAACCGGGGAGGTCTACGTGGGGGCTGTCAATCGGATCTACAAGCTCTCCAATAACCTCACACTCCTGCGGACTCATGTGACGGGGCCCGTGGAGGACAATGAGAAGTGTTACCCTCCGCCCAGTGTTCAGTCCTGCCCACATGGGCTGGTCACCACCAACAATGTGAACAAACTGCTGCTGGTGGACTACTCGGGGAACCGTCTGATTGCCTGTGGCAGTGCCTCCCAGGGTATTTGCCAGTTCCTGCGGCTGGACGACCTCTTCAAGTTGGGTGAGCCCCACCACCGCAAGGAGCACTACCTCTCCAGCGTCAATGAGTCAGGCACCATGTCTGGGGTCATCATCGAGGTGCTGAACGGGCAGAACAAGCTCTTCATTGGGACGCCCATTGATGGGAAGTCGGAGTACTTCCCCACGCTCTCCAGCCGCAAGCTGATGGCCAACGAGGAGAATGCGGAGATGTTTGGCTTTGTCTACCAGGACGAGTTTGTTTCCTCCCAGCTCAAGATCCCCTCGGATACACTCTCCAAGTTCCCCACCTTTGACATCTACTACATCTACAGCTTCAGCAGCGAGCAGTTTGTTTACTACCTGACCCTGCAGCTGGACACCCAGCTCACCTCGCCTGACTCCACTGGGGAGCAGTTTTTCACCTCCAAGATTGTCCGCCTCTGTGTGGATGACCCCAAATTCTACTCCTACGTGGAGTTCCCCATCGGATGCGTGCAGGACGGCATTGAGTACCGCCTGATCCAGGATGCCTACCTGACCAAGCCTGGCAAGGCTTTGGCCAAATACCTGGGCATCTCGGAGAGAGAGGATATCCTCTTCACCATCTTCTCCCAGGGCCAGAAAAACAGGGTTAAGCCTCCCAAGGAGTCTGTGCTCTGCCTCTTCACGTTGAAGAAGATCAAGGATAAGATCAAGGAGCGTATCCAGTCGTGCTACAGAGGGGAAGGGAAACTCTCACTGCCCTGGCTCTTGAATAAGGAGCTGGGCTGCATCAACTCGGTAAGTTCCTGCTTGTCTCTACCCAAGCCAGGCTGTTTCTGGCTCCTGGTGGTGCCCTCTGTGGCCAGACCCTTGCTGGTGACCTGACCTGAGCCATGTTTTCCTGGTAGGAGGACGGGCGCTGCTAGGGCTGCGTGCTTGGCTTGCTTAGTACCATTCCTTGTGGAGATCGTTGCTTCATTGTGAGGTTGCCATCTGGGTTTGGGTTTCGTCGGTGCCCGCGGAGAGCCCCAGGCAAGGGCCCCTGTGTCCATGCAGGTGCCTGCTTCTGGTGCCTGTGCCCAATGGATTTGGGGATTGTTGGTGAGTTGTCCTGAGAGGGCGGAATGCTCAGTCCTCAGGGCATCTGCTGCAGCTTCGCTGGGGAGTCCCTTGCAGATGGCACATGTGAATTTTGTGAGTGTTGTGTCACCTGGGGCTTGGTGGTGGCCAAGCAGGTGTTGGGGCAGTAGGATGTGGGGGACGGGGAGCGCAGAGCTGATGGAGGGAGGAGGAGAGGTTGGCCATCCCAGTAGAAGTTGGTCAGATGCTCAACGTGGAGGGACCGTGTGTTCTCTGTAGGGTGCTGGAGAGGAAGACAGAGGGCACAAGGCGCTGTCAACGAGGTGGGTTTTGAGCGTGGCCAGTATAAGCCGTTGTCTCGAGGTGCAGGAGGTGAGTGCTGGCATCCCAGAGCTGAGTGAGTAGCTCCCTTCTGTCCCCAGAGATGTGTCCTCCTGCCCTGTGCTCATGTGGGCACCTCTGGCCCCTGCTCATGGCTCAGCTGCTCTGTGTGGGGCCTATGAGTGGTGGGGAGCAGGGGACCTCCCCGCTTGGCTCTCTGGGTTTGTTTTTCAGCTAAACTATTATTATTGCTGGATTTTTTTTCCCAGGCAACGTTATAAACCACGAGTGGCCACAGGGAGGCTGTGGCTCTGGGTGACGGGGAGGTCTTACACTGGGCATCACCGAGCTGGGCTGGGTAGTCCCCAGGCAGGGTTGGATATCTGGCAGAGACAGGGTTTGGGGTGCCGCTGTGTGTGTTTGAGAGGGTCTGGTGGAGGTCCCGACACCCCTTTTGTGGCCCACCGCCCCCCTGCCGGCCCTCAGCACCCATCACCAAGCGCCCCAGCCTTGCCCGAGCAGGGTTTTGGGTGCCTGGTGGTGCAGGCAGGTGAGGGGGTGTCCCTGTGGAGCAGCCCTGCCTTCCCTCCCACCATCCTCCTCGCAGCTCCGGAGGAGACAGCTAACAGCTGCCTGACAAAGTAAAGGGTTTGCTGTCAAGAGCGCTGGGCTCGCAAATCAGATTTTGGCTTTGAACTAATTCAATTTTGCTGGAAAATGATGAAATCGTTACACTGCTGCCTGTTGGGTCGCGCAGCTGCTGGCTCCGGCGGAGGAGATGCTCGCTGCCTTCTCCTGCGCTCCTGGCTTGCCTCTCCCAGCGCCCCACAGCAGCACTGTGCCCCCTGGGTTTGGGGAGGGGGCTCCGACCCCTTTGTTGGGGGGTTCATGCTAGGAAGGTCCTGGGATTGCTACCTGGTGGCTGGCTTGTGTGAGTAGGTGGATCTCGTGGTGTTCTTTGGATCCTGCAGAGATGGCTCTTGCGGGGTGGAAGGACGTGTGCCACGATGGGGTGGCTCCTGCTTTCCAGTGGGTTGGGTTGGGGGGTGCCGCGCTCCCCCAGGGGAGCCAGGTGGTGTTTTCTGTCCCTGTCCTGCTCCAGCTGCCAAGAGCCTGGAAAGGCATGACTGGATTGTGAGTCAAGCCCTCGGCCCCTCGCTGTGCTGAGCGCAAGCCAAACCAGACCCCGCGGAGCATGTAACCTCTTTTCTGGCAGGAATCTCCGCGCCCCTAATAAAATGCAGCCACCTCTGGGGTGGGTCGTGGCAGTGACGGATGTCTCAGTGGTGAGGGCTGGCCAGAAAATAAATGTCATGTTGGTTTTTTTTTTTTATTTTTAAGAAGGCAGAATGTAACTGCTCAAGTCAGTAGTTGCTTGGGATTTACACCCCATTCGTATGGAAAATATCCCAGGAGCTCTCTCGCTCTGCTCCTTTGTGGTAGCAAGGGGCTGAGGCTGGTCCATGCTGGAGGAGGCTTTGCCGGTTCCGGGTCTGGGTCTGGGTCCCAGACCTTGAGCAGTGCAGGGACGAGGGATCCAATTCTCTGGAGCTGGTGCCGGAGCCAGGAGGAGAGGCCGCCAGGCTTGGCAGCCAGCTCCCGAGATGTTAGCGGTTCCTCCCCGGTGCTGGTGAGCAGAGCAAATTCCAGTCCCCTGATTTCTCTCTCCCCTTCTGGGATCCAGCAGTCCGGCAGTGGGAAAGGGAAGTGGAGCTGGCTCGGGAGTGAGACCCTCCATGCTGGTACCCTCAGACCTGAGCACGGACTTGCACAAGCAGCAAAGGCACCTTGAGGAACCATCTGGTCCATTCCCCTCTGCCATCCCCACTGCCTAAATCGCTCCTGAGCCCAGCCAGAGGTTTTGCTGCTCATTGTGTTTCACTGAAGAGATGCTCGGTGTTGCGTAGCCCGGCTCTTTGCTTCCCCGGCACAGTGCAGGGACTGGAGGTCTGTGTGCCCGCAGCCAGATGTTCTCAGCACATCTGCCCGGCGTGCCCATCCCCAAAACAGGGGGATGAGGGTCAGATGTAGCATGGCTGGGAAAGGGCAGTGGGTTGGAGCTGGAGTGGAGATGTTGCAGCAGGGAGCGATTCGGGCTTCCCCGAGTCCCTGACCCCGGGGCTGGCAGCGCGGGTAGAGCCAGTGCCCGGAGCCGGCAGGACCTGGGCAGCAGCTTTCCCTGGGCTCCCCCAGGGAGAAAATGAGGTTTGAGTCCTTGGTGGGGTTTGTTGCCCAGCTGGCTGGCACTGGGCAATGGATGGTGACAAACTGGCCCAAAGTGGGCCAGGATAAGCCAAATCCTTCCCTGGGGCAGCCAGAGAAATACATGTGTTAATGAACTGTACCGCACTGGGATTATTCCTGGGCAGCGATTAACGTGCAAAAAGCCTGGCATCCCGGCCTGGCACTTGGTACCTGCCTCCTGCAACCTCCTCCCTGGCTCTTTGTGTCCCCCACATCCTCCATCGCAGCCCCTGGGGGGGCACAGGGGGACGGGATGTGCCTGTAATGGTGTTAACTGGCGAATTACAGGCTAATTAATAATGCTGAGTGGTGCGAGCCTTGCTTCTGCTGTCTGCTCCCTCATTGCTTTCGTAAGTGGGCTTGAAGGGAGGCAATGAGACAAGGCACGTCAAGGAGACGCCTGCTCCTGCTCGCTCGGTGCTGCGGGTCCGCTTTCCCCCCGCCTCCGGCAGGCGGCTTCTCCTGGGAAATCTGAGTTTCCTGACCCTGTTTTGGGAAGGCGGGTTAGTGGTGGGAGGGAGGAGAAGGCTGCAATGTCATGGAGGTGGGGGCCAGGGGCAGCTGAGAGGGGTGGCAAAGGGAGAGAACTGGAAGAAAAACAAAAGCGGGGAGGGGGGAAGGACAAAAAATACCTCCAAACTCCCAAAACAAACAACATCCTCCCCCTTGCAATGTGCTGAGGCCATGGTCCGTGCAAATGGGAGAGCAGTCAGAGCTCGATGCCTCCTGCAGATCCCAGCATCCGCAAGCTGAAACGCCACAAGGTCACTGGCCCTCGTGTGCCATGGTGCATGTCGGTTCCTGCAGGCACCGGCCAGGGGACAGCTGTCCTTCTGTCCTTCCGTCCCTCCATCCCTCCGCCTCACCTCTCCCCGCAGCCCGCATCCGCCAGGGATGCCGGTTGGTGCCATAACCCCCGTACCACCGCCCTTGGCCCGACCTCTCCGTGCTGCCTGCCTGCGCTTCTCCTAACGAGGCAGTTTGCTGTTAATGAGCTAATTGTTGGCGTAATTATTTATCGAGGTGGTGTCAGCATCAAGGCGGCGGGTGCTCCTCCTGGTCCCGGAGCGCAGCTGTATTTGTCGTTTCCCAGAGAGTTTGTTGAGACAAAGCAGAGAGGAGTAAACACCGTAAACATCTCTCCTCTTGCATATTCAGCAGCCGAGGGGTTGGGGAAGCTGTAGATTGAGAGCGGAGAGAGCAGAAACTGCACCCAAGGGCTGCCAGGGCTTAAATACCTTCACGGCATTGCCCTTAACCCCTCTGCTATTGCTGGCGGCCGGGTGGAAGGTGCTGGGATGCTTTACCAAGGCAGAGGGGCTGTCCGGGGCAGAGTTTTTTTTCCCAGCAAAGTGGTTGAAGGATCCCGGGTATCCGGATGGGAGCTGGGTATTGGCTGGAGCATCGCTGCCATCTCGCTCCGTGGTTAGGAAGATAATTTTCGCAGATCTGGTGTTTGAAGATGCCCACCCTGGTGATGCAGAGGAGGATGCTGAGTGCGTGTGCTGGCTGATGGATAGGAGAGGGCGCTTGCAAAGCTGGGATTTGGAGGATGGGTGGAGAGGTCCTAATTCTCCGTCTCCCCCTTTCCCTGTGGTTGCAGAGGTGTGTGGTGCCCCATGTTCCTGTCTTGGGGATCCCTGCATCTCTCAGGCCTGCCTGTAGGAGTTTCCCCAGTTTAGGGAAGGATGAGCAAAGGTCAGGCGGGGAAGGGAGTCAGTCTTTGGCTGTAGATTAACTCGGGCGCCCCGCAAAAACAGAAGTCAGAGTAACTGAGGAAGCAGCCCAGCATCCCCAGACCGATGGGGGAGGCCAAACGTGACCGACTGGCGTAATTCCCAGTTCTCCCCCGCTGGAAGGCTGGCACGGCGCTGAGTCCCGGCTGCAGCCGGGAGCGGGACCGCTGGCCGTGGGGCCGGTGGGGTGGCACTGCGAGGAGGGCGAGCGGCATCGCCGTGGCTGCAGGAGGCTGAAGCCGTCGTGGCTGCGAATGCGTTATGCCGGGGCACGGAAAAGTGCTGAGTTTTCCCTTCTCCCCGTAGGTGACTGTGGGTTGCTGGTGGGAGCTGCTGCAGGCTGACCCTCGCTTCCCAGGCAGCAGAGTGGGAATCGCGGAGCCCTTGTGTTACGTGGAGCTCGGGAGCTCGCCGTTTTCCCATATGCTCCATGCACATGCTGCACGGATTTAAAACCCCTTGGGGACTGGCATGCATTTGGAGGCCGCCGCTTGCCAAAAAACCTCTCTCCCCTTTAAATTCAAAGTTACGTAAGGAGCCTTGTGGAGCGGAAGAATCCCATGGCCGGAGCCGGCTGTCTCCCCTTGGCCGTGCCTGCCTTGCCGCCCTAACCTCCTGCACCCAGGCTCGCTGTCACCCTCCGGGATTTGTCCGGAGCCCCTCGCTGCTTGGGATGGCCTCGGGGCTGCTGGAGGTGGATTTTGCTGGTGCTGTGCATGGTCATGAGGCCATTGGGACCTCCGTGAGGCCCACGTGCCCCCCAGGCTGGGTACCCGCAGGCAGGGTATGTTGTTTGGTGAGGATGCTCAGTGGAGGGGGTGAGTGCTGCGGAGCTCGTCTTGGTCCCGCTCCCCCACCTGCATCCTGGCTCTCACAGGGGGCATCCCTCTGGCTTTTCCTTGCCCCCTGGTGCAGGCAAGAGCTTGCAAAAGCTTCTCCCAGACCCGCGGGCGAGCGCTGAACCGAGGAGGCAGCTGGCTGAGCCAGGCGCCTTGTCTGGGGCAATGCAACATGAAAAAAATGCGGGGATTTCCCAAAGACGTTCCCGCAGGAGGAGGAACAGGGCTGGCAGGTGGGTAACGTGTTTGCTGGAGGCTCTGCTATGTTAAGTGAGGCTCTTTCAGGAACCCTGACCTGTTTGTCTTGGCACGGCCTTGGCTGGGAAGTGTTCTGTCTCTGGGGGGAGGCTGGGGCGCAGGATTCAGCCCCTCCTGCCTTACTGCCAAGCCGTTTTCTTTTTGAAGCTAGCGCCGGGGTGAGGAGGAGGCGGGGGGTTTGTGCGCCGGGGAGCTCGTGCCGGCATCCCACGTGTCTGAGATGGCAGCGGCGGGGATGGAGGGGGAGCAGGGATGCTGCGCTGGCTCCCGCTGGGTTTGTGAGTGCTGCTCTGTAAGATGCAGAGGACCGAGAGCCTTGGTCCTCATCTGCAAAGCTTGCTCAGATGCAGAGAGGGGCTCCGTGCCTTGGATGTGTCCCAACTGCCTTACATCAGCGCGTAGGGAATTTTAGGGAAGCATCAGCTCATCCCTTCCCTCGGCTGGTGAGGTGGGGTGGCTGGGACAGGAGGTGCAAGGGATGGCGCTGCCAAAGCTGCCGTAGCTGATGGGGTGGAGGTGGGAGATGGCTAATGGCCATCTGGGAGGTCCGGCATGTTGAGGCATTGTCAAAAAGCTCATCTTCTCCTCTGTTTTCCTCCAACAGCCGCTGCAGATCGACGACAATTTCTGTGGCCAGGATTTTAACCAGCCGCTGGGCGGGACCGTCACCATCGAGGGGACCCCGCTCTTCGTGGATAAGGAGGATGGGATGACCTCGGTGGCTGCCTACGACTACAGAGGACAAACTGTTGTCTTTGCGGGCACGCGCAGCGGGAAGATCAAAAAGGTAGGAAAGCTCTCAGTGACGCTGATGGGGAGGGATGACCGCTCGCCTCGCCAGCCCTTTGGCTGTGCCTCTGTCATAGCATGACTTGACATACTGGGGGTAACGTGCAAAGGGCCAGTGAGGGGCAATTTCCCCTTGCTCCTCTCTGCCAACCAAATTTATGAAACCTCTGTCTTTTGGAAGGGTTATAGCCTAGGGAGGTTGAGTCCTGTCCACTGGTGGATCAGAGCCCATCCCGTTGTGTCTCAGGGCAGGTGGGTTTGCCAGGTAGCTGCCATAGCGTGGGCTCTGTCTGTCTGTGTCCGTATGGCTTTGCCGTTGACTTGGGCAGGGTGGATGGAGGTGGGTGCTGGTGGCTCCAGCCCGGTGCAGGGGAGGCTTCTCTTCCCGTACCCCGCCATCGCACAAAAGGCTGCTTGTTGGTGGCAATTAGCAAATAGCTCTGTGCATGCCTTTCTCTGCCTGCATCTCCACAGGGCACGGATTTCCTGTTATCATAACATCGTGCCTGTAATTACAGCTGTACATGCCCTGTATAAACACAGCTTGCATCGACTGCATCCTTAGCTAGGGAAAGGCAGCGTGAAGGTCCTGGTGTGGTCCCTGCCAGGGGCAGGAGGACCAGGGCTTGGCCAGGGGGTCCGGCCTGTTGCTCTGTGGCTTTGTGAGGTGCTCCAGCACCCTGTCCTGGGTACAGGACCCTGCATTTTTGCTGCTTCTCTTGATCTGTGCTGGGCAGGGCGCTTTGGAGGGTGCATGGTGGCTTCCCCGGCAGGAATCAGGAGTAGGGTGCTGTTGTGAGTGATAGTCTCCATATGTTCTGCTCGGCCTGCCCGTGTTCCCCTTGGACCCCTGACCTGCCTGCAGCCCTGCCTTATTAGCAGCATGTTTAGGGGCAGGGGGGACATGGGCAGCATGTGTGGAGGTGGGGGCAGGATGCTGGTGGTCCTCTCCAGCCCCACATCCTCTGCTTGCCTTTCTGTGGTCCTCAGTGGGGGTGGGCACGGCGGCGCCAGGGCTGAGCGGGGCTGCGGGGAGCTGAGGGAGGCAGCTCGTCCTCCCTTCCGGATCGATGAGGGATCCAGGGGGACTGGTGTCACGTTGCTGGCGGCTTCTCCTGCCGCTGGGCTCCAGATGGGAGGTTTTAAATGGGGATGGGAAGAAAGGAGCGCGTGGGAGGAGGGTTCACAAAGCCACGGGGACAGTGTTACACCTCTAGTTCCTTATTTATCTAGAGGGGCTGGCAGTTGGTTTTTACACGGCAGATTTGTTTTTTCCTCTCCTTCCTTTTTTTCAGTTTTTCTCTGGTCCTTGCACCTTCAGAGCCATTTGCAAGTGGCTATCTAGGGGGGGGTGCCTGGCCAGGGTGTGGGCTGCCTCCTACAAAGTCATGGCTGAGGCAGTGACTTAGAGCCCAGGTGTGGTTTGAGCATCGTCCTCTTCGGCAGGGCTTTCCCCAGCTTTCTTTCTGCTGGTTTCTAAACTCGGTGCCCCAAAGAGATGGTCTGGCTCTCTGGCCCTGCAGGGCACGAGGACACGGAGCAGGAGCTCCACGGGGATTGACGGGTTGGGTCTCAATCCTGTCCCAGCACTGGGACTCCGGGTGGGTTTCGTAGGCTCGTCCTGCCTGGAGTGCTGGGGTGGCAGAGCTCTCCGGTGATGGTGTGGGAGCACTTTGCAGGCTCCGAGCCCGGCGATGCTGGGTCCCCCCCTCATCCCCTGCTGTGACCTTGGGGTGGGCAGCCCAGCCTTTCTGCGGCAGCCCCTGCCTTGCTGGCCCGGCAAAGCGCTGCCTCAGCAGCTACCTGATCCGGCTGCCTGTCTGCCGGCAGGGCCGGAGGGAAGGGAGAGCTTCCCCCCTACCTGGGGATTGTGAGACGGGGGCTGCTGACCTGTCCCCGAGTGGTGCCGATGTGTCCCCATCCAGGGGAGGGGATGCCTGGGGTATCCAGCAGGGCACGGCCAAGGCGTCTCCCTCAGGCAGAGGCTGCAATCCCTCTGCTTTCGAGCCATTCGTGTTTTCCCCCATCCCCTCGGCAGGCGCCTGTGTTAGGCTTGGTGCAGCCTGGCGGCTTCTCTGCCCTCCTGCCCGTCCCCCCTGCCCAAGCTGGCACCCCCTGGCATCTCCTTTGGGCAGGGAGGGCTGGGCTGACAGCTGGGAGCTCCCCTCCCCATCCCCGGGAGCCCTGTCATAGAGGCCGCTCTGCCGAGGGGGCACCCATCTCGCCATCTGGGCTGGGGTAAGGTCAGGGCAGAGTCACTGCCGCGTCTGGATTTTCCTTGGATGGCAGCTCCCATGCCCAGCATTTGTCCAGGCTGTTGCGTGCAGACAGAGCCTGCCTTTGTCCCCCCCCAAAAAAAGCCACNCGAGCCTCTGTCTGCCCGGCAGCCTCTCCGTGGCCCCGCCGCCAACAGTTGCCGCCATGAGGCTGGGGTGCTGGGCACCACCTGCTGCCCTGCAGCTGCAGGGGGACCCTAATTTCGGGGGGGGTGGGGGTGGGGTGGGGTGTGGAAGGATATCGCAAGCAATGTCAGATGTGCAAAATTGGCTGCGGGCTGGGATGGGGAGGCAGTGGCAGGGATGAANTCCCTGCTGGGTTACCAGGCAGGCGGCTATTTTTGGCTGGCCCCGAGTTCTGCGGAGAGGCCAGGCTTGGAAAGCCCTCGGGCCCCGCGTGCTCGCTGTCTTCCCTGCCAGCAGTCATGGGATTGGGACGGTTGGGGAATTCCTGGGGCTGGCCGGGTGAGCAGTGCGGGGATGACTTCTCATGCTGCCAGGGCTGGCGGGGAGCCACTTCCCGAACGGGTGTGTCGGGGACCCAGCCGTGCACCCTGTGGTCTGAGCGTGCTGCAGACGGGGAAGTGACATGGGGACGTGAGCCACGAGCATGCTGCAGCGGGGATGTCCAGGGGATATTTGCGCAAGGGAAGGGAGGCTTGCTTCCTAATGCTTGGGTTTTTCCTGTTAGCCACCTGTCCTCGCTTGACAATCTTTGTATTGGGCGGTTGTCGTTTTCCCAGGTTGTCTTTCCAATTTTTCGGGTGGACAGAAAGCTGGGTGTGTAATTGCAATGGGAGCGCTCAGTCACGCATTTGACGCTGGACTCGTAGTCGCCTCTTGACCGTAGTCACCTCTTGTGCCCACCAATGACTCGATTTTGGGTGTGCTTGAAGTGTTGTACGGAGAGGGGGCAGAAGGACGGTGCTGGAGGGGGGGTGCTGATGGTGCAGCCCCCTCCCAGTAACCACACCGTGCTGGGCTGGAGGCTTGGAGCTGGGGCATCCTGGGAGGTGCAGTGCAGAGACCGGGCTGCCCTCGTTAGCTCACCATCTGCTCCTCGTTATGCAAACAAGGCGCCGCCCTAGGGCTCCGCTGGGCTCTGGTGTGTGTGACCCTTGTGGGCTGACCCAGTTTTGGGTGCTGCCTGGTTATTTTGGGGGTGTGTGTGTGTGTGTGTGTGAGCTGAGCTCCTTCTTCCAAGCAGCTTGATGACTCCCTGCCCGCTGCCATCCCCTGGCTGCTGCGGAGCAAGGAGGCTGCGGGCCGTCCCTCGTGCCGTAGCCCCCCAGGAGACATCGAACACCACCTGGGATCCAGGCGCCAGAGATCCCTAAGGCGGGCATGGTGGTGGGACGGTGCAGCCAGGGCATCCCAGCCAGGATAGCGTCGGACTACACATCCCTCGCAGCCAGCCGAGCTCTCGGTTTTTTTTGGGGATTATCTGACTGCCCAGTCGCCACCGTAATCCCCACAGCTCCCTGCCCTGTCCTGAAACTGGCTGGCCTCGGGCATGAACACATCAGGACTTGTCTCCGTCGGGAATCTGCTCCCCCCCACCCCGGGCTCACGCTTGCCGCGGCTTGTTTATTCTCTCCCACGGAAAGCACAGCTGAATTGGCCCCACGTCTGGCTTCTTTGGCTTCTCCACTTTAATAATAATAATACCAATAAATAAACTCTTCACGCTAAGTGGGTCATCCCCATCCCTAGGCAACGGGATGCAGTGCTGCTCTCCTGTCCTGGGGAGGGTCCGGGGGCTCCCCTGCAGCCCCCCTCCCGAGGGCAGGGAGACGGGGGTGCTTTGGGGAACCAGATTTGGCAGCCCGTGGAGGCACCCCCTGGGAGTAGAATCCTCTTAAAGCTTCGTAGAAGGATGCTTCAGTGTGTTCACAACCCTTGATGTGTCTGGGCGGTATGACCTGAAAATAGGTGCTGTGGGGATGGGGAGCTGCTGACTGGGGGCTTCTCGGGAATTTCCCTGTTGCCTGCTGGCTCTCTTCCCATCACAAAAGCCCCCATGCATCGGCTTCTTAGATGTGATGCATGACCTGATCGTGGTCCGCATGAGCTGGAAGGAGAAGCTGTTGGGCTCCCTGCCCGCTCTGCCGATCCCCGTCCCCGCGGGTCCTTTCGTGTTGCCCTGGGCTTAGTGCTCAGGGTAAGCAGCTCCGGCTGAAAAGGGGCCCTTTGTGTCTCGGCGCGTGAAATCCGGCTCTGGGAGGGCTCGGCCCCCCTCGTGACCCTGCTGCCGGCTACCCTACTTACTGCCTGCGCCTCGGTGGGATTTTTTTTTTTTTTGAGGGGGGGCAGATTTAGGGCATAAAGCTTGCCCTGGCCTCAGTGGTGTCAGCCCGGTGACCCTTGAGGAGTCCCCGAGCATCAACCCCGGCGCAGCCCCTGGAGATCCTCTCCTGCCCGTGTTGCTGCCTCTCCCCAGCTGGCCGCCCGGCACAAGGGCCTTTTGTTCCTCCTGCCTCTTCCCTCTGCCCTCTCCCGCTCCATCCCCATCCCATCCCCTGGGGGACCCCTCGCCCCCTCCCCACGTTGACACAGCCCCCGTGGGCGCCTGTGCCCGGCCCCGGGAGGGAGATCCGCTCCTCGGAGCATGCGTCCGCGCCTCTCCCCAATCAATGGCAATAATTTTATTGGCATGACAAGGTAGCTGACGGTTGCCAAAGTGAATCCATCAAATACCTCTCGCCGGCTCCCCGCCCCCTCGAGAGCTCTCGCCGGAGTCGTTAAGCTGTTTTAATCAAGGTGGTGGCTGCAGAGCTGGCATGTTAAGTATATGGGGTGGTGGGGAGGGGGCGGCAGAGCCGTCCCCGTCCCCCCGCTCATGGTGGGGAGCGCTCGGCATCGCCCCGCTCCTGCTCAGCAGGAAGGGGCCCTGCTCCCCGCGTCGGGCTTTGTTGAGCCGCCCGGCTCCGAACAGGATGTCTCATTGTTGGAGGAAACAATTAGAAATTCATCGTGAACCGTTGGCCTCGGGGACCGTCCGGGGCAGCGGGGCCGGGGCTGCAGGCAGCTGCCAGCTCCGTCCTCGAGTGACTCCTGGAGGGGGATGCCACCGGGGTTGGGGCTCCTACCTCACGCGGGATGGATAGGGCTGAGCGCTTCCATGCCCCTGGCTCTCGGAGGGATGCTCCGGCGTTGCTCACACAGCCTTGGGGAGGCAGAGTAGGTGTCGGGGGGGGGGCTCCCTCCCTCCACCACTCGTGCCGCCAGCCCTTT
>VWZL01002316.1:164603-201314 GCA_013396915.1 Stercorarius parasiticus | reverse complement strand
AAACCAAAACAAAACACACTGACTTTTCTCGCCCCCGTTGCGTGCATCGGTCCCATTGCTGCCGTTTCCATGGCAAAGCAGCGGGCCCGTAACCCAGCCCGCCCCGTGCTCCTCGCCGTTTGGAGGAGCAAAAATCCTCGGAGACGATGAGAATAATTTAACAAGCCATTAACGAGAGCGGGGGAAAACACCGGAGGAGCTGGAGCAGGGTCGGGGCGGGGGCGCGGGGAGGCAGGGCTGGTTTTTGGCAGGGAGCGGGTCACGTTGGCAGCCTGCTCCCCTTGCCTTCGATGTGTTATGAAGTTTTGGAGGTTGCTTGAAAAGTGTCTGGGGAGGGGTGGCGAGCCAAGCGGGCTGCGGGCCAGCTCGCAGCTAAACATGTTGTTGTGTAAAATTGCAGTCAATTAATTTAAGACCTGCCAATTTCAACTGCAAAGCGCTAGGAGGTTCTGTCAAGTTTTCAATGGGATAAAAAGGGGGAAGGGGGGGGATTAGTTTTCAGCACTTGGAAGGGCAAATAGTGATCCTCTGCCTGATCCTGCAAAGCACCGCCTCCTCTCTCTCCTCCTTTTTCTTGCTGTAAATTTGCTGCCACCGATGTTAAAAGTCCTTCTGGCGTGTGCCATCGGGGCTGGGATGGCTGAAGGACATCAGCCGGAGCCCGGAGAGGTGCCGATGGCTGTTTCAGGGCCTGGGGGGGCACTGGCCGTGGGGGGATGACCCAGTCCCCTTTGGCTTTGCCCCATGGGGAGCATCCCCTCTCCTGCATCTCGAGGTGGTCTTCCCCCAGCTTGTCTGATCCTGCAAGGTTGATCCTTGGTGTGTTGGGTAGAGTGCTGGCTGTCTGAAGCGGAGGAAGAGCTGGAAAATGCTCGGGGCAAGCCTGAGAGATGCCCTGTGTAACCTGCTTGCCACCCTGGAGGTCAGAGCGATCGTTTATGATGTCTGACACCCACAGTGTGGTAGGGGTGGAGAAGACGGCCTGCCCCGGGGAGCTGGCAGCCGGCTGGGCACAGTGCCTGAACCCCAAAAGGCTCATCATCCCCCCGCCCCGCCCCGGCTTTCATGGTGGCAGCAGATGGAGCCCAAGTGTCAGAGAGCCCTCTCGTGCCGCAGGAGCGTGGCACCTCCGGGCAAGGGCATCCTGGCTGGATCTTCGGCTGGTGTTTCGTTGTGTTTGCCGCAACCTTCATTAGAAACGTGTTTCCTCGTTTTTGGAGAGGGGTGCTTGTACGCGCGTCTGCAAGCTGGCTTTTTGTTGTGGGGTGGGGGGTGGTTTTACTTTTTCTTGTTATTTTCTCTTGTTTTCCAACTTAGTGAAACTTCTGAGGAAGCCCAGCTCTGCTGGTGAGTAACAGTCATGAGGCCGGCGGGGCGAGCTGGCTTCGGCTGTTTCCCTTGGGCCGCTCGCGGGGCTGAGCGAGAAGGGGAGCTTGTTCTGCTTGGGACTTGTGCCTCTCTGGCCATGGCTCAGCCTTCCCCTGTCCTCATCTCGGCTTGATTTCCATCTCCGAAAACACCGTAGCGTAGATTCACACGCGCCCGTGTCTGTCCTTTCTGCGATCTCATCCCTGAGCTTTCACCGCAGCCTCAGCCGTCGCAGCAGTGTGTCCCCAGGACACCTTCTCCAACCGTTGTTGCTTTCTAACTCACCACCGAAGGGTTCAAAGCCACGTCCGGGTCGGTGTTTGCGCTTTTCTGTGCAAGCTGGCTTCATCGCTTGCATGTGCCGTAGAGCTACTGCGTTCCCCGTGGATCCTCGCTGCTCCTCGTTGCTGGGAGGAGAAGGGATTTGGAGGTGGGTCCCTCTGGAGCGGGGCTCTGCCGCGTAGGCGCTGCCGTCTGCGGACTTCCCCAGAATATATTAAGCGTAATTTCCTCCTGCTTCGCTAGGAGCTTGTTAATATTTCACTGGGACACGAGGGCAGCCTGCAAAGCCTGTGCTTCAAAGGAGGGCAGCTTTCGGCAGCGCTGGGGTTAGCTTTTGGTTTCCCCGGCTCTTGCTATAACTTGTTCTGTGGTTTTAAAAATAGGTAAAAAAAACCCCACCCAGCAGAGGAGAGAGCCCACCAGGCCGGCCGTGGCCTGCATGCCACTGCCTCGCTGAGCTGGTTGTGGCTCTGGTGTCTGCGTCTGCTCAGCTCCATTCTTCCTGCCCTGGCGTTTTGGGGAAAAAAAATATAAATTCAATATAGTTAAGGGAGAAGGACTACCTGGATGCCTTGTTGAGCCCCGCTTGGGTTTGAAGTGGCCGGGAGGGACCCAGAGCAGCCCGGCTGTGTCCTACTGCTGCCAGCTCGCCGGCAGGCTGAGGTGGGTTTCCCTTCCCAGTGAGGAGCTTTTTTGGGAATGACTGTTGGGGGTTTTTTTGGGAATTACTTTTGCCTGATCCCGGACTCCACACACCGGAGCAGGATTGGCCCTCCAGGAGCAATAACAGAAGAATTACTGCATTGCATGGGCGTCTTTATGTGTTTTTTAAACCGTGCCTCCTAATTATAAATAACGGCTGCGATATGAGATATGATTATGATGGATGGTGATTCCGTATTCTGCGTGCATTAGCGGCTTTAACCTTGCTGGGGTAATTATGTCTCATTTCAAATTCTGATACTATTTATTTGAGGTAGGGGACTGGGAATTTAATTTCTACTGCTTTGTCTTTTAGTATTATTATTATTTGAAAAGGATACCTTTGCAAAATCGTTTTTTAATCATTCCCTCCAGTTGGCAGCACCAGTTCATTAATATTTTTAGGGCCCGCGCGGGGTTGTTTTGGAGATGTTTTGGGGGAATGTGAAGCTTGAGGGACAACGTACAGGAGAGGAGCTTCTCCTTTGAGACACCTCTGTGCATCCTGCCGGCTTTGGTCTTCCCAAAGCATCCTTGCCCTTTTCCACTGGCTGCTGCTGTTGACCCGTGTCTCTGCCAGCCCAGGGCTCCCTCCTCACACGAGATCTCCGGGCAGGGCGGGGGGTGTCCAGGCAGGAGCAGGCAGGACTGAGCCATCGTCCTGCCCGCCCCCTCTCACCATCTTTGACGGCACGTTTAATTAAAAACCACATCAACCCGAAGATTGCGCACGTGGTCCTTAATCAGTTTGAAGTCTCTGTGAGAATAAAGTAATTATACTACTCGTTTGGTTACAGTAATTAAAACTTTAATTAACATCATTTCCCACCCCTTGGCCTCCCTCTACAGATATTCAGGCGTGCGATGGGTGCCTGCCAGGGTTGTATCTCGGGATAAAGCTGTTTATCTGGGGGCTGTCTGCCCCTCCCCATCCCTGCTCCCTCCAGCATCAGGCCGGTGAGGTCCAGCCATGCTTGGTGCTTGCCCATCTCTCGCCGGGCTGCCGGGTGCCAACCTGCATCCCGGTCTGGGACCAGTCATGGTGCTGGCAAGTCGCGGTGGGTGGAAGCTCTGCTTGAGGTCCCCCGGCAGAGTGGGGAGGGTGGTAGGTGTTCCTCAAAGATCTTCTGAGAACTTGGGTTTGAATGCAGCGTGTGCTTTGGTCTGCTCTTAGCAAGAGCCGGGCTTTCAGAGAGCAGCCTTGTGTTCCCAGGGTTAATTTATTAAGAAGTGAGTGGGTCTCTTTTTTTCCTATTGCATGGACCTGCAAGAGCTGGGGTTACAACAATTCGTGGCCAGGTGCTGTCACACCTGGAAAGCTCCAGGTGGGCTCCAGCCCCTCTGCACCCCAGTTTACCTCCAGCCTGAGCCCTGTGGTCACTGATGGGCTGCGCGTTAGCCAACGGTACCTAGCGTTGCCCGACAGCCTGAAGAAGGGATTGCTGCCTGGAGAAGCGGGGCGGGGAGTTCTGCATCGGTGCCAAAGGAAATCCATGCCGTGTAAAACCTGAGCTCTTAAATATCTCGAGCAGCATCCTCAGGGAAAGCAATCTCTATATTTAAATCTTCTCAATCTCTCCTGCAAAATTGCTGCTATCTGCACTGAAGAGCCTAATTTTCATCCTGTTTTTTTTTTTTTTTAACGGAAAGCCCACTGCAGAGAAGTGGTTTTCATCACTCCAGGTTCTGCGCGGTGGGGAGCCGTGGCCCCGTAGCTCTCCCCTGGCTTTATGGAGATGCGGAGAAGGGTGTAGTGTAGCCAGGGATGTGGCTCCCGGGGTTGGAGATGCTACAGCAGAGGGGCCAGAGGTTTAGGGTGTGGGAGCGAAGCGTTAAGATGGAAATAAAAAGTAAGAGCATGGAATTTAGCAAACACGTCAAGAGCTCAAGGTGGAGTGAGCAAGAGGGTCTGAGTGTATTATTTGAAGCAAAATATTTGCAGGCGCTCTCCGGTACGCTCAGCCCGAAGCCAGGCTTAGCTGGCTGTTATCGCCGGGAACACTGAGCATGGAACGATGGAGGATTTCTTCTCTAATCTTGGAGGTGCTTATGTTTGGAGCAGGGACTGTTTCAGGAGGAAAGGCAGAGCCGGCAGTTTTGATCGTGGCGTGTCAATAGCGGAGATGTTGATCTATAAAGAAAAAAAAGTAAAAAAAAAAAAAAAGTGTGGCTGTAGCTTTCTGCTGCCTCCTGATGCCGTGGGTTACGTTCCCAGGAAGTACATCATGTGATGTATGATTTTGTCATTGGATTTTTAAGAGATTCTGCATGTCCAGTCCTGCTGCCTGTGCTGGGTGGTGATATTTGATATTGTCACTGTGCCCTGCGATATTTAGACCCTGATCGTTATTGCTTATCAGCTTCTCCTGGGCAGTCTGGTGTGATTTGTCCACGGAGATAAACCACCAGGACAGCCCAGAGCTGCAGTAACAAGAGGCGATCGGTAGGAAGGGATCAAAGCCGGTGTTAAACGGGTGAAGCCGAATTTCCCCCATGCAGTCAGTGTTGTCCTTCTCCCTGGGTGGAGGTGAATGGGCAGTGGATTTAGTTCCTATTACATCCCCCTCGTTGCAGTGTATTGCTGCAGCAAATGGCTTTGGGCTTGCACGCCGTGGAAATAACAGCTGGTGCACTTACGCGGCTGGAGCTGAATGAATGGGGAGCTGCTGAGATGGGCTTGCAGAAGGCTTTAGAGTCTGATGGATGGATAAATCCCAGACGCAAGCCATGGTGCAGGCAGCTCTGATGAAATGGGGGCTTGGCTGGTGCAGGCGCTGGGGTGGGAGGGGACCACCCGCCTGTGCGGGGGTCCCCTGAAGGAGATCCCCCCCCCGCCTTGGGGTCCATCCCTCCGCAACCTCCCCTGCGTGGGCTTTTCCTGACACTGGCTCCTCTGTTTGCAAGACCGACAGCCCTTGCCTTGTCCTTAGGCAGCTCCTCTCTTGCTGCTGTGTTGTTTTAGGGACCAGGAAGGAAACAGCTATTTTCCTGGAGCCGAGGAGGGAGGAAGGATCCAGCTGATCCCCAGCTGTGCTGCAGCCCTGCGAGCTCCTCCTTCCTCCCTTGCCGCCTCCGCCGCCTCCTCCCTGCCTTTTGGGATCCCCTGATGGAGATCTGGAAAGGTTTGAGCCCCTGGCCATAGGTATGTCCCAAGTGGCCAGGAGGGCGAGGGTGGTGGAACAAGCCCTTGTTTGTGGTGGGTTATCTTGGTCTGGTTGCGTGGTCAGAAGTGTGGCGAGGCTCAGAAAGGGGGGCTTGTCCTGCCCTGTTGAGCTAAGTAGCGTTGTTAAGGAGGAAAATAAGTAGCACTGCAGATTTGCAGGAGAAATAGCAACTTCTAAGCTGTGGAGAAGCTGGGAATGGCGACTCGGGGTCTATTCTGCTCACCAGCCAGGCTGGGCATCGCAGGAGACTGGTACCGAAGGTCTGGGCTGGTCCCCATGGGACAGAAGGACACGGTCTCCTTGGAGGAGCTGGTTCCTTGGCACTGAAGGGATGGCTTTTGTTTGGAAAACTGAGTACTGAGTCCTTCAGGCGAGAGCTTTCTTCCCAGGGACTTTTCTGGGACGTTTAGGTATTAACTCGCCCCAGGCTGGTCACGTGCAGCCTGAGTCCCGTGGGAGCCGGGAGGGTGACACATTGTCATGGCTTCAGCGCGCTGGGGGCCTGCTGGGATGCTTGGGATGCCTACAGTAATTAATAAATGGGGGGAAAAATAATCCTATATTTCTGTGATGTGCTGTGCCCTTCACTGCTTGTCACCCACGGCTTTTTCCTACACGGAGTGGAACAGTGGAACACGCAGTGAGAAGGTCCCCATCTCATTTTACAGTGTGCTTTTTCTGCCCTTACCTTCCTTCAGTTTTGCAGGGCTAAAATGCCTTCCCCATCCGTTACCGGGCTCTCCTACCTCCGCTGCTCCCTCCTCTCTTCCCGTGGCTTGAGAAACGGCAGGACCCGCTTACCTGCCTGCATTCCCCTCCCTTGAGAGGGACGTGCCTGCGATGAGGTGCGGTGCTGGCGTTTTGCTGTGCGTTTACGCTGGAGAAGGCACAGCCGGGTGCAGGCTGGAGGGATAGTTTTGGGGTGTTCCATCGCTCCTTGCCCAGGGAACTGATGCCCCGGCGGCTGCTGTGCTGCCCCTGGGGACGCCCTGGAGCTCCTGTCGGTTCTGTTTAGCCGTGAAGTGCCTCGGAGGTAAAGCCCTTCCATCGCATTCGGAGTGTGTGGGGATGGTGGCTGCCTGCGCACTCCGTGCGGAGGTCATTTTGCATCGCCGTTGCTTGGCAGAAGGTCAGCAGAGACCGAGGACTGCCACCCTGCTGGTCCATGGCATCGCACAGAGGGGTCCCCGGGGTCTCCTATCCTCCGCCCGTCCTTCCCTGTGCCGCTTGGCAGCTGCCAGCGCCTCCCGCCCCATCCCCGGCAGCCCCCAGGGCAGAGGCTGCCCATCGATTCGCTTGTCGGGGGGGGCCCCCCTCTGACCGCCTCAGCCCTGAGCGATGCTGATTGGGAAATAATTGCAATAATAATAGAGATATTTTGCTCCTGAGTGACTAGACGATATGAACTGGGCGCTGAGCCAGGAGAGTTTTGAAGGGCAAAGCTGGGAAATCAATGGCTCGAGACCACTGGAGCAGCCGTGGGGCCGGGACCCGGGGCTTTGCTGGGGAGGGAAGCAGAGCAAGTGCCTTTATCCGTCCCACGCCGTGTGGCTCCCGATGGGGGGGTGCTTGTAAGCCCTTTCTCTTCTTCATTGTCTCTGTCAGTCCCTCCTGCACCCGGGTTTGACTTTGGTGAAGGTGCTGCTCCCATGCGGTGCCCTGGCACTTGCTTCCTCATACCAGGTTTTCGTACAGAGAGGTGGAAAAGATTTTTCTGACAGCGTTTGAGTTCCGTCAGAGTTGCTGGAATGGTGTGTTGGGCTGTCCTTCCCCCTCCTGCTGATGGGGCAGTGCGGGCAGACCTGCTCAAGGCGGGGTTTTGAGAAGGTTTGGAGATGGTGGGCGAGAAGCCGGTCAGTGCCGTGCCGTGCTGTGCCGTGCCATGCCATGCTGTGCCCCGGGGGCTGGTGCTGGTCTGGCCGGCTCTGCCGAGCCCGCCGTGTGGGTGGCTGAACAAGAGGAAAAGATGGAAAAGAGTTTGAGTGAGAGGAAAAAGGCTGTTGAGGATTTTTGGGGAAGGTAGTGCTGTGTTTCGGGGTTCCTGCTGGGTGGGGTCACCCCCCTGCCTCCCCCCCTCTATGGCAAACCCCAGCGCCTTCACCCAATTCCCACCCCACCTGGCTGGAGAGGTGCAGCGAGTGCGTCTGTCCTCAGCCCACGTGGCCGAGCTCAGGATGCTGCCCGGGGACAACACAAGGGCAACAACATGTGCTTTGAAACCGGTTAGATGAACTGGTGTCATATCTGTCAGTGTCAGCGAGTCGCTGGCATTTGTTGCTGTTATGAGCATTGATTTAGATTAAGTATCTCCTTGTTTTTTGCTTCATTATACTGGTATAATTAAAGTCACAATATTCTCCAGCTCAGGGCGATGTCGGGCTTGGTATGAAAGCCTTCCTTGTATTCACCCTTATAAAGGGAGTGGGTTTCACTGAGTGGAATTAGGCAGCTCATCTCGCCCTTGGCAGGTTCCTGGTGAGGCAGGAGTATCCCAGCCCCGTGCAAGGAGCCGGCAAAAGCTCCTCCTGGCTGAGGAGTCCGGGAGGCCAGCATCCAGCTCCGCAGGACCCCTGGCATGCTGGGTTCCAGCAGCCGGCAGCAGGCAGCTGCCTGCCCGTCTGCGAGGAGGAGGAGGAGGCGGAGGCGGCATGTGTCTGATCCCTGCCCGGCTGGTGCATTCCTGTGCAGGCAGCTGGGGGAGCGGAGATAGCTGGGGTGCCGGCTGCCAGCCCGCCCCGCATAGCTGGGATGTTTCTGCGGGGCCGCCCTGTCCCCAGCCCCGTGTGTGAGCCCTTGGGAGATGCATCCCCAAGGCCCTGCCTGTCCCCCCACCGCCCCGCACAGAGCAGCCGTACGGCGAGCCCTGGGAAGCATGGCCGGGGCTCTCCTGGTGACGATTTTCTTGATGCCCGAGCAAAACCACAGGTGAATCCTCATCACCCTGGCTGCCAAAACTTAGTAACCTGCAATACAATGGGAGGGAGCAGGAGTCACCGCCTTCTCCCCCACCACCTTCTCCTCACTCTTGTCCCCCGGCACGCCAGTGCCCCCCTTTCCAGCCCCCCATCCCCACTGGCTGTGACCCCTGGGACAGCCGATGCTGTGGCCCTGCAGCTGCTCCCAGCCCCGCATTTCACTGGGCAGCCCCTGCACCTTCCTGGGTAGGGGGGAAAAAGGGTGTGTGTGTGTGTGTGTGTCCCCGGAGCAGCTGATCTGGGAATCTCATTTTAAACCCCTCGCCCTCCTTTGGAAACCAGAGAGGGGCGTGCGGGCGGCAGCTGCTGGTCCCCATGGGATGGCTGGCGGGGGGAGGCATGTGGAGGGGCAGCCGGTGTCCCCGTCCCCCCGCCGCCTGCTGTCTCAGGGTGAGCCCAGGCCACATGCCAGGAGGGGCCATGCAGGCTGACACCCTGGGGGGGTCCCTGTCCCCCGCTGGCCCCCCCTGGCTGGACACGGGATACTCCCTTTCTGGCTGTAGGCTTGTCAGCGCGATGTTGTGTGACACTGCCCGGCAGCTGTCACCTCTGCCTTGGGGTGGCCGGGCTGTGCAGGTCCTCTGTTGCCTCTTGGAGGTTGCCCCGTGGTTTGGGGGTCAGCTCTGCCGGGACCCGCTCGTCTCCTGGTTTTACTTGCTCTGTCCCGTGCCCTTGGGGCGGACGGTGCCAAAATCAAAGCAAAGTCCTGGGGGTGTTAGCACAGCCCTGCTCCTGCGGAGGGGGATGCTCACCCGCCTGTTTGGGTGTGGGAGCCCCGGGCTTCGGTGGTGCCTGAGCTGGAGCACCAGTGGCGTGAGGACGGGAAGGTTTCAGTCCCCGGTGGCGTGGGGAGGGAAAGGTTTTGGTCCCAGGGCTGAGCTCTGCCCTCCGCACATGTCAAAGCTTTTTCCTCTTCTCAACTCAGGGATGTGCCATGGAGCTGCTCACCGGCAAGAGGACGGGGCAGGAGAGGACCAGGGCGTGGGTGAAGGTGGGACGGGGACCTCGATCCAGCATCTTCTCCTCACAGCCCCGTCTTGTCCCCCCTGCTCAGTCTCTGTCCCCGATGGACACCCCTGGGGCTGGGGGACTCGCTGCTTCCCCCAGCGAGTGTTGGGAGGGATGAGGAGAGGCTTTGAAATGCACTCTGGTAAATAAGCCCTTCTTTCGCGTTGCCCGTCAGCGGCGTGCAAGCCCCGTGGAACTGGAAAGGGTCCCCGTGAAAAGGCTGCGGAGTGTGTTTCAGGCAGATAAGTCCCTGCCTTTGAAGTGTGGCAGGCGGGCAGAAGCGCCCTCCTCTTGTAGCTGCTGCCAGCCGCTGCGAATTAATCACAGCCCTGTACAGATAAGAGTACAAAGCGTGGCTGAGCACTTCTCCTGCCCGGAGGAGGGGGTCTGCGGGGGACCGCTTGGGACCCAGGATTGGGGCTTGAGAGCCCAGAGGGGGGGCGATGGAGGGATGGGGTGGGAGAGCCCCGCGGGGAGACCGGCTGCGGGGCGGTGAAGAGCTGCCTCTTCCCGGCAGTGGGCTTCGGGGGTGTCCCCCGTGGTGAGACCGGGTCTCTTGGGGACCCTCCGCTTGTGCCCTCAAGCATGCGTTTTTGATCCTGTGGGGAGACGGTGGCCTACCCCAGCACCCCCCAGACCCTGGCCAGACCCCTGATGGCATGTGCTAAATCCGAAAGCAGCCTTGGCATGTCTGCAGCTGCCTTCCCTCGCCGGCTGTGCTTCCTCCCCCTCCGCCTGGCATCCCTGGCCAAGGCTGAGCTGTAGAGCCCCGTCCTCTGCCGCTGTCCTCCTCCAGACCCACTGCCAGCGCTGGGTGGCCGCCAGGTCACGGCTACTGCCCTTCATTCTTCTCATTGCCCGTCTTTCCAAAAGACGGGCCTGGGGGGATGCTCCTCTCTGCTTTGTGCCTGTTGCTGGCGGCTGTGAGGACGTTGCGAGGTTTTCCCTTTGGCGGTTTGGCAAGCGGCGGTCGGGCAGTGGTTATGGCAGTGGGGAGGTGCCTCCTCACCTGGACCAGCCTGGAGGGTGTCCTGCCCAGGGGAGCAAGCGTGCTGCAGTGGAAGAGCCGTCTCTCCTCTGATGTGTTGTCTCTTCCTTCCCGGTGCTTTCACTTCCCATTCTCTCTCGAGTGGGTGTCATGTCCCGGCCTTGTCTTCTACAGCTCCTCGGGGCAGCGGCTCTTCACTAGCGCTGGATGCCGTGGGGTCTGGGCCCTGCTGAAGCTTCTGGATGCTCCAGCATCATGGTTTGTAAAGGAGAGACGAGCTTTGGAGGGAGCATTGGGCTTGACGCAGCAGCAGCAAGGCCAGCTGGTGCTGTTGTCCGGCCGTGACCCTGCACCGCTGCATGCTTCTTAGCGAGGTGATGAGCTCTCCTCCGCCAAAACCTGTATGGGATGGAAACTCACTTCTCCAGCCAAGACAAGGCCGTCCCCAGGAACCCTGTCTGGGCCTCCTGGGGGAAGACTTTACCTCTGCCTGGCCGGGGTGTGCTGTGCACGGTCACTTGTGATGCTGGGGTGCCCAGGGGTCGAAGCGTTGCATGCCCTCCTGTCCCTCATCGTTCCTTTGCTGGGGTTCTCCATGGCTGGCTTGGGAGGTGAGGGACCTCTTGGGAAGGTGAGATGCCATTGCATCTCCTGGCCTTGTGCTGCCTCAGCCAGCCCGCTTGACTTCTGGGGGACCAGGTCTTAAACCCTTCCCTCTTCAGAGTGAAGTTGCGCTGGGTGCTCGCCCCGTGGGGTGGGCTCCTTGCTTGGGTGGGGAGGATGTGCACGTGGGCTTCTGGCAGAGCAGCCTCCGGGCTTGCTTTGAGATGCTTCACCCCAGCAGGGAGCTTGTAATTTCTTGCCTCCGATCTCCTCCGTTTTCTTAATGAGGTAGCAGGCCAACATGCTGACCCTCGCTCCTGCTCCTCCACCGCCACGCGGCTCCGGGGTCCGGCCGCTGCTGGGGCTCCTGCCGGCCCCTCACAGGAGGCAGCGCCGCCGAGCCCATGCCTTGGAGCCAGCTCGAGGCAGGCAAGAGCGAGGGCAGGAATCCTGAGCGAGAAATTAGTGCGAGTAATTATTAGTATTGGGTAATTATATCAGCGTCAGGATGAGGAGAAAGGTTAATAGGTTTATTTATTTATTTATTTTTGGTAAATGTCTTTTCCCCTGGGTGGGAAGGCAGGCAGGGTGGGCAGGAAGGAACGTGTTTCCGAGGGGGGCTGCTCTGATTAAACCGCATCCTCTCCCCCTTCCCCTGCCCCCCGGGTGTGGGGAGAGGGGGGGAAGCCGTCCCTATCCCTCCCTGCCGTCTGTAAGAGATCAGATGGGAGGCATCTTGTGCATCCCGTGCACCGCTCCACTGTGTTATGCTCCAAACTGCCCGTCCCCTTCCCGCCAGCTGAGATGGGCAGGTTCCCATCAGGCTAATCCCACTGGAAAGGCCCTGATGCCGCATTCCCATCTCTGCCTGCATGGCAGCGGACGCAGCAGTAGGATCCTCCTGGTGTGGGATGACGTTGGGGTCTATCTGCCGATGATCTCCTGGTGCTGGGGAGGAGCGGTAGGATGTGTTTGCCTACCATGAGCTAACTCAAAAACTCCCTCGTGCCCTGCCTTTTGGCCAGCCAGAAAACAGCTTAATTGCCAGGTCTTCCAAATTTCATTTTCCTGAATCCCAAACCCCTCTGTAGAGCATCCTTAGCAGGAGGAGAGGCTCTGGAGAGGAGGGTTCCCATCTGTGCAAGCCTGGGGTGGCCCTGTGCCCCCCACCAGAGCACCTTGACGTGTGGCAGGCTGGGCTCCAGCCCCCTTTGAATACTGAGAATATTTTTAGGTTCTTCCTGGAGCCTCAAATTAACTGGAAGTGCTTCACGTCTGTTGGTTGTTTTTTTTTTTTTTAAATACATCTCTTTCTCTTTCCCAGCACTGCGCAGCGCAATAATGTAATGGGGAAATTACCCCGCTAGTTAAAAATTACTGCCAGCGCGACATCCAGCCATAGATCTATTTTAGAACCAGGGTAAAACTATATCGATTCTTCTGTGCCGCAACTGCATCCCATAAAAGGCTTGGAAAGGTGCGTTTGTCACGTTGCTGTTGTGGGGGGGAGAGACTGTGCCTTGCTGCCGGGAGGGGGGATGCTCCCTGTTACCCTCCTGCGGAGAGCTGGCTCGGACAGGACTTCGTAGGGGAGAAGCTGAGAGCCAGGAGGGGAGTGATGAGCGAGGGGATGGGGGGAGGCAGGGTTGGGTCCTGGGGGGGATGCTGTGGGACAGGGGGGAAGGTGGGACAGGAGGTGCTGCGTGACCCTGTGCTGCAGGTGTTTGAGGCTTGACCTGCCTATGGTGTTTGGAATAGGAGCAAATGTGGTCCTGGGCAGAAAGACCCCCCCCCCCCAAAAAAAAAAAGCACAGGCAGAAGCTTTAGGACAGGCATTTGGCATCTCTGTGTTCCCCAGCACACAGTGGTAACCCAGGGTGGGGGTGATGGGGAGCAGAGTCTGTGTATGGGTCTGGCAAAGGATGCTGAGAAGGTGGGTAAGTACCAGGACCAGTTTGGGTTATGGTGAAGGCCCTTCAGACCTGCGGCAGGACGTACAGGGGGCTTTTGGCTGTGCTGTGGGCTCCCAAGAGTTACACCTGGCCCTGCAAGCCCTGTCCCCATGTCCCCTGGGGAGAGGGCGGCCCCTTTGCTCACTGCTGCGCAGGACTCAACGCTCTCTGGTTGCTCAGGGGTCTCTTTCTTAATTAAATACATTTGTTTTGTAAAACTGCCTAAAAATAATCCGGGGCTGGTGCATGCAGGAGGCTGGCGGTGAATCAAAGGCGCCGCTCTAATTAAACGGGCCCCGGTTTGTTTGTGAGCCGCATACATTTCCATGCTAATCAGCTGCACACCGGGATCCTGCTTTCCTGGCCCCATATCCTCCTGATTGGGAACTATGCAAATGCCGGTGGCCATTTATTGCAGGAGGGGGACGAGGCGGCCGGGATGCTGGGGCGGCTGCTGTGGGGGGCACAAGGGCGCAGGCATGGCTGTGCTGGGCTGTGGGAGCGGGCACCGTGATCAGGGCAGGGTTGTCGGATGTGTTTTGGGGGGGATGCTTCAAAGCAGCAGATTTGCCCCCATGCCCTGGGGGGGATCCTGAGCCCCCGTGGCTGAGGGTGCTGGACCGGCTCCCCGTGTGTGCCAGCGGCAGTGTGGAGCTGATGCTGGGCAGCATTTGCTCCGTCGTGCTGGGCACGCTGCTTCTCAGGGCCCTCACAGATGGGCATTCCCATCCCTGGAGGGATTCAAGGCCAGGCTGGATGAGGCTTTGAGCAGCCTGATCTAGTGGGAGGTGTCCCTGCCCAGGGCAGGGGGGTTGGAACTAGATGATCTTTAAGGTCCCTTCCAACCCGAACCCTTCTGTGATTCTCTGCTTGCTGCTGGTTTTTTTGCAGAACGTGCTGCTGGCGTGGCCCTCATCCCATCCTATCCCATCCCATGGGAGCAGACCAGACCCACTCAGCCATTTCTCTGGCACTGTCTCCCTTGAGGCTGCCCCGTGCTGGGGGATGGCCCGAATCTTGGGAGATCGTGCGGGATGGCATTAGCAGAAAGCGTCTCTTGCTTGTGGAGGTGGCAATCAGGTTACGGCAAGTAGCGCAGCTGAGTTTAGCTCCTGCTCGGTGGGTGCTTCCAGCCCCGTGGTGCCTCGTGATGTGGTTATCGCCGGTACAGCCAGAAACCAGTGTACTTAGGAAGAGCTTTAACGTAATTGTGAGCTGTTAGGGGATTAAAGCCTTCGCCACGTTCCTGCTCAGGGAACAAAGGCGCTTTCTGAACCTCTGTTGACCCCCAGCTTCCTTAAGACCCTCTTGACTTCCCCGGTCATGAGCCTAAGCGTTTCCTCTGATGGATGGGGAGACGGGAGCCCTGCCAGCCTGCATCGCAGCATCCTGCCCGGCCGGGGCTTGGTGCGGTGGGGTGTGCGAACCACACTTGGCACTGCTGCGGCAAGACGGGGTTTGCTGCTTTGCTTGTCCGTGCCATGCTGCAAGTTGGAGGGGCTTTGGGGCTGAGTGGCAGTGGGGCAGTGCAGAGCAGGGCCATGTACGTGGCATCCCTCCCTGGAGAGGGGTGAACGCTGTCAGCGTAAACGTGGGACAAATGCAAAAAAGGGAAGAAAATATTGCAGTTTGGTCTTCTGGAAAAGCTCAGGGTGTTTGCAGCACAGCTGCTGCTTTGCCATGCTGCGATGACCACGGTGTGGCCGCACTGATGTGGGACAGAGAGGTGGCATCTCTAATGGGTCATGTTCCCCTTCCCGGTCCCTGGGCTGCGTGTGAAACCGTGCTCACCTCCCCTTGCTCTCCCCGCAGATCCTGGTGGACTTGCCGGCCGAGAGGAAGCACCAAGCGCTGCAGTACGAGAACGTCGTGGCCCACGAGGGTAGCTCCATCCTTCGAGACCTGGTGCTGAGTCCTGACCGCCAGCACATCTACGCCATGACCGAGAAACAGGTAAGGGGAGGGGACGGCACGGCAGCCCCTCGGCTCTCCTGACATGGCAGCCCACGTTGCAGCCCCAGCTCGCAGTCCGTGCGCTGGGAAGCCTTCTGGGCAGCTCCCAGTGCTTTGCTTCCCGGGGTCTGGGCTGCCTGGGAACAGGACTCCTGTCCCAGGGGACGGCAGCGGCTCCTCCTGGCTCCCCTCTGCAGAAACACTGCCCCAAGGCACTGGCACTGTGGCCCTGCTGCTCCTCTCCCGCGCGCTGGGGCCGTGCCCCAGGCAGTAATTGTTAGCGGCAGCTGCTTGAAATCCCCGTGGTCCCTGGGGACCGAGGGCTGCCTGACCCTTCCTTGCTACGAGGGGCTGGCCATAAACCTCCTCCCTGATCTGGCCGTTCCCTCCAGAGCAGGGTTTCTGCAGGTTAGCAGAAGCTCCTCAATCCAAATGGCTTTTTCTCCTCAGGGCAGAGGGGACATGGGGCTGGTGTGCCCCCAGGCCCTGGCGTGCACCCCTTGGTCCCAGCCTCTCTTGTACTGGAGGTACAGATCCGATCTGGATCTGGTGCTGCTGTCCTGGCAGCATGGTTGGGGCTTAGGGTAGGACGTTTCAGTTGGCTTTGTGAGTGTCTGCATGATCCCCGACCTGCGGGAGAGCTTGCTGACGCGAGTTCATCTGCTGCAGCGGAGCGGGTGAAGCAGGTTTGTGCCGTGGCGGTGGCACTGTTTGGATCTGGCGTCATCCTCGTGGGGTGACACGGGGCTGCCTTGCTGGGACGTGGCATGCCTGCATCTCGCAGCATCTCCGCTACCCGGCCTGGCAGAGGGGCTCGAGTGGGACCATGGCAGAGCTCGGACCATGACAGCTCTCCTGGCCACCAGCCCGGGGGCTCGGGAGGGGGGAAAGGATGCTGGAGTTGGGCTGTGGGTTTGTCTAGACATCCCCATGGGGACAGCAGGGCCCTTTCCCTCCCTCTCCCAGCTCCCGTCTCTGGTTTCTGCTCTGCTGCAGGAAGCCTGGGGCTTCCCAGGTGAGGTAGAAACTGGATTTGGAGTCCTCTGTGTTTCTGTCCCACACCTGGCTCAGCTAAGCCTCCCCTCTGCAGGGGAGATGTTGGAGACGTGGTTGCGGGCGGCGGGGTTACAGTGAGCTGGACTGGGGATCTCCCCCAAGGGCCACCGTGGTGGCTGGGAGCCGGCATGCTCCTGTGTGGGGTCTGACTGGGGGGGACCTGCTGCCAACCCCCTCACCACTGCCTGCCTGAAGTAACGTCAGGGACAGACAAATGGAAACGCTACGGGTATCCTCATTGGTATGCAAGCCGGAGGGTACTGATTGGCCAGCCTTACCCCAACCCTGTAGGCATCACGCTGAGCCCAGCCCCTGCTGGGCTGGGAGGAGGGAGAGCACCCCGGGTTTAGCCTTCGGTAGAGAAGTTTGCAAATTTTAATTAACAAATGAGTCCTGCCCCATGGGAGCAGTGGGGAAACTGAGGCACGAGCACGGCAGGTGCAGGCAGCTGCCGGCTCCCCGCGTCCCCCCTCTTCTCCTCCCCTCTCCTTAATAAAACCCACTCTCTTCCCTACTCCGGCTCGGTGTTATCAGAGTGCTGGTGGAAAGTAATTAAATGAACAGTTGTAACAGAGCTCGAAGGGCTTGGAGAACGAGGGGATTTTAATCAAATCTGGAGGAGCAATTAATAAAGGACGGGTAACCCTCTCGGAGCAGGACTGCGGTAGCCGCGGGGTGCCTGGCCGGCACCGGGAGCTGGTGTGGGGCTGAGCCGTCACAGCCCACTCCCACAGGCCTGCAAAGATGCGATGGTGGAAGGAGCTTGGTTGGGGTAAAAGCCTCCCACGGGTGGAGATGTTGCCTGCAAATGTGCTGCCCGGGAGGGGAGTGCGTGATGGTGGGGGCTCAGACCGCTCCCTGCATCTGCCTCCTCTCTAATGGGGTGGGGGCTGTGGGCCAGGGCGAGTCCCATCTCTGGCGGGGTCTAGGCATGGACACGGCGGGGAAACACGCAGCCCGTCCCCCTTCACTCCCTGCCTGTTCCCCGCAGGTGACGCGGGTGCCGGTGGAGAGCTGCGAGCAGTACGAGAGCTGCGAGCTGTGCCTGGGCTCCCGGGACCCCCACTGCGGCTGGTGCGTCCTCCACAACATGTAAGTACCGCGGGATCGGCCCCGAGGCCACGCCAGTGAACCATGGTTTGGAAACAGTGTCCGTCCCCACTGCTGGTCTCCTTGGGGAGACCCCCTCCTGCACTTTAGCCTTGAAACATGTGGGGATGGAGTGGTCCGAGAGGTCCGTCATCCATTCCCGCATCACCCTGGGCTGTGCTCATCAGCACCCATGCACGGCAAAGCTGCCGCCAGGGCTGCTCTAAATCCTGCCCACGGGCTTCCCAGTTTGGCATCCTTGTGCCAGTAAGAAAAACTGAAGATAAAAGACCCCAGAAGTCCCCATTGCTGGCACCAGGGGAAAGCAGAGCTCCTGTATGGACCTCAAGCACCCAGGGTTCCCTAGCTGGGCATCACCTCCTCGCCAAAGGGTCTGTCTGCCGTGGCGTCAGCCCAGACCCGCGCAGGACCCCGGGGGATTCTCCTCCTCACCGTGGTGGTTTCATCCCTCTCCAGATGCTCACGCAAGGACCGGTGCGAGCGGGCAGACGAGCCTCAGCGCTTCGCCTCCGACCTGCGGCAGTGTGTCCAGCTCACCGTCCAGCCAAAGAACATCTCGGTCACCATGTCGGAGGTCCCGGTAAGCCACCTCTGTTGCCTGTGGATGCCCCCAGCCACCTCCTCACCCTTTGCGGGCAACGTCTTGGAAGATGGCAATTAGAAGTATCTAATGAGTCCATGACAAATCGGAAAAAGGGGAAGAGAGGTCCGAGACAAATAAAACATAGCAAAGTGCAGAGCATTGATGGAGATAATAAACCGGTTGATGATTATTCAGAAAAGACATAAGCGAGCAATAAATATTTCTCCATAATACAAACACCAACATCAGAGTTGCCGTTCATCGGCCAGTGATCCATCTAGCTCGATAGCCTGTCTCTGACCCTGGCCTGCAGTAGATATTTTGGGATGAGACTTCGATGTACAACTCGCTGCTCTCGCTGTGCAGACAGAAAGGATGATGGACTTCCCTGAAGTATTTTCCAGGCCATTAGCATCGTGAAGAGAATACAAAACAGCGTATACTAGCAATAAAGTTTTGAAAACTGCCAGATCTGGCTATCTGGCTCTCAGGAGTTCTAAAAGCTGCTGAGGAGCTTCTTGGCCTGTGGATATTTGTAATAATAGAATAATGAATAATTATCATTTTGTAATAAATAAGCAAATGTTGAGAAAAGCCCAGGAAACAGAGAAGGTTCTCATTTTTTTGCCCCAATGCAGAAAGGGCACATGGGATGGACCAAATGGTCAGAGACTGCTTAGTTTGACATCAGATTTAGAAAAACTAAAGGAAAAAAACCGCATACAGGATACAACTGATAAAGATTTAAGGATGGGAATATAATTAATGCCAGTCAATGCGGTTTTATGTCAAACAAACCACATTTTGCTCTTTGATGAAACTATGACTTGAATTAGAAGAGGGACTGTGGGGATGTGATGTCTTTAGGCTCCTACAAGGCGTTTGACTTGGTGCAACGCAATGTTCTGATTAAAAATTAGCATTATACAATATTGATAAAGCACGTGTTAAGTGGATTAAGAACTGGCTCCGTGACAAATCTCAAAAAGTCCTCGTCAGAGGGGAATTGTCACCGGATGAAAACATTTTGGAAGGCGCTTCTTCAGGGGCTGACGTTTGTCGGTAACGTGGAAACAAATGCGAGGTGGCTGCGGATGGGACCTGCTGGGCCGCTGAGGCTGGCAGGGTGGTGTGGGGTGAGGTTCCTCTGCAGAGCAGTTGGGTCTGAGCGGGCCTGGTTTAGCAGAGAAATGGGGGTTTGATGTTGCCAAGTGTAAAGTTAGACGTGGAGGGAGAAGACAAGCATTCACCTGGCGTCCTGGAAAACGGTGCCGGGGCTGAGCCCCTCTCGTGGGGCTCTCCACGGTCCTCAGGCGAAGCTGGGAACTGGGCGGCATTTTCAGCTCTGCGGGTGGTTATCCGCACGGAGGTCTGGTGCTGTCGGCGCGGGGATGCTGCGCTCGGGCCGGAGTCCAGCTTTTAAAGGGGGAGGCTGAAAACCTTCCGTAAACATCAGGTAAATGAGTTGAAGGCTGGAGAAAATGCCTTGCAGTGAGAGACTTCCAGAGCTCAATCTGCTTAGCTTATCAAAAAGAAGATTAAGAGGTGACTTGATTACAGAGTATAAGTGCCTTTACAAGGAGCAAATATCAGGGACTAAAGGGCTTTTTAATCTATCAAGGAAAGGCATAACAAGAACTAATGACTGGAAGCTGTGAAAAATTCAAATTAGAAATAAGGCAAGCGTTTTGTAAAGTGAGAACTGCTGACCCTGGGAATGACTTTGCGAGGGAAGAGGTGGATTCCTCCCCTCCTCGGCTCTGCCGGAGCAGATGCCTTTCCGCGAAACACTCTTTAGCCTGACTCTGTGCTTGGTCTCTGTAGAGGTGAGGCATAATGGCTTGTGGTACGGTGAGGGCAGAGGACAGGAGGCTGTGAGTCATTCCGTCTTTTAACCCATTTAAATCCGCGCTCCTTGCTTGAGCGGGGAGGTCCATGGATGGGGCTCGCTTGCAAAAGCCCCAGGCAGGTCTCCCCACCACGTGTGGGTGGTGGAGTGTAGGGATTGTACCCCTGGTCTTTTCTGTTGGCTGGACTTAACACATAGCAGACAAGGAGGAGTCTTTTTTGCTAGTTTTCGGTACTGATGCTCTTGCCTCTTCTCCCCCAGCTGGTCCTGCAGGCCTGGAATGTCCCAGACCTCTCAGCAGGAGTCAACTGCTCCTTTGAGGACTTCACCGAGTCCGAGAGCCGCATTGAAGATGGAAAGATCTACTGCAGCTCTCCCTCTGCTAAGGATGTCATCCCCATCACCAGGGGCCGCGGTGAGCTTGTGCCCCAGGGTGGGGAGAAAGCCCAAGGCAAACCTTGTCCCCATTGTTGCCCCACAGGCAGATGTGGAGGAGGACAGTCCTCCCGTGACAGCGATCCCCAGCCCCCGAGCAGGACCCAAGTTGGGTTCTCGGGGTGTAGGAGGAGGACATTGCTGCTCGTGGGGGACTGGTCCTTGGTCTCCTTCAAGCTGTGGGCACAGCTACTTGCTGACACTGTAGTGGTCTGTGCGCCAGTCCTGGGCACCCTGGCCTTGTTCCCACCTATGGGCCATTCCTGGGCAGATGTGCTGTGGGTGGCCATGGGCTCTAGGACGTTCTGCTGACCCCAGAACTGTTAAGCTCCCGTTTAGTACCGCCAGTACAGCCCAAGGCACCTGCCTCCATGCCAGCAGGTTGCAGTTAGCTGTAGGGGCTCAGCGCTGTACTTGGTCTCCGTTGGCCCATTTGGTGGCTGGGTGGATGTGGGTGGACACTTTTTGTTGCCAGATTTGGGGGATTTTGTTAGTGAACTGGGCCAAGTGGTGATGCCCAGCTCCCTCCAGCCCATCACAATCCTTGGGATGAATGCTGAGCTGTGCACTGTGTCCCTTCTGATGCCTTTTTCTGCCTGGGTCTCTCCCAGGGGACAAGCGAGTGGTGAAGCTCTACCTGAAATCTAAGGAGACGGGGAAGAAGTTTGCCTCCGTGGATTTTGTCTTCTACAACTGCAGCGTCCATCAGTCGTAAGTGTCCTGGGCTTCACGAGAGTCCTCCGGGAACAGATTGGTGGGACAGTGTGAGACTGGGAGAGGGGGATCTCAGCTTTGTGGGTGCTGAGGAAAGGGCAGTCGAGTACAGTGGTGTTTGCAGTGAGAAACCTCCTCCTTTTGCCCTTGTAGACTGGGACGGTGACCAGAGCACCCACAGTTGGTTTGGGCGTGTGGGAACGTGTAACATCAGGGCAGAACCTCAACTTAAAAAACAGGGCTTTGGGTTTGGCAAAGCTGTGGAAGAAAAAGCGAGTTTACTGCATTGCAGACTGTAGCAATAATCCATGTGACCGAAAATGCCAAGCATCTTGTTATTCCTGGAAACAGTTAATAGGAGTGACTTGGCGATGCAAAAGGAGAAGCCTGTGTTTTCCTGCAACGATACCTGCTTCCCAGGCTTGCTGGAGAGCGAGCTGGAAAGTTACGGCAACATGGGGTGGAACACGCCGCATGTCCTGGGGCGTTTACCCAAGAATTTCCTAACTGGAAGTCATTGCGAATTTGCTGTCTTGTCAGGCTGCCGTGAAATCTCCTCCGTGTACAGGTTTTTAGGCAGTTTGAGATACGCACGTGGTAAAATAGAGGAGGTGTGGATTATCGATGTGCTGTCTAAGCAGGGTGTCTGAAGCCTCTAACAGCGAGCTCCTGATGAGGAGCTGCGGACGGTGTGCTTGAGCGGCGAGGAGATGGCTCTGCTGTGGGAACGTCGGAGGAGATGCCGGGGTGTGTTTGGGCAAAGAATTGGAGCTCAAGAATGTAAGCGATTTCATTACCCTGCCAGAAACCTCCCATGGATGGTGGCGCTCCAGCCGATCAGTAATTATAGATAAGCAAATGCAGAGCGATCTCTTTTGGACGGTTTTTTGCTAAGTGTCTAGCCTGGCTTGGAGGGCCGTGCTGCAGGTTGCTCCTCCAAGGCCTGTTCGGATTGTCTCCGCTTTGATCGGGGAGAAGCAGGTGAGGTGCGGGCTCCTCGTCTGGGTACCTGGGTAGCAGTGAGCTCCGAGCGGGATGCGTTTGCTCCTGCAAACCTTGTGCATCCCAGGGATTTGTGGCCTGCCCGCTCTTTGCAGAGGGAGCGGGTCTCGGCTCCTGAGAGCGCTGTGCCGGCGAGGGAGGAGAGAGTTTGCGAACTTGACTTTCTCCCTCACCTTGACTCCCGAGATGAGCTTTGTCTCCCTTCATGTCGTGTGGTTTCAATAACATTAGCTCAGCTTTGGCTCAGGCTGGCTGCATGTCATTATTTCGCAAATCAAAAAGCAGATGTGACTCTTATTTTTCTAAGTGAAAGAAAGAAGACTTTTAAGTACGAATGGCATCCGATTCGGTCCAATCGGGGCTCCAGCATTTTGGTCCAGTGGGAAAAGGTGATGGGAATTGGCATTTTATTTTATGTGCCTGACACAGGAGGGAAAAAAAAACTACACCTCCCCCTCCCCCAAACAAACCTACAACAAAGAGCCCTGACTGATTTATTACTGCGTTGATGTTTAATTTTGGATGCATTATTTAAAAAGGCTAATTATGGATGCATTAATATTTATGGGCTCCGGTTGGAGCTGATAGAAAAGTCCGTGTTCTAGGCTGGTGAACATTATTATTATTTTCTTTACATCAAGAATTTTAGGGTTTGGAGGCAGTTTTAACGGTGTGACCTGCAGTCGAGTCATAGCCGAAGAGCATGACAATACCTAGGATGATGCAATACTTTTAAATACCATTTGCAGACAGACGTCTTTAATGGATCTCTTCGGAGTTAATAGCCTTTCAGATCCAGGTTTCATATTTTGTGGAGGAAAATCTATACGTCAGCCCGATAAATTCTGTATTAGGGGCAATATGCTTTTCCACGAGGCTAAGGTTTTTCCTGTGGAGATCTCTGATGACCGTGCATTACGTTTTCTTTTTATATTTGGGCAGCTTTACTTGGGTTGGGAGCCAGAGGCCTGTGTGTCAAATCATTTCTCAGCTGAGGATGAAATGTTTAGGTGAGATTTTTCAGATGGCTATGGAGAACTTTGAGGATTGTAAGGCAGCTCTTTGCTCGTGTAAGCTGGGGTAGCTCCAGGGAAGCCAACACAGCTCCACCGCGTACAGAGGGGAGAGTCTGTCTGACCCTTCTTATTTTCAGCAGATGCCTGGGAAGGCAGCAGCAATTTGCGCTGCTGAAGCCCTGTAGTGGTGGATCCTGCTGCTGTGCGAGGATCCCGGCTCTCCGGTTTCTCACCACCCTGCAAAACTCTTCTTCCCATGCTTTTTCAAGGACTGCTGGAACCAGTCTGGTCCAGGGAGGGATTGCAAAAGGGAAAATATGTCTAACCCCCTTCTCCTACAGGGAAGGAGGGGTACAGAGGGGGTTGTGCTGCCCATATATTTGGCTTGTGATGGTCCACGCCGAGGGAATGCCTTCCAGCTAGAGCCCCGTTGCTGTCCCGTCTGTTATTGCAGGGCTTTATAGTGTTACTTGGTGCAATGGGACTGTCACCATCGCAGACGAGCATCACTGGCTCCTGGGGTACTTCTCCATGCGGGGTCCCTGGGAGCCTGGGTCTGGGACTCACACCCTCTCTGGGGCTCCATTCCTTGCTCCAGCAGGGTCACCTGGCAAGCTTCTGGAGGTCCCAGCTTGGTGTACCTCACCCGGCAGCCTCGGGGCTCCTGTGGGGCTCACGCAGGCATTTCCAGGCGGTGGCATCTTTTGGGCATCTTGTTCCTGAAAGGCTTGTGCATCAGGCGGGGGATGTTTCTGGCTGAGCTGAGAGATGCATTGAACAGGGGAGTGGAAATCTGGAGGTCGATGCAGAAAAATGGGTCCCTTGCAGAGGGGTACGTGAGTGGCTGAGGGTCGCTGCCAGCCCATGGTGGGGGAACAGGGCTGCCCACACAGGCTTGCCTGGGGACAGGCTGTGGTTCCTGCGGTGGAGGACGGGATGGAAAACCCCGTGGCAGGGACCAGGGTGGGTTCCTTTGGGGTTTTCCTATGGGGCACTGATCAAGCACAGGCATTGAAAGACCGCTCGGCGCCTTTGATCGTCTAATGAATGAGCCCATGTCCAGCGCGTGCGCGGGCAGATGTTGAGGTCGTCTTTGTCAGTGTTAAACTCCCTCTTCAAAGCATTCGCGGGGAAATGAGTCCCCTTTCAAGATAAAGACGTAACACCAGGCTGCCTGCCTGCCTGCCTCTGGCAGAGCCTGCGCTTGCTGGCGAGGTGGGCGAGCGGGGAATCCTGGAAAGCCAGTGAGCAATTCCAGGGAATACCAAGATGTAATTCTTCCCGCTATTTCCATGTTTACTCTCTGGCTTTCTCCTCTGGAAATTCCGGTCCGTTACTCCTGTTGTGGTTTGGCTTTTCGGAGAGCGCGGCTGTGGGAAGGGGGCTGGCAAGTGGAGGGGGCTGGGGAAGAAGATGAAAGCCTTCAGCGTTTCCTTCGATGCTATGGGTAGGTTTTGCAGCGCTGCTGTTTTTTCGAGCACTGTTGTGCCTGGCGCATCACCAGATTCCACCTGGCATCACCAGCCATCGCAACGTGGAAGCACAAATCCAGGCAGTGGCACAGGGGAAGGGGGAAAATCACAGATCTGGGGGTCTTATGCTGAGAGGGGGGGAGCCAAGCAGCCAGGAAACCTGTGCTTGTGCATGCCCGCGCCGTGTCTTCTATCCAGGAGGTGGTGGTGATGGTGCTGGCCTTGTGGTTGTGCCTCGCTGCAGTGATGGTTGTGACACCTGGGTCCCATCAGCTGCAGGGTGCTGAATTTCTCCAAGGCCGGAGCGAGAGGCAGACATGCCGTGCGGCTCTAGCTCCTCCTGGCCAGAGAGATGTGAGTCTGATGTCGACCTGTCCCACAGGTCAGGCTTTCCCTGTAAGCCTCCATTAACTAAATGGGATTTTAATGCATGGCCCCAGGGGCTGGGGACAGGGCTGGGCTGCTGTGGTGGCCGAGGCACCTGGTGGCACCCATGGGATGATGTGGGGTGATGCCAGCCCTTGTACCACTGGGCTCCTCGCTGCAGCTTTTCCATCTGGCCGTGCCTTGGGCTGCCTGTGCCTCCGAGCTGCCCATACACAGCGTGGCTGCTTCTCCGCAGGCCCTGCGCTGCTTGTTTCCAGATGCTTACAGATGCTTCCTTGTTGAAGGCACAGACAGATGGCTGCAAGCAGTTGAGTGAGTGTATCTGAGTTAGCACAGCTGAGCTGTGAGGCGGTAACAGATCCCTGCGTACTTCTGGGCTGGGGCAGGTGGAAAATCCCGTAGGATAGCCCCAGAGACCGCTCGGGATAACCTGGTTTATGTCACGTTTGTTGTAAAGGAGGAGAGTTGGTGCAGCCCGGCATTGTGTTTCAGTGAGGGGAGGCGGCTGAAGGTGTTTCAAGTGAATTACGTGTTTCTGGAGATTTTGAAAACCAGGGCCTGATTCTGCATCCTCCAGCCAGCGTGATAGTGGATGCCCTGCACCACTCTGCAGCGAGGCTGTGTGCCCAGCCCCTGTGAGTAAGGTCCTTGGCAAAACCCAGCAGGAATGGAAAAGCATCGGGCTGGCATGAAAGGAAGGGCAGGAATGTGGTGGTTTGAGATGGGCAGGGATGGAGGGAGGGGGATGGATCTCCCACCCTACGGCTCTCCCGGCTTTGGGTCTGGACACCGGTCGGGAAGGGCAGGGCTGTCTGTACGTCCGTGCAGGGGCTTGGGGGCACTGAGCGCTTGTTCTTGCTGCGGTTCAGCCTTTCCCCCCGCTGCTGGTGCAGAGAGATGGATATAAAGCCCAAAGCCCTGCGGTTCAGCCCCTCACCCCGCCAGCTGCTGCTCCAGATGCGGGCTATGCCGGAGCTGAGTATTCACTAAGGATGCATCCTCCCGCCAAGAGGAGGTCTGGGGAGCGGTCAGGGGGCTCGCCGGTGGGCTGGGCTGTGCTATGCGTGCGCAGATGCCATTTCCATCAGCACCGTGTTTATAATTTCCCTTCTCAGTGGACCTCCCCTGCTCTGCTCTTGGTGCCATTGAACTTGCTCCCGTCCCTCTTCCCTGCCCTTTGCTCCGTGTCCTTCCTCCAGGAATGTGCTGCTCCATGGAAATAGCCCCAGCGTGTGTGTGTGCATACATGCATGTGCAATGCTCGCTCCCCCGTCCCTCTCGTTCGCTCAGGCTTATCGCGCCCCTGTGGATGCTGGTTTTGTTTTCTGCCTTCACCGCCCGGCGCACGGAAGAGCTCTGGGCTCCTTCGGGCACACGGCACACCTGGGGCTGGGAGCACGGGAAGGACAGTGAGTGAGGAGCCGGGATCCAGCACTGCTGGCTTCCCATGCTTCCCGTCGGCTGCAGTGTTGCTTTGGATCAGGCGTGGAGACAGCTGCGACCTTGCCGTGGTGGCCGGAGGTGCCTTCTGCAGACCTGCCCTTGTGCCCGGCGAGGAAGCCGGTCCCCTGAAGCCACCCCTGGGTCTGGGCTCATCCTGCAGTGATGCTTGTGGCCCCGCGCCCGCCCTGGAGATGCGCCCAGCTCTGAGATGCTCCTTCACTGTCCTGCCGCCCTCTCCGCACCGCTGCTTTCCTGCAGCCGTGTCAGGTGTTTCTCTAGCGCAGCCTTAGCAAGTTTGGGATTGGTTTGGAAAGTGGAGGGGAGGAGCACTGGGAGGTCTTGACCTGGCTGCATAGTGAGTTGGGGGCAAATGTGGAGGCTGTGGGGAGGCTCCGGCTTTGCCCCTGGGTCACTCGGAGGCGGGCAGAGCTGCCCTGCTGCCTGCAGGACTGCCTCCTCTTTTAGGCAGGCAGCGAGCCTGGTCTTGTTTTGGGATGGGGCATTCTTTGAAGAGCGATCTTGAAATGCGGGTCTGAGGTTGGTGCTGCTCCCCTTGCACCAGGATGTCGGGAGGGAAGGGGGGCACTGCCGGCGGGTCTGACCCCCTTCCCCTTGCCCAACCTGGACTTCGTCTCCGCCTGTCCCCTGGCAGGGCTGGGGAGGAGGTTGATGGGGTCCGTGTCTGCGCTGCACCCCCAGCCTGGGTTTTCTGCCTGGCTGGGCTTCTCGCACTCCCGACACGCTCCGGGGAGGAGGGCGGGGGGGACTTCCACACATGAAGGAGAGCCTCCCTCTAATTATCAGGAGTGATGAAAGCCTCTTAGGCAAGAAGTGATGAGGGAAGAGTGCCTGGCCGTGGGAAGGAGAGAGACGGCACAGATGGCATCATGCTGCCAAGCAACCTGCTCCTGCGCCGGGAACAGACAGCAGCGACACACGGACACACCGAGGATCAGGCCCTGGCCACGCTGCCCAGCCTGACCCGCAGCTGGGGAAGCTCCTGCCCTGGGTTTTGGGCGGCCTCGCAGGGAGCTGGGGGGGTCAAACAGACGTGCCGAGGCCAGCAGGACCGAGGGAGGCTGGAAGTGGGGTTTCACCCCATTACTGGCACCCTGCCGCTGACTTGCTCGCCACTTTACAGAGTCTTTGGCCAGCTGGGGGCTGCTGACCCAGGCAGGCTCTAAATGCAGCAGAGGCGCTGTGGAGCGGGACATGTGGTGGCGAGTGCTCTTCTGGTGGCGTTTGATGTCTTTATGGCAGATGGAGAACCTCGGCAGAGTGTGAAAAACATCTCTGGGGATGGGGCTTTAGACGCGGCTCAGTTAAGTTGGAAGCAGCCGGGAGGACTGAAGTGGGAGAGGGGCATCCCTGCGCCTTGGGGTGTACGTGGAGGATAACCTGAGATGCTTTAGGTGTGTCTATATGTCTTTTGGCAAGTGGAGACCAAGAGACCCCTGGGACCTGCAGTAGTTAAATGGCAAAGGAGACCCTCAGGTGAGCAGGGTCCTGAAATAGCCAAGATTTGGCTTTGACCCTGAAGAACTGCAGAGTGCAGCTGCAGCTCCGGGGGCCGGGGACTTCACCCAACTGCTTTGAGGCGCTTCGTGAGGTGGTGGGGAGGGGACTGGGGAGGTTTTTTTGCAGACCCCGAAAGACCTGGCAGCTGGAAGATCTCTCCTTTGCAGAGATTTCATGGGAGGGTTGGTGGTTATTCCCCGGCGGGTGTCTTGTACCACACTCTTCTCACAAATGACCTCTCTGTGGTTGCTCTACTTCCATGAGGATTAACCCATGCTTTCCCTGCCCCTCTGCCTCCGTATCTTGGATTTCCCTGCCCACCGGTCTCTTATCGGGAGGGCAGGAGCGGTCCTTTTGCTTTATTTGTGTCCCCCATTTCCCCCACCCTCTGCACCTCCCTCCATCAAAGCAACCAGAGATAGGAGGCTACGGCTCTGCTTTTAAGTTGAATCTCTGCAGCTGAAATAAAATTGCATATATTTGCATAAGGAGCATCTCAATTAGCATATTTGTGGGTAAAGCTAAAAGGGCTGTTCATTTGGAAGTGAAAATGTGAGCGAAACATGGAAATGACTTCCAGCCCCCTTTGCAAGCAGCTTAATTAAATATTTCCTTAGTGTGTGCGCATGGATTTGGGAAGCTCTTGCTGTATATGTAATGGTGTGTGAAGCCCCAGGGCGGGCAGGGAGCGATGGCTCTGTGAAGCCCTAGGTGTGCATTTGCACCCTGCGCCGCCCGCTGCTGCCGCTCCTTGGTGTGCTGCCCCCACACCCCCGAAGTGGCAAGTCTGCCCGAGGGCCAGGGATTCGGCATGGTGGGCCCTGCCACCCCAGGAGCCCTCTCTCCGGGAAGGTTTTCTTTCTGCCGGTGCTCTGTTCTCCCCGTTGTTTCCCGGGGTGTAGAGGCGGAGAGGTGGCGTGTGAGTTAGGAGCGGGATGGGGCTGGGCAGGGCTGCCTGCCTCCTGCCAGAGCTGTGCTCAGGGGAAGAGCCTGCCTTTGTTTAAATATAATTGCTTTGGGCCCGATCCTGTTTGTGCTCGGATCAGTGAGAGCAGGTATCAGCCTTCTAGGGAGAAAAACACTGCCGCTGCCTTTTTTTTCTTTTTTCCGCTTTTTTTTTTTCTCCCCCTGAAGCCAGGGTGATATTTTTTTTTTTTTATTTTTTTTTTTTTCTTTCAAGCTTATGCCTCAATATCTCTCCCCTCTCCTCCTCAGGAGGGCAGCTCACGGGGAGACCTGCCCTGTGAAGGCTCGCCGCATTGATGCGGGACCTCTCTGCTGCCTGGGGACAGCGTGATGGGGAGGGCTCAGCCCCTTCCATCTGCGCAGGGCCAGGGCCCCGAAAGTCACCCTCCGGCTGGGGGGCTCTGCGGGATCCCCCGTGCCTGCGAACAGGGATGCCTTATGGTGCTGGGAGGGCATGTTTTGGGGGGGGGACACACACAGGCTCTTGGGGTGCCGCTCGTGCGAATGGTTGCACAAGGAGGGGACTCTGTATGCTGTGGGGGAAATACATCAGGTCCCTGGGGCTGGTTTCTTTGGTAAGAGGGGTGCAGAGCAGAGGACGGGGCTCCCGGCATCCCTGGGTGCCCGACTGCATCCCGCAGGAGAAGCGAGAAGAGGGGGGCACGCGCGATCCCACCGCACAAAGAGCCTGGAGAGGAGGCTGGGGAGAGAGACGGAAGCGTGGTGGGCTAGGAGGAAGGGTGGAATTGTGTGCACACACACACACGCACGCCATGGCCATGGCGGGCTGAGGACAAGGGGGGCTGAGGGAGGGGGTGACACACAACCTATTGTGAGCGGCTGAAAGGCGCTACAGTCCCGAAATGTTAATCTGACCCAACCTTTCGCCAGTTATAATTTTCCTCTCAATGAGCGTGCCTTCTCCCCTGTTCCCCCGCGGTGCAGAGCCCTTGTTCTGCTGCCTCTTGCTAAAAATCGCCTTTCAGCGAACCCAAATAAAGCTCCCAAAGTCTGGAGCTTGGCCTCCCCCCTTCAGGAGCGGGGCGGGCAGGGTCAGCTTGCCAAGCGGAAGAGGGAGCATGGCTGGCCTGGCTGGGGCACAAACCCTGCGGTGCCCAGAAGGCCATTTCTCCTTGCCCTGCAAGGCCAGGGGGTCCGGGCTGTGCAGGCATCTCCCCTCCCGGCCTGCCGGCACACAGCCCTTGCCCCGGCACATGAGGGATGAGAGATGCAGGATCACCTATGGATGCTGTCCCACAGAAGCATCCTGAGGAGTGCCCCGGTGGACTCTGCCCTAACGCTGCCTGCTTTGCTCTCTCCGCAGCTGCCTGTCCTGCGTGAACGGCTCCTTCCCCTGCCACTGGTGCAAGTACCGCCACATCTGCACCCACAACGCCGCCGACTGCTCCTTCCTGGAGGGACGCGTCAAGCTCTCCGAGGTAAGGCGATGCGACCCAGCTCCCCTCTCCTGTCCTGGTCCTGTCGCGGCCCCCTGCCCTATGGGGAAGGGTTTAGAAGGCGGCAAACGGCTTTGGAAACCTTTCCCACCGCCTTGCCCAAGGTGCTGGGGCTGCCTGGGAAGCAGTGAGGGGGGGAGCGGGAAGCGCTGCCAGGACTGGATGCCAGCGGGGAGAGGCTGTGCGGGCGAAGGAGTGATGCTGCGGAGAGGCTGCTTGGGAAGCCGGGCGCAGCCGAGAGCACTTTAGGCTGAATGAAGGGAAAAAACAAAGGCAGAGACGCTGAAGCATTTTCCTTTGATGTTTTTGAAGGGAGCAAGCTTGAACTGTCATTGCAGAACAACTTGTTTTCAGAGAGGGGAAGGTTGGAATCCGTAAAACAAACTGTTTTGCTGCACCTCACGCCTTCTTCGTCTCAAGTGCTTTGCTAAGAAACGTGTTCTTTTGCGGGGGTTCATCCTGCGCAGCATCCATGCCACCCACCGCCGAAACTTGTCGCTGGCCTGGCGCTCATGAGAGGTCCTGGTGTCCCCAGCCTGTGGTGGCATTGCTGGCTGTTTGGGTTGGGTCTGAAGGTCTGGCCAACAGCCACTGGCTCTGCTGTAAATGCTGATTTGGTTTCTGAAGGGAGAATTTTGGGAAGGAGAGTTTCTCCTCTGTCCCTGTCCTGGAAGGGGGCTCTGGTTGAACTTCCCTGGCTTTACAGTCTCCTGTGCAAGCGCCCAGTGGAAGGGTTCTTCTGTCTGATGGTTGCTGCTGGGAGCAAAGCCGCGTGCTGTCCTCACAGGAATGGCTCAAACGGATGTTGTCCTGGAGGAAGCGTTTGCCCAGATCATCTCAGATAAAGTTTGGTCTCTTGACCTCCAGTAGAGCTCATGTCCCAGCAGCCTCCCAGGCCAGGACTGGTCCCTGGGAGCAGAGGTGAATGAGAAAGGCTTGTCTCCGCTTCACAGACCATGTGTGAAGGCAAGCAGCCGAGATGTCCCTCAAGGTCTTTGCTGTCCTGGCTGGCACCGAGAGGAAGCCTGTCTCTGCATCTCCCCGTTCGGGAGGAGCAGTAAATCTCTATCCCCTGTAATTTGTGTCTTCTGAGGTCTGCCCTCATCCTCGGTGAGGACTTGTGAGCTCATGGGTATCCTTCTAGATGAGGGCTGTTGCCCTCCGTGTGTCCCCCTGCTTCTGTGCTGGGAGCATGCGTGGAGTCAGACGGATCCTTCTGCGGCTGAGGAACCCCAATTAATTTTTTCCCGTTACCCGCCTCTGCCTCTGTCATCACTCTCTCACAGGAGAGAACGGGAGAGCTGGGCCATTACTCAACCATTGCCCAGCCACCAGCAGCACCATCGCTTTTGTGCCAAGGATGGGATGGATGGAGGAGCATCTTCCTGTGTACGGGGGCTGAGCCCTGTGCGGCTTCCCTGCTCCCTTGGGGTGGCTTGACCTCGGCTGGACACTGGGTACCTACCAAGCTGTGTCCCTGTGGAAAGCTGGAGTACCTGGTCTGTCTCCCTCTCCCAGGGGAGCTGCTCTGTCAGTGGGGGAACGTCCGGGCTTTGCAACCTGCAAAGAGAGCTGCTTGGGTCTCATACGTGGGTGCTCCCCAGTTTGGAGCCTCCAAGGCCTTCAGGAGTGGATGGTCTTGAAGAAGATGGTGGTGTCCCAGCCTGAGGCCACGCTGGGCTCTCGTCATGATCCTTACTCCAAGTGTGGAGCTGAAGCTGCCTCTCAGCCAAGTGGATCGGGAGAGCTGGAAAAGCCCAACTATCATTCCCGCACATGGGCAGGTGGGGTTGGTGCTTGCCGTTTCTGCACGTCAACAGGACGGTAATGAGACTCCACTCATTAAGCAGCCCCTCTTGCCCCCGCGCCACTGGCGAGCGTGCGGGTGCCTGGGCTGTGCCGCAGCCCCGCTGCCAGCCTCTCGGATGGCACAGCGATGGCTTCGCACTGTGCCTTCCACCAAACGGCCAAACTCCAGGCTCTGGCACCGTCCCTCGCCTCCCTGGAGGTCCCACCCAAGTGCAAGGGGGTTGCACTGTGCTCATGGGTGCTCAAGCATGTTTGGCACAGGCCAGAACGAGCCCAGCCTGGCGGCCCCACATGCAGGGGGGATTCAGTAATGTGAGAAGATCAGAAAAAGCTGTTTTCTCCTAGCTTGTGCCCTGAAGAAATCCAGTGAGGGATTGGCCTGTCCCAGGCATCCCAGAAGCCTGCTCTTGAGGTCGCGCTTCCAGCCAGCCCTGGTGTTGCTTCTGCAAATGCGACACATGGTGTCCAGACCACTGGAGCCTGGCAGCTCTCGTCTGCCCGTTCCCCTCGCCAAGGGCATGGGGAGGCCGCTGGGCCTTCCTTCCCTGCCAGGCGAACCCAAAAGCATCTGGCCATACACCCCAGGGCTGTTGTCTCTGGGACATGTGCAGCTCTCCGGGAACTCGTGTCGCTCCCGAGCACGGGCAGTCTGTGCCCCGGCAGACCTTTTGGCCACGCTGGGACCTGGAGTGGTGCCTGGCTTGAGGTTTGGAGCGCCTGGCTCAGCCTGTTTGCACGTTGGTGTGGCTTCGGCAGTTCCCGGCGGGGATGGCGAGGCATCCTCAGACTGGCCACTGCTGTGGGCTGCGTGTCCGGGCTGGAGTGAGACATCCCGTCCCCATGCCCAGCCATCCCGGGCCCCAGCAGGGTGGTGTGGTGGGTGGGGGGACTCGGTGCCAGCCCATGACACCACTGGACAAGTTTAATGGTAGACGTCCATCCTCTCTGCGGGAGGATATCTAACTGGGAGGGTTATTTTAAGCAGGATTTGGTCTGTATGCGTTGGCTGGAGTGTGGTGGGCACTGGTCAGGAGAGGCAGAGACAGGGGTTACCAGCAATGCTTAACTCCGTCTCTGCTGGTTCCCACCCGTGGTTCACCGCGGTTTCCTGAGTAGGGAAGCGGCTGTTTTGTAGCAAAAGACAGAGTGACCCATGGCACTCTGTCCTGGGCATGCTGGAGATGTTCGCCTGCATTTCTCAGGGTGGCGGGGCAGGAACGGGGCGTGGGTAGGAGCCACCGCTCACGTAAATGTGCCTGGGAATGGTGGCAGCAGGAAGGATGTCCCTGCCCGCCAGCTGCGGTGGCTTTGAAGCCTGGGCTCTGGAGATCGCCCTCCTCTGCGGCTTGTTTGGGGTGCAGGGCTGAGGAAGGGGTGATGAAGCAGCACAGGCTGCTGTTCATTTTTCCCGACTCGTGGTGCCCAGCTGTGGCTGTAGGGTGATGAGTGATGGATGCTGGAGTGTCCCATCCCAAAAAGCTGCCCTCCTGTGACAGTCCCTGCTGATGCAGAGCTGCTGCGGAGGATGAAAGGCTCCTGGCCTGCGGGGACCAAGTGTGTTGGTTCAGTCTCAAGCAGGTTCAGCTTGTGTTTGTTCTTCATTCCCCCACCAGTGGGAATGGCTGAGGGCTTTGTGCCCGAACCTCAAAGCCAGGGTCAAGCCCAGCCCCAGACTGTCTTCATCCTCGTCTCTGTGAGCTGGGAGCTGCCAGAGAAACCCAAACCACAGCATTTGCAGCATGACTCTGAAGCTCTCACCTCTCCAAGCAAACCTGGACACCCTTGTCATGTTCTCGTCCAGCTAGAAAAACAGTTCTAATGGAGAAAATCCGAGTTGTGCGATGTTTGGGAATGTGCATGTGTTGGGGTCTTGCTTTTCTGCTCGTCCCATCCCTTCACAGCTCCCTGCTCCTGGCAGCCGAGGCTCTGCCGTGGGTGGGGGTGGGGGGGGGGCTGTTTTTGGCAGGATGGGGAGCTCTGTGGGCTGTGCAGAGTGTTCCCAAGGGATGTTAAGTGCCGGGCAACGCTGGGGTGAGTTTTGTCAGCGGTCGGAATGGCTCGTAGGGGAAATGAGTTGTCCCCGTGCCCCCGCCCCTCCGGGCACCCCGGGCGCCTACCAGCGCCAGGTGTTTCCTGTTTGGGCGCAGGCTGACATTTTTGCTGGATGAGACACTTCTGCCGGCAGATGCGGAGCATGTGACGTCGTGGGGGGGACTCGGCTCAAACCACGAGTCAGCAAAACGAGCCGTCCTGCCTGCGCGGGGACGGGGACGCTCGTCCCCGCCGTGCTCCCCGGTCATCGGTATTGCCAGCATCCGTGGTGAGCCCGGCTGGGGTGGCATGGACTTACCCACTGCCCCGGCCAAGCTGGCAGGAATAATTATGGAAAAATGAGGAGGTGGAGGTGTTGGAGAATGAGCCAGGAGCTAATCCTCGCCAAGCATATGCGTGCCCTGCGGGGAAGGTGTGTGGCACCCGTGGGGGTCCCCCTGCAACGCGGAGGGGGATCAAGCAGGCGGGGACATCTCCCTCCATCAGCGCTTCGAAGCCGGGAGCTGGTGGGGAGCAACCGCTTTGCAGCGGTGGGGGCCACTCATTGTAAATGGCAGTGGGCATGCGGGGTCTTCCCGCTGTGAGCCCCAAGCTGATGCTGAAACAGGGGACAACTTCAGCCCCCTTTGCAGAGGGGCAGCCACGATACGGAGCAGGGAGGTGGCAGAGCAGTGCTGAGGGTCCCCGGACTGTCCCAGCCCCGTCACCATCTCCGGGTTGGGGCTGGCACTCCTGTTTCCCTCTGCTTTCATTTTGTTTAGCATGTGTTGGGGATAAATAGTTTCTTCCCTTAAAAATTGCGCTTTTGGGGAATACAGGCCTGTGAAGCACAGGAAGCTTAGAGTAAAACGAGTTGGGGCTTTCTGTCCATATTTGCTAAACAAAACAATTTCTTGTTCGTTTCTCTGCATCATTTGAAAGTTAGGTTAATCCTACCAGCTGAAATAAAGCCCGGTGCTGCGCAGGGTCCGGCCCGGATCGCTGCGGGGCGGCAGGAGGCAGCTGGGCAGCGTTGGCCACGTGTGGCTGCCAGTGGCCTTGGGGCGAGAGCTGCCCCCGCCGCCGCGCCGTGGCTGTCAGCAGCCTTGTGAGAGCAGGAGGGGGGCTGCGTCCACCCCCGGCGCTGCTGCTGCCATTTCTGTTTTCGGAACAGCTCGTTTCAGCACACGTTATTTCCCACTTGACGTTATTTCAAGCCGACGCTTCCAGGAGTCGCTGCCATAGGTGCGAGACCTCCGCCTGGCTCGGCAAGGCCAGCGTGGGATTGCGTCAGGCTGTTGCTGCCGAAGTGGCACCCACCAGGGCCACGGAGCTGTTTTTGCTGCCTGAGCTCATTTATTTTTGCTCCCTCCCGCTCCCCTGTGCTTTGCACACAAGGCTCACCAGCTCCTCCGGAGCAGCTGGGAGCCCGTGGCTATTAAAAGTTGAGTGCTTTGTCCTCCCGAATGGCTCCTTCCCCGGGGAGCGTGGGCGGCTGGCACTGCCGAGCCCCTTGCCCTTGCCTTCGTCCCCAGCTTGGAGTCACCAGCATCCCCTGGCCGGAGGTGCCGTCTTCTGGGCGGCCTGCACCTGGGCTGGTTGGGGTGATGTTGCTTTGAGCTGGCCACGGTTAAGAAGCGGCAGCAGCAGCAAAAATTGCTGCAGAGCAGGTTCTCTGCAATGCTACAGAAGCACGTTGCAGCGTCAAAGGGGGAAAAGGCCTTTCTGTCCACTTGTGAAGGAAGGGGGATGGAGGCTGTAAGGGAAACAGGAGGGCTGAGAGGGTAGCCTGACAATGCACAGCCTAATGGGTGTTAACTCTGAAACCTACTGAATGCAATGACGGCATTAAAGCCCATCTTGCTACCAGTCATTTCACCCAAACGTGTGCTGCTGTTGCAGTGCCAGGTTGCAGGTCCCATAGCCGAATCCGGTCCCCACCTCCCGCCTGGATTAACCTGAGCTGTGGAAAACACCCCGCTGCCCTGCTACCAGATTCCTGTGCTCTCCTTTTGTGTCTTCATGGCTTTGGTCCATGAGATGCTGGTTTGGGGTTGGCTGCACATAAGCATTTACTCAAGCATGTGCTCAGGGTGGTATTTTTGCAGTGCGTTGCCCAGCCTGCCAGCCAAGGCGGGGTCGTGGGGGTGCTGGGGGAGGCTGCGCGGTGTTCCCCTCTCATTGCCTGCCCCTTCTTCCCCTCGCAGGACTGCCCCCAGATCCTGCCCTCCACCCAGATCTACATCCCCGTGGGCGTGGTGAAACCCATCACCCTGACGGCCAAGAACCTGCCCCAGCCGCAGTCTGGCCAGCGCAACTACGAGTGCATCTTCCACATCCCCGGCAGCACCACCCGCGTCACCGCCCTGCGCTTCAACAGCACCAGCATCCAGTGCCAGAACACCTCGGTGAGTGCGCGGCTCGCCTCGGCGTGGGCTTCGTTTGCGGGCTGCTCGTTCCTGCCCTGCCCCGGGACCTTCTCGGGTCATTGCACGGCCGGGTTTGCTCTCCGGTGGGCAGGTAACGGCGGTTTCTGGTGCCCGTGGGATGCGAGATGGGCTCCCCGCTTAGTGCATGGTGAGGCTGCTGCTCAGGGTTGTCCCCGATAGGATCAACGCCAGAGCCGACCCGAGGGAGCCGCCAGGCTTTAGGAGCACTTCCAAGGAAATTGGCTTTGGAAAGCTGAAGAAAGTTGCCTGGGCGGGAGCCAGCTGGCCTGGACGTGCCGGAGCCTTGCCTCCCCCTCCTCTCTGCCTGCTCCTGCTTCCCCCTGACACCCAGCCATCCCGCTGTACAGGCGGGATCGAGCTAACACCTTCTCCGTGTCCCGCTGCACATACTCCCCCGCATGCCGCCGTGCCTGCCAGC
>VWZL01002316.1:118474-164583 GCA_013396915.1 Stercorarius parasiticus | reverse complement strand
TGCAGCCCCTCTCCATCCCCGGCTCCGACCGGCAGCTGCCTCATCCCCCTGCCTGCCCTCCATCCCGGCCCTGCTGGTGCTTCGCTCCCTGCTCTCTGTCCTTGCTCCCTGCAGCTCTCTCCTGCAGGCAGCTCTGCCTGCTCTGCCCTCTCCGGTTGCCTTATCCCGAAGCGAGAGGGCGTTTTGCGGCCCCTCGGTGAGCTGCGTGTGTGCCCCTCGCTGTGCAGCCATCCTGAGCACCAAGCCCACGAGCAAACCCACCCAAGGTGTTAATAGCCCCCCGCCCCGTGAGCCGCCGTTGCTCAGTTCCTCGGCTGCCCCGCTGGGCTCTGCACCGACCTGCCCTCACCCGCCTGGAGCCGGCCCCTCCCTTCTCCCTCACATTTAATCCTTTTAAAATTTGTTTTCCGTCACTCACACTGTGAAAGCTCATTTGCAGCCTAACACCAGCGCTGATCCCGGCTCCCTTGGCCTTTGGTGGCACCACTGACATTTCGAGGCCATTGAAGATGAGCCCTGGCTCCCTCCCTCCTCCCGTGCTCCCGGGGCTGTGCGGGGCTTTGGGCAGGAGGAGCATCCCGAGTCGCTGCCCCTGCCCTGGGCAGCAGTGCCAGGGGGAATGCCGTGCTGCCAGGGCTCTTTTTCGGTGACATGTAGTTTTCAAGGAGCAGAAATGCTCCCCATCCTGAGCTGCTGGCTGGAAATGGTGGTGGTGGTGGGTCTGTGCAGGGAGGCGCAGGACCAAAGCGGTGTCTGCAAGAAGCCATTACTGAGGCAGCTTAAGCAAAGGTTTGTTGTTTTGCTGCTCCTTTTGGGAAAGAGAAGCCTGGTCGAGCACTGCCCAGCAGCGCTGGCTTGGCTGCTGGTCCCCAGTGTTGGTTGTGACCCTCAACCAAGCCTTGACCACATGGATCTGCCGTCAGACCTAGTCTTGCCCGTTGCCTGCACGGCTCGATGTTGGTGCTTCGAGGGGAACATGATGGATGTGCGTGTGAAGAGATATCACCGTGGCGAGGGTCTCTCTGCTGCTGGTAGCCAAGCTTGGCTGCTCTGTCTCCATCGCAACCACATGGGAGGTTTCTTGGGGGTCATCCGAGCCACCCTTGTCCTGCCTGGTTACACCAGGTACCTGCTTGGTTCTCCGAGGGCTGTTCTGCAATGTGCCCGTGCTTGGCCCCACTGCTGGAGCACCTGTGGCTGGAAATGGGCTGGTGGAACCATTGCCCTGTTGCAAAGGGTGAAAGAAACTTGGCCTCTTCGTCCCAAAGAGAGAGCCAGCCTTCAGGGACCCCGGCATCAGCACCTGGGAGCCGAAACTGCATCTGCTGGGGCACGGGTAGTCTGTGGGGGAAGCAGATGTTGACTTGCAGACTTTAATCCCTCACGGTGATTTGCTGGTCCCCAGCTTTGCGGGGACATCTTGTGAGCCCCTGCCTGGCCAGAGCCCCTCGGCCAGCCCAGCCTCCTGCCAGGGTCCTCTGCTGGCAGCTGGCAGAGCTGGCAGCTCCCTCGTGCCCCCCGTTCTTTAGCCTGCGGTTTGGCTTAGTTCATTCAAAAGCAGTTTGGGACGGCGTGTGCTGCAGGATGCTCCTTACAGAGAAGCGGCTGCATGGTGCCGGCAGTGGCAGCCTGATGGCTCCCGCAGGGTGTCAGGGGAGAGGTGCCTGCACCAGAGCGGAGCCTTTCCCTAACGGAGACGGGACTTGGAGAGGGGAGTCTGAATCATTTGGACTCGTTTCTCCCCAGTAAGTTTCAATTTGCAAGGCGGGAGGGAGTGGCGGAAACAAAAACCACTGCTTGTGTTTTCCGAAGGGTGCTGCGGTTGCCAGCACTGGTGTCATGAGCTGCGCGGCCTCTGCAACTCTTGTCCAAAGGGATGGGATAGCTTGAGGTGTGCCTGCCTGCCAATACGGTCCCCACGCAGAGCTGAGATGACAGGCACCTTCTCCCAGACTGACAGTGGTGGACGTTTGACCCAAAAATTGCTGGAGATGCTCGGAAAGCAAAGCAAATCAGCCAGAGAACGTGTGGCAGGCGTTGGGGGCTCCGTGGGTGCGGGAGCGGGTGGCAGCAGCTCTGTGGGGCTGCGGTCTCAGGCAGGAGACGTGGCTTTCAGGAGCAAGGTGGCTTCACAGACGGAAGAAGAGAGTTTTGGCTTGAACGAAGCTGTCTTTCTTTCAGGGTCTGCTCGCCTGCTTTAACATTTGAGGGCATTTAGCCAGGCTGCTTTATGGTGTGGGGGATTCGGATTCACGCTTCTGTGATGCTTGTCTCCTCCCCGTCTTTTTTTGCAGTCCATCTGGCTGGTTGATGGCACTTCAGGCTCTCACCGTCACCCACCCGTGACCCACCCGCTTCTTCTGTCACAATTTATTTTTTGGGTTAGGAGTTCGGGTCTTGCCTGGTGTGGAGGACACTCTGGTGAGCGGAGAAACAGGGAAAGGATGACATCCTCCCAGGCAGCATGTGAGGAATGGATGTCCTCCCCTCGGGAAGGCATTTAAGCACACTTTGTTTCCAGTAGTTCAATGGGATCTAAACAAGAGGTTAATTGCTCTGCGGAATTAGGGATGCTTTCCTGGATCTCGGGTGAATGGAAGGGATAATAAGTCAAGCCCGCTTAAAACTCTTTGTCTTTTGTTTAGTTTCAGTGCTTGTCAAACTCCAGTGACCTGTTAGCGCTTTGAAGAAAGGACATCTTGGTTAAATATTCAGCAGTCCATTCATTAAGGTTTGAGTGTTGACTATAAACATCATTTGAGACACTCAATACATCTTAAGGCAACTCAAGGGAGACCAGGCTTGGTGTTCCCCACACATCTCAGGGCAAAAAAGAAGCAGAAAACCCCTTTTCTGCCTCCTCAGTTTGGTCTCTTTCTGCTGTTCAAAAGGAAAGCAACCCTAAAGGTTTTCTACATGCTTTGTAAAGAACCAAAAAGAAAAGAAAAGCCTAATTAAGAAAACCGATTCTCTGCTAGTAAACTATTTTTTTGTTAATTGATTACTTTAAATGGTCTGGAGGCAGACATTTCCAGGCTTGCTTCTTGCAGTGGAGGATGGGGAAGTGGTCACCTGTCTTAATGTGTGCAGGTAACGCCTGAGTTTCATTTTCCAAGCAATCCCCGCTTTTGCCCATTCTTTGCCATCTGCCATTCCTCAGTGGGGCTCATCCTTCTGATTGCTGCGAAAAATAAAGAGTTTTGCGGTTGGAAAGTACCACAGTCCTGAATCCACACTACTGCTTGTAACACTGGACTTCATCCCATTTAGTCCTGGCCTTGGCAACATGGCTACAGGTGTTTCTCGCTGCCAAGAGCTTGGCTTTTTCTCTCCAGAATGTTCCTCTGAAGACTGAAATAGCCCCAGAGCTGCTCTTTCCCTTTAAATGTAAAAATAGGAAGAACCCCTGATCTCCTTTCCATGATCATTTGAGTTTGTCGTCTCAGCACTTTAAATTAAGCCTCACGCCTCAATTATTTCCCTTTCCTATTAACCGAAGCCCCGCGTGGTGAGGAGCAGCTGTGTCACCTCCCTAGCTCCCTTTCAGCTTCTTCCTCGCCAATCCCCCTGACACGGGCAGCCCGCCTTGCCCACCCATTTCCAAAGGCTACTCCCTTCCGACCAGGCTGGGGATGTTTGCCTGGGAGCCGCACGGAGAGGCTCATCCCTGTGACGAAATGATACGGATGCAGAGCAAGCTGGGCTGGTGGGGTCGGCATGTGAGTGGTACCCAGAGCTGCCGATGCTGAGGCCGGGATGCCCAGCCCCAGGCGTGGATGCTGGGAAGGCAGGCAAGACCTGTTAGAATTACTTTTTCTGGGTGGTTTTGTGCTGCAGTGGAGCCTGGGTGTTGCTCTGATGTCTTCCCAGGATCTTGGGTTCTCACTTAACACCCTGACGAATTTCGGAGGCAGGCGAAGAAGCTTGCATGTGATGGGGGAGGAGAGGGGGAAATTTATGTGAAAAGAGCAAAAGGATGTCCAGAATCGGAGGCCAAGTGTTACCGTCAAGTTGTGCTGTTGTGTGGGTGATGGTATTTTACTAGGCCTGGGGTGTATTTATAGAGGAACATAAATCATACACACAGGCCCTGTTCTGAGCGCTGCACACCTCCAGTATATGTATCTCTAATTAACCAGCCGTGGAGGGGGAAACAGGATTGGAGCCCACAACCCCAGCACCGTTCGCCAACAAAGCCGTGCTCTCCGTCCTAGCGGTGCCTACATTTATCTTTCCTGCAGCAGTGTTTAAAGTGAAAAGGGAGTATCAGGAGAGTTTGATAGGATCCAATTAAATTCCAGCAGATAAAATAATGATGAATTGCAGTTGAGCCCTGGCGAGACACGATGTACATTACTGCCGTCCCCGTAGTGCGGGGAAGGAGTTGAGGTCATCAACTACAGAAAAATAGGACACAGCTGCAGCCCAAGCGCTCCTCCAGAAATGCAGCCCGGGGGGATGGTGCATGTGAGAAGGAGGGGGGTTGCAAGGGAAGTTTGGATGTGCCGGTTTGCTCGCAGAGGGCAGAGGAGCAGCCCCTCCGCAGCCTTCCTCGGGGAGCAGGGTTCCGTCCCTCCCTTCACGTGCTGGGTTGTGGTTGGAGTGAGGTGGATGCCCCACGGCAAGGGGTGTGATGGCTGTGGGGCCACCCTGCCTCGTCTGGGCTGGGAAGGGCTAGTGCCTTAGGCTAGTTGGCACGGCGCTTGCAGGAGCATCTCAAAGTGCGTCTTGCTGCAATCCACCCCAGATTTGGGGTGCCCCCTCGCTGGCTGCGGCTCTGTCCCCTGGGAGTGCGGCTCCCTGGAGGCACCTTCTTGGAGTGCTGGATCCCTCACCCCAAGGGGAGCTGGGTGGCTCTCAGTTGCCCATTCCTGCTAACTGGTGGCTGAGCAGTGGACTTGCTAGAACCAAATATGAGAACTTCAGGGGAGGTGGCACCCACAGCCCTCGCAGCATGCTGGGCTGGTGGGCATCCTCCACGGGGGGACAGGGAGGGTGTGAGAATGGGAGCTGTGAGAAGCACATGAAGTTGTTGGCTGTTACTTGGGAAGATGCCTGAGATCAGTTTGGGGCGAAGAGCCTTGAGAAAGGCTTGGTGAGGAGTCCTGTCACCTGAACCACATCCCTGCAGAAGGAGCTCTTGCTGGGAATAGCTGTATCCAGGTTGGTGGGGCTGGTGTGTCCTCGGTCGGCTCTTCTACGCTTGCCTTGTAGGCTCTTCCAGAGAAGGTTGAAAAGGCTGGACGGGTTAGGTAAGGAGCCAGGCAGCTCACATCTCTCTCGCTGACTCACTCGATGACATCTTTTCTCCCACCACCTTCTGTGGACCACGCTGCGTGAGCACGCTTCTCTTTTGGGCACTGTTGGTTTACTCCTGGGGCTGTGCCTGTCTCTTTTTGCTCCCAGAGCAAACATCCCTTTCCTATAACTCATCCCCGAGGCAGTTGCCGTGTTGGATTGTCCTGCGGCAGAGCTGGAGGGTCCCAGGCACCTTTGTAGAGCGAAAGGTGGTCTGATAGCAGGGCTGCCTGGGTAGGTGCATCCCCCTCTGGCCTCCCCGTCCCTCTCGCAGCTCATCCCAGATCGCTGCCAGCCACAGTGATTGATTAACCGCAAAGTTAATAACAGTTAAGTGTTTAATGGATGTTTAGCACCGTGTTAGCTAGAAGCAGGGATGGAGCCAGCGTGGTGGGACCTGCTGGCTGCCTGTGGGCTCTTGGCTGGATGCCGTGGGATGGAGACATTGGTAAGCACCCCTCTGCCTGATCCCCACCGCTTGCGGGGCCTTCAGTTTCAGAAAGTGGCCGCTGCTTTGCTCAGCTGCCACGGCTGGGCTGCTGACACCTCCCCGGCTGTGGCTGTGCCCGTGGGTGGAGAGGGCACCTTCCTGCCCGTGCTGTGGCAAGAGCAGCTGCGGGGAGGCCTTTTGAAAACATCCTTCGAAATAAGAGGTGCTTGGGAAATTAGAGAGGGATCTGATGGATCTCGGTGTCCCAGGAGGCTGAGTGCTGAGCCCCGGTGGCTGCAGATCCTGCCCACAGGCAGCCAAACGATGACTCCGGCTCTGGCATCCTACAGGGACCAGTAATGGCATCCAAGCTGTGGACCCGCTGCCTGTCTCTGCAGGGCAGGTGAGAGGCTGCTGATGGACACACGAACGATGAGGACACGTTTTTCATTGACATCTGCGTTCCCTTGGTGATCCCATGCCGCGAACGCCAGCTGGGGCCACAACTCCTGCTCCTGCCTGCCGCTTCCCTCCGCACGGTCCTGCGCTTCCTCCCCGCCGTCCGCTCCAGCTCTGCTCCGCAGCAAATTCAGCACCTTCAGCACCGTGCCCTTTCCCAGCGGGACACCGTCTCTTGTGCAATTGCCCTGTTGCTGTCTTGGGGCCGGTGCATGAAGAGTTAATGCTCTCCCTCCCTCTCCCCCTATTCTTCTTCCTCCAACCCACCTCCCAGAAGAACTAATTTCCAAAAGCAGCCGGGGCAGAGAGATGCAAATAAGTGTTTTGGACAGCTGCAGGCTGGATGCCTTCCCGAGATGCCAGGGCCCCAAATGAGACATGTCAGAGTACAAATTGAAAATGCCAATTTCACTTACGCTGCCACGTGGCTCGTCACAGCTAAATTCTGCTCCGGCGCCGCCACCGCCGCCCTCCCCAGCACACGCTCCCTCCTGCTGCCAGGGGATGGTCTCCACCCGCTGCTGTGGGTCCGGCCAGCTCCTCATCATGGTCCTGTTGGGGATATCTTCGGGCGGGTGGAGGATGGGGGACAGTGAACAGATCTGGACTCCCAGCCCAGTTCTGTGTCCATCTTCCCAGGCTTGGTGATGGGAATGTTGCTGAGAGGCTCTGGTTGTGGATGGAGCGTGGTGGGGATGTGGCTGAAGGTCCTCTGAGTGAGCACCGCGAGAGGTGCCGTGCCTGAGAGGCTGTGTGGGAGGTGTGGGGCTCTTCCAGGAGAGGAGAGATGGTGGTGAAGCTGTTGGGTGCTCAAGAAAGGGTTGAGGTTGGAGCTGAGGTCTCATGCCTTACAACTGCTGCGTACGGTGGATCGGTGGCAGCCTTCCTCCCCTGTGTTTGTGCAGGGTGGCCCCTGGGTGTAGGACCGCTAGCCAAAAGCTGTGGAGCTGTAAGCCAGGACCAGGCTTAGCCTCTCATTTGTAGCTTGTGGGGCTGAGGGGTTGAGGGAGGCATGTGTTGCCGTAGCCATGGCTCACGCCGGTCCTGTGCCCCGTTTTGGTGCCGTGTCTGATGCTGGACTGTGGCTGCCGATGGTGCCTGGTTGGGAGACACTCAGCACGGGAGCGACCAGCTTTGATGGTGAGAGGGACCCAAGCGCCTCTTGCTTCCCACGGCCACCTGGGCGTGCTGGCTTCCTCCGTGGATCACATCCCTGCCTCCTGTGGAGAGGGGGTCGAGCAGAGCAGACCCACCGGAGTGGTCCCTGGCGCCGGCAGGGACAAATGTGCTCTGTGGGGCAGCAGCTGGGGCAGAGCTGGAGGAGATGCTGAGGCCACCTCCAGGTATGGCACCACGGCTGTACAAGGTGACGCTGGGGCTGGCTGGAGGTGGTGGCAGGGCTGCGGCCGGGTGAGCCGCTGCTGGCGTGTCCACCGCTCCCTAACAAACTCCAGCAACCCATGAATCATTCATTTAATCTCTCCTGACACGCCTGTCATTTTCTCGGGCGAGGAGCGGGGAATCTCTTGCCGAAGGAGGTCATTAGCTGTCAGGGACGGTTCCGACTGCCTTCCTGCCTCTGTATCGATTAAACCTCTCCGCCTGCGTGCAGGGGCTGTGCGGGGAATATTGATGGGGCTGCCAGGGCTGGGGCTTGGGTGTTGAGGCAGCAGAGAGGGGTTTGCGTGGGGAGGAGGCACTGGCCGCGCTGGAAGGAGCAGCAGATGTGGGTACGTCCGGACAGCAGTGGGTGCCGGGGCCTGAGTTTGGGCATGCAGCGGGTCCCCTGGAGCTGGGGGGGGCAGGATCCCCCGGTGTCACATCCCTGCACGGGAGCCTGTGGGATCTGGGTGGTGATGCCGGTCTGGGAGCGGGATAGAGCCGATGGACAGGCACAGCATGGGGCTGGGAGCGGGGGCAGCTGGCGGTGCGGTGTAGAGGCAGCGTGTGGAGGGGAGGGATGCTCTCCCAAGACCTTCCTGAGGGTTGGTGTGGCACGAGGCTGGTGCCTGGCTCTGTCCCACCCACGGCTGCACGCCCACGGCTTTGTGTTATTGTGTTATGGGTGATGGGGCTGGAAAGGACCATGGGGGGCAACCTCCTACCAGGTGTCGGGGGTGGCTCTACTGAATCTGCTGCTGCCCTGTGCCCAGCTTGTCCTCCCTGAGCTTCACTAGTGATGAGCGTGATCCCAAACATCCGACTGAGCATCCCTGGAGTTCGGAGGACATGGGGGAGGGCTCGGGTGCCTGGCAGGGAGAGGTAGGTGTGTGCCGCAGAGACACCATCTGTTTCCTTCTCTCCCAGCAGCAGCTTCAGACCTTTGTGTTAATGGGTTTTGGGTTTATTTAGAAACCCTCTCTTTTGCTTATTTATCTTTTTTTGCCAGTGTAGCCTACTGGTTTGCAGGTGCTGTATCCGATGCTTTGACCAGTGGCTGTTAGACCTGTCCGAATCAGGCCCCCATCACTCTCCTCTGGGTTGGTGGGAGCCATCCATGGAATGGGGTTGTAGGCTCTGTGCCCCTCATCATGGTGTCTCACCTCGCCCGTTAACGGGCTCTGCCTCCTTCTGTCTCCTTCTGCAGTATTTCTATGAAGGGAACGACATCAGTGACCTGCCAGTCAACTTGTCTGTGGTGTGGAACGGGAACTTTGTCATCGACAACCCCCAGAACATCCAGGGTAAGTGAGGGATGGAACAGGCGTGGGAAAACATCCTGGTGCCACCCCACCCCACCCCAGCTTCCAGCCCACCCTCTCCCCCTCCCTGACTGCAGTTTGCACCAGTGCCTCGGGGGAGGGAGCGATGCTCTGGCTGCATCGATCAGCTGGGTTTATAAATGAGAGGCTTTTCTCCAAGAAACTTTGGGAGAGAGCCCAAAGCTCTGCCTTGGCTTTGAGTCCAGGGTGCTGGCGCCTTCTGCCCGTGGGGGTTTGTCCCCTTGGGAGCTGGTGGCTTGCAGAGAATCATAGGATGGTTCGGGTTGGAAGGGACCTTAAAGATCATCTAATTCCACCCCCCTGGCTGGGCAGGGACACCTCCCACTAGACCAGGTTGCTCAAAGCCTCATCCAGCCTGGCCTTGAACACCTCCAGGGATGGGGCATCAGCAGCTTGTCTGGGTAACCTGGGCCAGTGCCTCACCACCCTCCCAGTAAAGAATTTCTTCCTAATATCTAATCCAAATCTCCCCTTTTTCAGTTTAAAACCATTACCTCTGCATGGATTACCCGCATGCAGTGGGAGGGGCGAGAGCGGGTGCCCTTCTCCCCGAAACTCTGTGCCCGTGGGCTGGAGGGGCTGTGCTGACCCCTGTACTCCTCCTGCCATTGCAGCCCACCTGTACAAGTGCTCGGCCCTGCGGGAGAGCTGCGGTCTGTGCCTCAAGGCCGACCCGCGCTTCGAGTGCGGCTGGTGCGTGCTGGAGAGGCGCTGCTCCCTGCGGCAGCACTGCCTGGCCTACGAGAGCAGCTGGATGCACGCCAGCAGCGGCAACAGCCGCTGCACCGAACCCAAGATCACCAAGGTACGCGGGGACGGACGGGCGGTGATACCCCCTGCCGGGGAACTGGGGTGGAAGATGGGGATGGAGATGGGACTCTCCGGTGGCACCTCACAGCAGCCAGATCTGCTCGGTGTTTAGGACTCAGTGTCTGTTGTCGTCACTTTCATTTCCAAGGCTAAAATCTTCTCTCCATCACCCCCGTGCACTGGGCTTTGTGGCCCATCTCCGACATTCCCACCGCTCCTCCTGCACGCGGCCGGAGGATCCTAGGAAAGCTGCGGTTCTGGGTTGCTCCTCCCCTTGTCGCCACGTGCGCCGGTAGTTCATCATCCCCCTTCACTGACAGCTTTTATGACCTTCGTTTAATAAGATTGCCTGTATTAATGTTCACATGCCTGTTGGGCCGAGCTCCAAGTGCGTGAGGAGGGACTGGTGGGTATTTCTGCTGGATACCTTCTGTTTACCCGCGGCTGGCCGGCCTCAACGGTGTTAATTACCGGAGTCTTAGCGCTGGATCTGATCTGTTTGGGTTTCAGTGTCTTATCTGATAGAAGCTGGAAATGAGAGTCGTGCCTTTTCCCTGCGCCGCCTGCCTCTCGCAGGGTACCGGCGCTGCAGTGTGCTGGGTGGCAGCCAACACTGGGAGAGGGGGAGTATTCCCCCACCGGGCACGTCCCTGCCTGCGAGGAGTACTGCCTGCAGAGAGTTGCCTGGGGTTGGCGGAGTGCTGGCGGGAGAAGGGATCCCTTCCTAGGAGGAGTGGGATCGAGCCCCAGAGCCTGCATCCCTACAAGGAGATCCGCTGTTGTGTGCGGGGCTGCAGGGCTTCCCGTCCCTGGTGGCTTCCTCCCATGCTCAGGCTGAACTTCCCAAAGCTGGACCCCTGTGCATGGTGGGAGAGAAGACCGCAGTGGCTGGGTGGTGACTGGGGTGGCCTCGCTGCAAGCTGTGCCCTGTCCTCTTGTGCTGGCGTGGCCAGGGCTGCGGGCGCCCACACACACCCAGCTCACAGCAGCTTCCCAGCAGCTGATGGTGTCCAGCCTCAGTGGCAGCTCTCCCGCCCTGAATTGTTACGAAATTTCGCAGTAATTGCAGGTGCAGCAGAAACAGATCTGTTAGCAGGTGGGCTTGACCTTGCTGCCGCTCTGCGTTAGTCCCCTGGGAGCTGGCGGTCGGTGTGGATGTGCGTAGCTGTTGGTGTGATGCTCCTCCGGTAGCCTGCTGCTTCCCACAACCCCTGTCCCACGCTCTGGACTGTGGGCAGGCTTGGCAATGGTCCAGAGAGCAGCCTGGTGCAGAGAGGGCAGCGTGGGGGAAAAGAGTCTCCTACAGGGATTTCAGGAGGAGCTGAAGCCCAGCCCACCCGAGTGCAGGTGTCTTCATGGGTGGTGGGGTTGGGCTGGGAGATGACCATCTTCAAACCCTTGGAGTGAAGAATCACTTACCCATTGCTCAGTGGTGGGGACAAGCCCCCTTCAAACCTCCCGGGGGTCCTGCCTGGTGCTGGCTGTGACCCTCGGAGCATTATCTCTTCCCCTGGGAAGGGGGAACCCCTCGGCCTTGGCACCTCCTGGCCCTGCCGTGGCTGCCGGAGCTGGGAGCAAGCCCACTGCTCGCGCCCACCAGAGCCGTTTGCTTGTTGATGTAAAAGGACCCTGTGAAACCAATTAGCAGAAAAGCGGTGGTGTTTGTCGGGGCCAGGGATTCAGAGGTGGAGGGGGGAAAGGGGAGGCTCAAGCATTCCTCGCTCTCCTCGTCAGCTCCCTCCTCCCGCACACCTTGTTTAGCCGTGACCTCCCTGCTCTGGGCGGCCAACGATGTCATTTCATTCCTGGGCTTGTTTCTCCCCAAACGCGTGGCCCTTGTCAGCTTTGCTGCGGAGGAGGAGGAATCGAACATGCCGGAGCAGCTTTTAACACTCATTTAGAAACACCAAACAAACAGCCGCTTCTTGCCAGCCTCCCCAGCGGAGCTTGATTTAAGGGGAAGACCCAACCTGATGCTGGCTGCGGATGCCGTAATGAGCTCCCATCCTGGAGCTGGGCAGGGGCTGAGCTGGGTTCGGGCAAACAGCGGTTCCCCGCAGCCCTGTAGGGTTTTGTCGCCGTGTAAATTGTGAGTCGTAGCTGCCTGGGTAGGAGCCGGGGCCCCAGGCGCCGATCCCAGCTCCAATGCTGTCCTGGGACGTGTCCCGCGGGCTGCCTGTGCGCAGGGGGGACCGGCTGCCCCGGTTCGAGCATGCTGAAGGTGATCAGCCCGGTGCAAATCCGGAGGACGGCGGTTAACCCCAGCGTCGATGGCTGTGGCGGGGCTGTGCAGAAACAGCCCTTGGCTCCATGTGGCCCACTGGGGATGTGGACAATGTCCGCTGCTGTATGTTTCCCACCCTCTGCTCGTCCACTTCTCCTCGCTGCGGGAGTGATGTCCAGGAGCGAGCCTTGCGCGAGGAGGAAGAGCAAAAGGAGGAGGAGGAGGCCCCAGCTGGCTCCGGCCCCGGAGCGGCAGCTGCCCAGATTTGCCAGGAATGCAAAGAGCTCGCACGTGCTCGGTCCCAGCGTGAGCATGGCTGTAGTGTGAGCCTGTCCAGGTGCTGGGTTTAGCGCTGGCAGAGATGCCTCCCGGTGCTAGAGGAGATCTCCACCAGCGCCGCAGGAGCGCGAGCATCACCTGCGACAAAGCGGTCCCTTTTCCCGAGTCAGGACCCACCTTCCTCCTGGATCTGCATTAGTCTCTCCTTCATCTCCTTCCCACAGCTGCCTTTTCCCCTGCTCTGCCTCAGTGTCACCAGGGACCCAGCGCCGTCCGCAGCCCCAGCCGGGGCGCGCAGCCCCGCCGTTCATCCTGGTCAGTGCTGCAGGTGGGCGCAGGGCCCCGGGGCGGCTGAGTGCTGGTGTAAAACCACCTGTAATTGCCTGGTTGGAGGCAGCGGTGGGCCCATGCCTCCGTTCATCCCTCATCCCGCTGCCGTCTGTCAGGCCACACCTGCCCGCTTTATTGGGCATCATCATCCTGGTAAATGAGGCGCAGCACCAGGGTGAGGTCCCCTCCCTTCCCAGCCGGCCTCGGCACAGGGTTTGGTGGCGGAGAGAATCCCTCCTCCCCACTGCCTACCATGTGCCGGGACCTGGTGGAGATGTTTTCTCCTTTGAGGACATGTTGGATGTAGTAGGGACCTCATCCCTGGGTACGTGGGACCTGGCCAAAGGCCAGACAGATCCACGTGCTTCCTTGCCGGCTCAGCTGGAGCTGTGGCTGACACTGCCCTGCCTCCTTCCCATCCGTGTCCTTGTCACCTGCGAGGGGGCTCCGTCTGTAGCAGGCTGTCCAAATCCCAACCCTCTTCTTGGACACATCTGGCGTCTTCTGCCTTGTTTCTGGGGGAAATTGTGGACATGGCTGTCATTCGGGAGGTCTTTCCGGCTCTGTGGGCTCCTTATAGACGTGCTGGCACTTGTCATCACCCTTCTGCTCCTTGCCGCTCAAGGCGGGGTAACACACATCCCACAGCTGCCCGAGCGAGGTGTCCCCGTGGCTCTGCTCCTTTGGCTGATGGGCTGTGCTCTCTCCTAGCTGTCCCCTGAGACCGGCCCCAGGCAAGGAGGGACCCGTCTGACCATCACTGGAGAGAACCTGGGCCTGAAGTTTGAAGATGTTCGCTGGGGCGTTCGAGTCGGCAAAGTGGTCTGCATCCCCATCGAGAGCGAGTACATCAGTGCTGAACAGTAAGTGTCCGGTGAGGGGTGGGCGCGCTCCAGATCACCTTGGTAGGTGGGGGACAGGGGTGCTGATGTTCAAATGCTGCCTGTGGCTGCAGAAGACGTGGAGCTGACTGGGCTGAGCTGGGAGAGAAGTACCTGCTGGTTGTGGTTGCTCTGGGAGGAGCCCAAAGGCTTTGGGGATGCTCCCCCCAGGGCTGGCAGTGCCAACAGCCACCACCTTGGTTTTTCATGAACCTGTTGGCACCTGGGACCTTTGTTTGGTGTCAGACCTGTCCCTTCCTGAAGCTGGTCCATCCCTGCCACGGCACAGGGAGTGTCTCGGTGCCAGGGCACTGAGGGTTCCTTCCCGCATCCCTTAGGATCGTGTGTGAAATCGGAGATGCCAGCCCGAGCAAGGTCCACGAGGCGCGGGTAGAAGTGTGCATCCGCGACTGCTCGCCCAACTACCGGGCCACATCCCCCAAGAGCTTCACCTTTGTGGTAAGCCCCGTGCCGGGGTACAGGGCTGGTGCCGGGTGGTTTGGGGTGGTTTTCCAGGCAAATTTGAAACCATCATTTCCCCGTGGGGCAGGTGGGGATCTCTGGGCTGGCGTTGGGTTGTGCTGGTTGAATTTTTCCAAGGCTGCTGCTGCCCAACCTCCCTGCTGGCACTGCCAACCCTCAGTGCTGTGTCCCACTGCTGTCCCACAGGTCCTTCTCCTCTGCGCTCCCGTCACGTGCTCGGAGCTGCTTGGGGACATGGGTTTTGGCCCCCAGCCTGTCTGACACCAGGGCCGCTCTTTTCCTTTGACAGACCCCCACCTTCTCCCGCGTGGTCCCAGCCCGGGGCCCTCTCTCCGGCGGCACCTGGATCGCCATCGAAGGCAGCCACCTCAATGCCGGCAGCAACGTCTCCGTGACCATTGGGGGACGGCCCTGCGCTTTCTCCTGGTGAGGAGCACAGAGGGTGGAGGAGGACGGGTGACGGGCACCTCCGGAGGCAGAGAGAGCAGTGGCCGGGAGCCTGTGCCGGGGGGGCCAGCGGGGACCCTGGGAGCCAAACCCCACAGGTGGCCGGAGGCATCTCCCCCCGAAACCTCTGTGTGTCAGAGGCTGCAGGAAGAGCCCAAAGAATGGGGATTTTTCTCTAAAAGCACAGAGCCCTGAGGCATGAAGTGGATAATTTTTAGATTAGGGATGATAATGGAGCGGCTCTTTAAATATTTTCCTGTGGTAATTACTGGTTATCAGCCCTAATCGCTGCTGTTTGCAGCAGCCGCGCGATGGGAACGCTCAGGAGCTGCTCAGCTTTTCCCGGCTGCCTTTTGTTTCATTTCTTGGGTGGGTTTTTTTTTTTTTTTCGTTTTTTCCTCCTTTCTCTCTTTTCCCCTGGCAGTTTCAGAAGGGGAGAGGGGCTGGGGCAGGGGGCTCATGGGCAGCATTGGCTCCCCCTACCCCTGTCCACCCTCGCCTCCCTCCTGCCCGCGCTCTGATGGGTTGATGGGTTGTGCGTTTCTGCCCCAGGAGAAGCGCCCGCGAGATCCGGTGCAGGACGCCCCCCGGGCACACCCCCGGCGGCTCCCCCATCCTCATCAACATCAACCGGGCAGAGCTGAGCAACCCGGAGGTGAAGTACAACTACACGGAGGACCCCACCATCCAGAAGATCGATCCCGAGTGGAGCATCAACAGGTGAATCGTGGGGTGTCCGCAGGGAGCTCGTGGGACGTGGAGGGCTCTTCTCCACATGGATCCACCCCATCCTGATGGGTAGATCCCAGTGCTGCTGCGATAGCTGTTGGGCCATGCTCCAGAGATGTGGCAAGAGGAGCGTGAGCAATGGCTTGGCACCAGAGCCCTGCGAAGTCCTGGCCTGCAGTGCTCAGCCTGGCAGGGGGCAAAAGCAGAGAGCGCTTTGGATCTGCTTAATTTCAGCTTGACATTTGGCGGCGGCGAATAAAATTAAAATATTTCCCATCGGGGGATTTTTTTTGAAATGCTTACATATTTTTCTAAAAGGTTTGAATTGGCTGGAGAGGAGGCGAAGGAATCCATTAAGCTCTAGTGCCAAGGGAAACCTTCCCCAGGGTGTTGATGAGGAGTGAGCTCCCCAGGGGCATGGCTGAGCTCTCCAGGCCCGCAGGGCTTTTAACACCAAGCCGTGGAGAAAACCTGCTGGCTCTCAGCCTGCCCTGCCACCCGCTGTCTGCATGGTGGAGAAGGGGGTGGCAGAGGGGACCTCCTCCTCCTCAGGATGCTTTCCCATTGTGGATGCTTGGTCTCCTTTAGCTTGGGAGCTGCCTTCAAACCCCAAATCTGGACACAGCGTAGGGCATTAGTGTAAATTAGCAAGTTTTATAGCTCTAGCTGCTCCTTGGGTCAGCTGAGATGATCTGGTGGTGGTGAATGCCAGATCCTGCTGGCTGTGGTGGCAGCTGGGTGGGATGAAAGGTCCCCGGGCCATTGTGGTGCACCCAGGCTGGGGGAGGTGGGCGTTTGGCTGGTGAGGATGGGCGCTTCCCTCCCAGAAGTGGGGACCCAGTGCCAACCTGCCTCTCCTAACCCATTATCTCCGTGTCTCTAGCGGTGGGACGCTGCTGACCGTGACTGGCACCAACCTGGCCACCATCAAAGAGCCCAGGATCCGGGCCAAGTACTGCAGCTCTGAAAGGGAGAACGTAAGTGGTGCTGGCTGGGGCTTGGGGCAGAGCACAAGGAGGAGGGATGCTGTCCCTCTGCAGCGCAGGGCAGAACGCGCATCCCTTGCCCATCAGGTGTGATGGCCTGGAGGGGCTGAGTTCCCAGGGCTGCCACCCAAAGAGAAGCACCGATCTCCCTGCAGGACCTCTGGCTGGGTGCTGCCAGGAGAGGGTCAAGGTCTGAGCGTGCAAAACTGTGCGATGTCTGCAGGATAGTAACAGATCCCATCCCCAGCAGGCTCCCACCTGCCACCCCTCGCACGTCCGTTGCAGACAGGGGTCCCTCTGCCCTGGGGTGGAGTGCGGTGCCTGTTGATGTAACAGCACAGGACAGGAGATCCCAAGTCTAAACCCTATGTCCAGAGCTGCTGCTTGCAGGAGATCCTGTTGGAGTCTGATCCTGACCTCCCTGTTGGGAGCCGGGTCTGACCTTGGTCTGTGCCCCCTGCAGAACTGCACCGTCTACAATGACACCACCATGGTGTGCTACGCGCCCTCCATCGACAACCCCATACGGAGCCCTCCGGAGGTCGGCGACCGTCCGGATGAGATCGGCTTCATCATGGATAACGTCCAGGCTTTGCTGATTGTCAACACCACCAACTTCGTCTACTACCCGGACCCTGTCTTTGAGCCGCTCAGCCCCACAGGGATGCTGGAACTGAAGCCCAGCTCTCCCCTCATCCTCAAGGTAAGGCAGCGTGCAGCCAGGGACTGAGGGGTGGGGACGTGTCCCCTGTGGAGGTGGCTTTTCTTCATCTCTCCTGGGGCAAATTTCTGCACTGCGAGAGCACAAATTTTCTTTATGTTGGGTTTTTCTAAGTGTTCCCCATTGCGTGAGAACTGACAATCTCATTCCTTGTTCCCTCAAAGGGCCGGAACCTGCTCCCGCCGGCTGCTGGTAACTCCCGCCTCAACTACACGGTGCTGATCGGAGACACTCCCTGCACCCTGACTGTCTCCGAGACCCAGCTCCTCTGCGAGTCCCCCAACCTCACCGGCCAGCACAAAGTCACGGTAAACGGCGGCACCGCTGCCTTTGCTTCTCGTGTCCCATGTGTCACAGAGGTTTAGTCTCTCTCCTGGCACTGGCCCTGCTGCATCCCTGTGCCCAGATGAGGACCTGATAGCTGGTGCACGTGCCAGAGCATCTTCAGGCACCTTCCTGCTGCTCCCTGGGCATCGCTCTCTCTAATTACATGTTTGGTAGGACCAAATACTTTGTCCCCTCCCTGGCATGCTCAGCTGGGCGTTCCTGTGCCCTGGGTGGCCTTGGCTGGCCCTGCCAACAACTTCCCTTTGCTGCTGGGTGCCAAGGCAGAGCCTGTGCCAAGGCAGTGGGGGGGGGTTCCCACCCTTCCCCCCGGTGCAAGCTCATGCCGTAAGGAAGGCTCCTTTGTTTGTGGGGTTGTAGCACAGCAGTGCTCACGCTCCAGGACCCTGACAGGTTGAAAGGGACCCGGCACGGTGCCCCCCAGGCTCCCCACCCGTGTGGGAACTGGCTTCACATCCCATCTGGTACTATAATGTTGTCTGAATGAGACATCAAACTCTCTGCCCGCTCCAGCAGCATGTCCTGCATCCCATTAAAGTGCGCCGTGCTGCTCCGGACCAGCTCCTGCCATTCCTGCGGTTTTCCACATCCTTCTTCCCCCAGGCTGGGAATCATCCCCCAGTTGCCAGCACAGTGGGCACGGTGGGGAGGGCCTGACGCCAGGTCCTTTTTTTCCCCCCACCACGTTGCAGATCAAGGCTGGAGGGTTCGAGTTCTCCCCGGGGACGCTGCAGATCTACTCGGACAGCCTGCTCACCCTGCCCGCCATCATCGGCATCGGCGGCGGGGGTGGTCTGCTCCTCCTCATCATCATCATCGTCCTCATCGCCTACAAGCGCAAGTCCCGGGATGCTGACCGGACCCTGAAACGCCTCCAGCTGCAGATGGACAACCTGGAATCCCGGGTGGCCTTGGAATGCAAAGAGGGTGAGGGATCCTTGTGCCACTAATGTGGGGGTCTTGGAGGGTCTCGTAACATCCCGAAGCTCACTGTGCTCCCACCCTTTCCCTGCTGCCTTCCAGAGAGGCGGTGGGAATGGGCAAAGCTGCTTTGTCAGAGGAAACTCATTTTACGTGGGATCTGGGGATTTTTCCAGTTAAGGAATTCCCCTCCGTTTCTCCAAACGGGAGAAAAGAAAGAGGGTAGCGAAGGCTGCCTGGGTGCGGGCAGTCGGTCTCTCGTTATGTGACAGACGGATGCTGTGAAGTTGGACAGAATTCCTTGTATGATCCTTGTGATAAAACCTAATTGCCCATTATCCCCCTGAGCTGGCTTCCGAGGCCCCGACCCTGCCAGCCACAGCCAGCCCGGGTGCTGCGGATGGAGCAGGCACCAAAACCAAGATAATAAGAAGGGGAAAGAAAGAGAAACCCTTTGCTGCCCCAAATCCCCATCCCTGCGCACGCCTGCGGATGGCACTGGTGACAGGGAGAGGGGAGGGAGCTGGTGGAGGGGATGGTGTCTTGTCTTCCACAGCTGGCAGATAAAAGGATCTGCTTTTAATTAAAAGGCACAATCTCTTCCCTGCCTTTTTCTCTTTTCTAGTCCCACTAGTTACAGATAAGATAGCATGCCTTTCAAGCTGACGGTTTGTTTTTTCTCATCAGGCTGACGAGCCTGCTGTCCTCTGCCTGGCTTTCAGCTCCCTTTAAAGTGCCGTTAATTTGATTTTTCTGAGGGTTTTCTCCCCCCCATCAACCCCTTTCCCTGGTGCATCTCCAGGACTCCTCTCCCGTCAGCTTTTCCCTGTAGGTGCAATTAAAGGTTCAGGACCCCCCTGCATCGCATTCCCTTGGGAGTTGCGGCTGCCTCTGCTCGGATCGGGAGGTGCCGGGGTGGGTGTGTTTAAGCTCTTCTTGTGAGTAGTATTTAGGTCAAAAAGAAATGAGGACATTCTTGTGGTTTAGGCTAGCGTTTTCCCCCAGAAGCTCTGGCTTTTTTCAAGCCTTGTTGTTCCCCGCTGCCCCCAGCATCTCTGGGAGGCTGCGAGTGCTGAGAAGGGGGGCTCTGAGCCCCCTGGGAGCCATGATCCTGTTCCCAAATCTGCCACTCGATTGATTTTGGGGGAGTCATCCCCACCCTCCGCAGCTCAGTTTCTCCATCTGTGAGATGGGGACAGAGATCACAACCTGCTGCGGGGGGGCGATGCAGACCTGATTCATGCCTTGGTGGGGGGATGTGTGTGTGTGTGGGGTGTGTCTCACCCGTGGGGTTCTGAGGGGTGTCGCGGAGCCTGGGTGCTGATGCTGTGGTGCTGGGACTCCGGAATGTGTTGCTTAATTCTGCTTCCCCCCCCTCCCAGCCTTCGCTGAGCTGCAGACTGACATTAACGAACTGACCAACGACCTGGACGGGGCTGGCATCCCCTTTCTGGATTACCGCACCTACGCCATGCGGGTTCTCTTCCCAGGGATCGAAGACCACCCGGTGCTGAAGGAGATGGAGGTGTGGTACCGTCTGTCTGTCTGTCTGTCCCTGCCCAGTCCCCTGCGCGAGTCCCCATGCCCCAAGCGTAGGGCTAGAGAGATGCTTTGGTTCTGATGCTGGCAAAGAGCATCCCACTGCGTGGCGGGCGGCGCAAATGGGGACCCGCTGCCGAATGGTTACTGTGCTCTCTGACATTAATATCAATATTTATATTAATATCATTGCTGCTGTCATTTTCTACAGCACTTGCTTTATTCAATTGGGCTTGTTTGATGCCTGACTGGCCGCTCGTTTCTAGCAGGCTTGTCCGACATCGCCTGCTTGCTTGGCTCCGTTTCTCCATGCAGAACCCATCCTTGGCATCCTTCCCCTGCTCCCCAAACCAGCTCCCTCTCCTCTCCCGGCCTCCCCACGTCTGTTTAATTTAGTGCGTGCAATTGCACAGCAATTGGCTTCTCATTTGCTGGGCTGCCGAGGCCGCTCTTGATTAGAGAAAGGAGGGGGGGTGACCCTAGCTTCCCCTCGCTGTTGACCCGGCACAGTAATTAATGTCGACGTGGGCTTCACAATGTATTTAGGAGAAGTAATCGGCCCTGGTGCAGGATGCACGGTCGCTAATTACAATGCAACAAGTTCTTACCAACTGCAAGCGCACGTGCTGGTGTTGTACGCCAGCATGGCTACAGCTCGAGGCCCTGGCCCTCTGCCTGCTCTCCTTCCCTGGTCCCTAATCCCAGCTCTGGAGGGCGGCGGGGACCCCGTTTTCCATGGATTTCCCCTTGCAGCTCAGGTTTCCGGATGCTCAGAGCCGCAGCAGGCGTGAGCGTAGCCCTCCCTGGGGCACAGCCCTTCCTGTCTCTGCAAATGCCTGGCTCTCCCCTCACCTCCGCTCTTGCTCTTAAGGATTTTCTCTAAAGAGAGAGGGGTGGAAAGGCTATCAAAAATGGTATCAGAGGAAGAATTTTTCATTGGCCATGGCAGGCTGGGTGGGATTTTGTCCACTTCCAGCTCCTAATTCAAAACACCCTGCTCAAGACAGCGCGCCGGCTCAGCCTGGCGTGGGAAAGAAGAGGTTAAAGTTGCAAAGGAGGAAAAAAGAAAAAGAAAAAAAAATTCCCCCAAAGAGATTAAATAAAGCAACTACAGTTGTGTAAGCTTCATATAATTTAATCAGGTTTGCTTTTATTTGTCTCTTTACTCAGAGTATAACATTAGCTATTGCAAGTGACGGGAAGGAAACGGCACTTGCTCGCGCACACGTTAATCTGCAGCGAGCATCAGGCTGTCGGTACCAGCTCCCTTTCGCTTCAGGTTTTGAGGGGGAGGTTTGTTGCTTTGTGCGAATTTAAGCCTGATTAAAGATTTAATTCAGTATCGTTCATTTATTTCTGCTAATGATCAGCGAGTTAAACACTGGGGGCCCAGGGAGGCAACAGGCATGCAGGGGGCTCGGGCATTGCCGTGCTGCTTGTGATGGGGCTTTCAGGTCCTCCCGTGCTCCCTGCCAAGGCTCCCACGGGATGGTCACTGGTGGACAGGACCTGTTTCCCATCTTATCGAGATCCTCCTGCTCCACTGAAGGGATAAAGCCTCTCGTCCCGTGGTCTCCTTTGCCTGGTCTTGGCTGCAAAAGCACCGCACCAGCAGTGTGCAGGGGTAGGGATGCAGCCCGTCTCCCTCTGCCCCAGTTTTACTGGTGGGTCTGGTAGGTCTCCAGCGCAGCCGCTGTGCTCCAGCCAGCTCTCGGGTCTTCCTGTGCTGAGGAATCAACCGGCATTTCTGCGTCCCTGTAGGGAGCAGCCGATGCTGCTGAACCTCTGGCTTCCGCCTGAGTTACCAGCATCATTGCAGTGAGGTCCCCGCCTCGTCTGGAGGGAGGGACTCCGGGAAACCATCATTTAAAGCGTTTCTGTTCCTAACAGGAGGTTTATCCTCTGACCTGCATTAGGCAAAATGGAGCCACGTGCTTGCTGGCGTGGTGCCTGCAAGAGGAACCCCGAGGACGGGGGCAGAGAGGGTTTGTCACTCCCCCATCGCCCTTCTGGGATGCTCTGGGGCAGGTTTTCCCTCTCACCTGGGTGGTGAGGGTGACCGCGGCACTTGGAGGCTCGTATCACAGTACTGACAAGGACTGGGTGGGAAACGGGGATTTTGTCCAGTGGGAAAGAGTATTTTGGAGGGGGAGGTTACAACCAGGAGGAATTTTGCTGAACTGAAGAGCTTTGATCCAAAGTTTTGATTGAAGTGAAATGATTTGATGTGTCAAAACCCTGTTCTTCATTTTGAGTTGGTGTTTTGAAATGAAAAGTGTTGTTTTGTCTCCCAATATCGACATGAAATGAAATTTTTCACTTATTCTCCCAATCAGGAAGACAAGGGGAGGAAAAAGAAAAAAAGAATTAAAACTGACGTTTTACCACAGCAAAGCTTTTATTCAGAGAAAACCATCTTTTCTAATGGGAAAACGTTGTGTTGTAAAAACGTTCATTTCTGATAAGAAATGTGGTCAGGGCTGACCAGGGCTGGGCTGACGATGGCAGTGCGGGGATGAAAGCATCCCAGCCTAATCCCTGCTGGGTCCTACATGGCCAAGTATGGCCAGAAATACACCTTCAAACATTTCAAGAGGAACGGGAATATTCCAGGCTGTGTCTGGAGCGGGGCAGAGCCAGGTTTCTGCTATTTGCTTCCCTGTCTGAAATCCAGCCCCCCCCGCCTAAACCAAGCGGGTTTGCTGCTGGCGGAGCTCAGGGTTGTGGCTTTATTTGCTTGCTGTGCAATACCCGAAGCGCGTGTTGCAGGCAGTGACTTGGGTGGGAATTGAGCTGCTTGTTAGCTGAAATTGAAAATCGTAATTTGTGTGCGTGATTGGGAGAGAAAGAGTGTTTGTTTATGGGAGGGAAGCGCGTGTATACGCCTGCACACGCGTGGGAGAGAGTCTTTGTATGGAAGTGTGTGTGTGTGTTTATATCTACATATATACACACACATATATATACACGGATGCCCTGAGACTGTGTTAACCTGATGCTGAGGTATTGCAAACTAGATAATACTTCTGGAGGAAACCAAGGCTGGTCACCAAAGAGGAAGCTTGGTGGTATGGAGAGAGCAAATCCAGCTGCTTTTTGGCCCTTTTTCATCTTTTCCTCTTGGGGGATGAGGGTGAATCCAGGGTCTTGTGCAGCCCAGCCCCCTTCTTCTCATCGCCCTCCCCCTCATGCCCATCTCCCAGCTTTGCTCTATCCTTGCAGGTCCAGGCGAACGTGGAGAAGTCCTTGACCCTCTTCGGGCAGCTCCTGAACAAGAAGCACTTCTTGCTGACCTTCATCCGCACTCTGGAGGCTCAGCGGAGCTTCTCCATGCGGGACCGCGGCAACGTGGCCTCCCTCATCATGACGGCGCTGCAGGGCGAGATGGAGTACGCCACGGGTGTGCTGAAGCAGCTCCTCTCCGACCTCATAGAGAAGAACCTGGAGAGTAAGAACCACCCCAAGCTGCTCTTGCGGAGGTGAGTGATCATCCTAGAGGTTGGAGCTGTGGGACTGTGCCCAGGCTCTTCTGAGTGTGTGGACATGAGCTGGTGTCCTTTAGGGATGCCATCAGTGATGGCTTTGGTGTTGGCTGTGGCAATGTCGGGACTGGGTCTGTGGTCAAGCATTTCCTTGCCTCTCTGCGTGCAAGTATGAGAGGGATGTGGGACCACCTGGAGCCATCCAACTCAGGAGTCACCCGTGGGATGTTCTCACTTTGGTTTGGCCCGTGTGGGTTCATCTTGTCTGGGAAGGAGAGAGCAAGATGCTCAGCAGCTGCCAGCTGTGTAGGCTGGTGCAGGGAGGATGTACGTTGGTGTCAGGCGCTGTTGTGCATCGCTGCAGCGATGCTCCCACCTGCCTACCCTTCTCCAGGTGACCAGGCCATCCCTCACACCTCTCGGCACCTGGGGCAGCTCTCACCTTGCCTGCTGGCTGCCTTGCTGCATGGGTGCCTCCACAGGCTGGCAGCAGGCAGGAGTCCTCCTTTCCCCGCTGCCTCCTCGGGGCTTGCCCACCTTGCCGGGCACATGGGGGTTTTCCTGGGAAAGCCAAGCGGATCTTCACAAGCTGGGAGTCTCGCCGGGGCCGGGGGGCAGCGTGAGCAGGAGGCAGCCTGCCAAGCCCTGTTGTGAGTCTGCCTGGCCCATCAATATTTAACGATAGCTCTGAGCTCTCCTTCATCACGGGCTGATGAATATTGAAAGATACACCAAGTGCTGAACAAAAACAATTAATAAGCTCCACCGGCCCAGCTCGAGGCCCTCCATGCTGTCTTCTCCCTTCGCATGCTGTGCCATGCCTCCCCATCTCCACCTCCACCAGCCCGGTGCCACCAGCCTCCAGCAGAGATGCAGGGATGGCTGAGAGCCACAGGGCTGGCACGTCACCAGAAAGGCTCAAGAAAACCAGAGCATCTTTCAGACATCGACCAAAGTTCATGGCATGGCCAGACTGGACAAAGCCTGTTGGGTTTTGTGCCTGGCCCTGGGGAGACGCCTGGAGAAGACACAGATGTGAGCTGGTCCTAGTTACATCCCTGACACCTTCCCTCGGCCGGTCTCTTTAGGCACATTGCTTTCTTTCTCTGCTTCATTTATCACACTACACGGGTGCCCTTAATTTCTCAAAGCACCTCATTAGCAATGTGCCAGGGAGGCGGTGCGGTGCAGACCTGTGGCTGGCCGGGAGAGGGCTGCGTCTTGGAGGTGCCGATCCCTGTTCCCCGAACACATCTTTTTTAGGCTTTTCCCTTCTTACTGTCCCTCCATGACACCAGGCTTCACTGAAATATTTAAACCACGTTTCCACCTTCTGGGTCTCCCAGAGCATCATGAAGCCGCTGCCATCAGAGCAAAACTCCGAAATGAAGTAAATCAATAAAATATAAATAAAAGGCAGTGCAGGGAGGCCAGCAGCCGCAGCGGCTGAGCTGTGGGAGCGGCAGAGGGGCAGAGCCCAGCCCGAGCCAGCACGGTGAGAGCCGACAGCCCGAGGACTCTCGGTCCCCAGCCATGGAGCTCAAGGACCCATCGCAGGTGGAGCTGTAGGAGGAGGAGGCTTAGGACAGGGATGAGGTTCCCTGGCCGGTACCTTGCTTGTGCCTCCCCGAGTGATATTTAACGAGGAGGCTTTGTTCTTCCTGTAGCCGTGGCGCGGAGCGAGCGGTGCTGAGGGTTGCGCTTCTCCATCCTTTTGATTAGCCCTGCTGTTGGGCGTGAGAGTGTGCTTACCGCCCAGGGCAACGGGATTAACATTGATCTAACTGGGGAGAGCTGTTATTTATTTATTTTGTTACTGGATAATCCCTCTGTTGCTGTGGCATCTGGCTCTACCGCGGATAAAGACAAACATCCTCTGGAGCCTGGGTGGTGACACTTCAGATGAGTGGTACGGGCTTGTCTGTGAAGGACCTGGTCTGGGGCCGGGGAGAATGTCTGCTGAATAGCTTCAGTCCACCCCCTCCTTGGCTTTCTCCCCACATCCCTTCTCCATTTTTCCTTCCCCTTGATGGATTAATCTTTCCTGGCAGGCACTTCCCTCCTCTGGAGGCTCAGGTATTACCATTCCCTAGTGGTTTAAGGAGAACTGTGCTATTCCAGGGAGGGCAAAAAGGGCTAAACCCTGTTAGCACAAGAGAAAGCCTGGGATGGGACCGTACGACCCTGAGTCAGCTTGAATAAACTCTGGGAAAGTGGATTTCCTGCCCCAGCCATCTGGCCATCGGGAACTGCTCCTGGCCCGTTGGGCAGTGCATGGCATTGGGCAGTGGGACTCCTCCTGGTGGCTCTGAGGTTTGGATTCCTTCTGGGTTTTGTCTCTTGAGCCAACTTTTCTGTGTCCGTTCCCCTGGTGCAACAGGAATGCAGCCACATTCATGAGTTAGTAGTATTGCTTGTGCCTTCAGGAGCATCTACGTTTGCAAGTGGCTGATCTGATGATTAACGGGTGGATAAGCTGAAGAAGCGTAACCAGAGAGGGTTTGGGGGGGCTGGCTGGCATTTTTACTTTCAAGGGAGCGAAAGCCGCTTTAAAAATAATGGATGCGTTAAGGGGAATTTTAATCTTACAGCAGCAAGATCAGGCTGTGGTGCAGAGACAGGTGCGTTAAGCTGCCCTTGTAGGGCTGCATGGTTCACCTGGGTCCTGTGTCACCCTCAGCCCCCTCCATGCCAGGCTGTCCCTCTCCTCTGCTGGTGTGGCACGTCCTGGCTGCAGTACCGCCACCCTGAGGTCCTCACGTCCTATTCGGACCCACCACGTCTCATACCCGTCCTGCAGGATCCTACTCTCCCTCTTGGGCACATGCTGCGCGGTGATGGTCCCAAACAGACACAAGTGACTCCCCTGGACCTTCCCTGCCATACTGCTTTGGAGCATGATGGCATCTGGATTTGAACCACGCTTTAGGAAACTAGGGGCAATATATAGGCTTTCTCAAGGCAGTTTTGGCTGCTTCCTTCAATTGCATCTCCAAAAGCTGAGAGACAAAGCTCTATTTTTAATCTCCCTTTGGAGCAGGTAGTTGCAGCATCATTCACTGCAAACTCCTATATCACCACCCTGCCCCGAGGAGACACACAGAGACCCGTGATTTCCACCATGCTGGCAGGGAAGGGTTAAATCCCAAGCCTGGCACAGTGTCTCTGCACAGTGCTCCAAAGGTACGTGGGAAACAGCTTAAGTTTCCAACCACTGCTCTTACTCCTTCCTCCTTTAATCTCCTTGTTTTCAGCTGAATTAGTACTGGGGATAAGTTTGACCAAAACCATATTGGGATCAAAGTCCGCAGACCTAAATCCAGCAGTGGCTTTAACCAAGGCCTTGTGCCAGTGGACCGGTGCCCTGTCTTTATGTTGCAGGGCTCTCTGTCCCTGCCCGAGAGCCACCCGGATCCAGGCCCAAGGGTGGAGGCATGTAGACAAGCGAGGGTGCAGAGCGTGGCCTCCTAAAGCTTCTCCATCACCACTGCTCAGTGCCAAGAACCAGGCGTCCTCTCTCTCCCCCAGCAGTTCTTCTGAGCAGACCTTGCCCAGGCTGCTGGGGAAAAGTCTTTATCCCTCTGGTATTGGTGATGATTGTCCTCTTGCTCTACTGTGGGTCCTGGGCTTTCAGGCTGTAGAGATGAAGGGCTACTTTGGGGGTTGCAGGGAAGTCCCATGTGACCCAGTAGTGGCGAGCCTGTGTCAGGGCAATAGCGATATTGAGTGCGTTGCAGGAGCAGAAGTCAGCAGCAGGTCCCAGGTGGTGAAAGGGGCTTCCAGCTGCATCAGGCACAGGGTGATGTGGGAGGAGGTGCTCCTGTCATGGGAATGTGGGTCAGGATCTGACTTTGCCTTGCAGCCTTAGCACTTCCCTTCAAGTTTTGCTTTAACTGGGGAGCTTGAGGTAGGGTTGGTGACATTTCCCTGGCTTAGGTGTCTCATACAATCCTCCTGTGGAGGGAGCTGCCTGGTTCCAGTGGGACACGATGGAAGAAACAAACTTCACTGAAGTAGAAGGTACCAGGGAGATGCAGAAAGCTGGTCATCCCCTGGGTGAGACTCCCCATGGGACAAGGTCATGCTTGGCTCTCCGGTTCTCCGAATACGATGGAGACCAATTTGCTTCTCCCTCCTGGGTGGCTGCTGTAGCTCAGCCTTGTGGATGGGCAGGCTTTCCACTACGGCTTTTGCTGTCTGCTTGTGCCCCTTTGCTTCAAGGCTCCCGCCTTTCCAGATGTGACCTTTGAAAGCCAAGAATAATTGAGCCACAGTCCAAGACTGAGGTGGCAACGGGTGAGATCAGAGACCTTTAATATCCTCTGCTGACAGCTTTGCTCTCTGCCTTCCCTACAGAACGGAGTCGGTGGCAGAGAAGATGCTGACAAATTGGTTCACGTTTCTGCTGTACAAGTTTCTGAAGGTGAGTTTGGGCAAGGATGGCAACCCCATGTGGGCAGGGAGGTGGTTCCTGCCTCGATGGCGCAGGCAGTGTGGTACCCAGAGCCTGGGCTGATGTGCTCCTCAGTGCTGCCGCTCCCTCCCGGAGCAGGGATCGCTTCCCAGACCTCTGTTCCCATCCTGTGTTTCTGAGATGTGATTAGTGACTCTGGGTCTCCTTTTGGGGAAATAACTGAGATGATTGAAAAATGAAATCCAGACCAGGATTGCTTATTGCGTAGTAGGTTTGAGATCTTCTGAAAAACGATGCCTGGAGAAAAGATAAATCTGAAGCAACTCAGCTGAGTCTTGAATCCCTTTGGAGTGGTCCCTATTCCTCCCTCCTTGCCTCTGCTTGTGTAACTTGGGAGGAAAAAGCCCCGGGAGCTGGTCTTTGCTGTAGACATGACTGTGATTGGAAGATATTTCTGCCTGTTTGAGCTGTAGTTTGATGTGCTGCACTCTTCATGAAACGCCGCTGCTATTCCTTCATCTCTTTGACACAGATGCTCTGTGGTAGGGGAATCATTTCCCCCAGGTGTCTCCACTTCTGCTGCTGCTTCCCCTCCAAAAGGTGCCCCGGTGGGGATGGACGCCCCGTGGGGCCTGTTGGCAGCCGGGGACACAGCTCTCTCCACCGCACGAGGGTGCAGAGCCTGGTAGCTTGAATTTGCCTTTTTCCTAATTTTATCGGGGTAGCACAACAGGATGCCAAAGCGTTAAGAGCTGTTTTTACCACTGGTTCATCCAACCCATATCGAGAACGTTTATTCCATCAGCACCAGTGCATCCACCTGCTAGAGCCGCACCAGCGGCCGTGCGGGTTACGCAGCTGCAGCTCCAGCCCCCGGACCCCCGGCTCGGTCCTGCTGCTGCTTCGGGCTGACACCAGCGGGGTGAACGGCGCCTGCGGTCCTGCTGCTGGTTTGTCAGTCAGCAGAGCCGTTTCTTGGGATCCTGCCTGGCGTCAGCGCAGCGAGGCTGGGTGGCATGCAGCCGTTTTTGTGGGATTTCATCCCTCATTAAGATAAAGAGGGTTTGAACCATTTCCAGCCAAGAGATGAGAGCGAGCAGGAGTCTGTGCAGAACTCAAGTGATCGTCAACGAGAGGTGATTTATAATATCACTTACACGCACTTGGCTTTTTGCCTCTGTCGAGGGATAGCCTGTATCTATAAAAATCTAGCTGTGGCGTGCGGTGGAGATTGCTTTCCAGGGGTGGGAGAGGAGGAAAGCTGTGCTGTTCATGGGGAGGTGTCAAACCTTCTGACACCACTTTGGGCCAGGGCTTTGCTCGGTGGGGCCACCCTTTGCCCCTGCAGTGGCAGTGCCCGGTGGGATCAGGTAGGATGTACTCGGTAGGATTAGGTAGGACACTGGCCGATGGCTCTTCGGGCTCTGCAGGGTCCATGGGACAAGCAGAAGTAGCTCTTGGTGTGGATAAACTCCATCATAGCTGAGCAAAGTGCAGCACACAGCCTTTGAATGGCCACAGTGGCGTTTGGGGACGTTATGTTCATGTGCAGGACCTGATGCCCTTGGCCTGTCCCTGCCTGGGCTGAGTCCTGTGGGCAGGTCACGGGGCCCGTTCACCTCCTTCAGAAGCTGCTTTGGACCATTTCCTGTGCCCTGGGACCAGGGCAATGGCTTTTTATAAAGTCCTTTGCTAAACCATGGCTTTGGCAGGGGAAATCACCTCCAGGCTCTGGGTGGTAGCAGCAGGAGAGAGAAGTCTGATCTAGATGCACTATTACAGGAGGAACATATGTTGGAGGGCTTGGATAAACCCGCTGGCTGTGAGATTGTTACGCAGAGGATCATCTCCCTGGGGAAGTGATTGAAACTCCATCACTTGGGTCACTTGAGTTAGAGGAAGGCTTGAGGATGTGCTTGTGGCCTCTCCTGGGTCAGCCCCACCAGAGAAGACCCACAGGGCTGTTTCTGCCTGTCTCCTGGCAGTAAGGATCACAGGTGGCATCAAAAGCAGGAGAAACCCGTGGAGTGGATGGAGAGGTATCACAGCAGACAGTTTGCCAGCAGGGAAACATATGCCTTGCACCAAACCGCGGTAATTGTGCATGTAAATGAGGCAGGCGGATGTGTGCCCAGCTGCCAGATCGGCTCTCGGCAAACCTGCCCGGAGCGGGGCTGGGTGCTCGGCATCGTGCATCCGTGATGTGCTGGGGCAAGGGATGGGGACAGGGACAGAACAGCCACCCCTGCCCAAGGCCAGCAGTGTGGGGAGCCAGCGGGGGCTGCCGCTTTCATGGGGACCCTGTAGTAGCATTTATCAGACTCTTAATGAGACACCCTGGGGAAAGGGAGAGGGATAAATCGAGACAAGCGCTGAAAAATGCACGATATTAGGTGCCTGATGAGCTAGATCTAGTCAATAAGACAGTTTGAGTGTTAGCTGGCTCGCCTCAGTCTGCTCCCCATGTACCGATGCAGGCGTGGATGTGCCATGCCTGGGGGTGTTTCCAGTCCCCCTCCTCCAGCTGGGCTCGCATGGAGAGCCCCCCCAAACCCCGCTTTGCTCAGGCCCCCAGCAGTGAGCAAACTGCATCAGGGCTGGCAGCGTGGGCATGGCTGCGTTTGGGGGGCAGGCTGCCCTCCATCAACCTGCCGGGCAGCCCGTCCCCATCTCAGCGGTCCCCGCCTGTATCTCACCCGATGGAGACCATCTCGGGGGAGCTGCCTGGCGACGTTTTCCGCAGTCCCTGGTCATTTTGGTGGTTTCTGTCAGGGACGAGTCCCAAACCATCCTCATCTGTTGTGGCTCAGTGAGCTGTGACCCACGGCAGCATCTTGGCCCAGGTCTTCAAGAGCTGGTGGGACCAGTGAGGTCAGGAGTGCGGTTTTGGATTTTGGGGGTAGGACTCACGTTTAGGACAGGTGGGGAAGCCAAGCTGTAACACGGAGGATGCGCAGAGTCAGGGGGACAGGGCAGAGGGACTGTTTTGGTTGACATTAGGGTGCCCAATGGGTCAGAGGGAGACCACATTTCTTGGTGGGGATCCCCAGAGGTGGGCGCAGAGCTGCAGATGGCGGGGGCGTAACCATGCCTCACCTGGAGAGGGGAAATCTGTGGGCTGAGCCAGGAGCAGCCATGCCAGATGTGAGCAGGAGTCTCGCTCCAAGCTGTCCTCCATCCACGCCACTTCCGCAGACTCGGAAGTTTTACAAGGGGATTTTACGAGCCATGGAAAGAAGCAACTCCCAGTCTTTCTGCTGTGGCTGGAGGGGTGGGTTTGGGTGCTGTGGGGGTGCCTGGGGGCTCACTGCTCTGCGACCAGCCTGGCGCTCCCACCTTGCCGGGCAGCCGGTAACGCGCAGCCTAGCACCCACCTTGGGTCTCTCACTTTTCTAAGCTGACTTAATGAAGCCAAGTTTGCAAATGAAACATAATTTCAAAGACAGGCGTGTTGTCGGAAGGTCTGGGGATGATGTATGCCTGTTCCTGCTCGTTAGCAGCTGTCTCTTTAATTACCGCAGATGCTAACGAGATGCTAACAGCATATGGTGACAGGGAGAGCAGCCGCACTTTGCACCAAAGTACAATTTATTTGTGAGGTTGGGAGGGAGGGAGGGAGGGGTGAGGACTGGTGGGGTAAAATCTGCTGTGGCTTCTTCCTGTCCTCTGCTCCCATCATACCCTTTTTCCCCTTAGGGCTAATGCCTGCATCTGGAAGGACTCATCGGGTTGCAGCCCAGGGGAGAGATTTGGGCCCTGAGGGATAAAGGGGTGTCCATTTCCAGCCCTCCTGTGCCAACTCATGGCTCCAGGCTGGTTGGTGCCTCCAACCTTAGTGGGTCCTTTGCTGTTCCAGGGTTGCTGCAGTTCCAGCATCTCTGGGGGAAGTGTCTGGTCCAGTTTCCCTCTCCCTTCCTCCCACCTGGGAGATCGATGCTGATGGGGCTCTGGCTGGTGGCTAGAGCTGGCTCTGCCTCTAGGATTTTGACAGTGGGGACATGTAGATGGCAAATGGTTTAACTGTAGGTAGCCTCATTGTCTGGTTCCCTCCATCAGCTGGAGACTCAGGATAGGGCTGTCAGTGAGTTGCTTTTTTGCTCTTCCTTCCTAGTGGATCTGTCTGGCTGTGCCCAGCTATCATATGGAGAAATTTCCTTTGACCTTTTCTCGTGTGAGACTGGGCTCCTGGCAGATGCCAGAACTGCTTTGTGATTCCTGGGCAAGAACCACCAGGCTATCCCACTGCAGCATGCCCTTGCCAGTCCTCAGGTGCTTCTCTTGGCTGGGCCAGCTGAAAAGATCGGCCATATCCCATGCACAAAGTCCCCAGACCCAACCTGCTCTGCACGAGCCCTGAATTTTACCTTTTTAGCTCATTTTTGGCGTGTAGAATGAGCAGAAGTCACTGGGGAGTGTCTGGAAACTCTGGACAGCTGAGCCTAGGGGTTGATAAACAAGGGAACAACCTCCAGCAGGCTTGAAAGGAGAGAATGAGTTCTTCCATGGGATTAATTTTATCGTGTGCCCCCTTCCTTGCTGTCTTCAGCAGGGGCTGGAGACTCTTTATAAACCTATGTATGGGGCTCAATGCTGCGGGGATACAGCAGGCTCCTGACACAGTGGCGGTTCTTGAAAGGCAAAGGTGGTGCCCGGCAACTTCTCACCCCTCTTTCTCCCTCTTCTCCATCCCCTGTCCTGCAGGAGTGTGCCGGGGAACCGCTCTTCATGCTCTACTGCGCCATCAAGCAGCAGATGGAGAAGGGACCCATTGATGCCATCACAGGAGAGGCTCGCTACTCCCTCAGTGAGGACAAGCTTATCCGGCAGCAGATTGACTACAAAATGCTGGTTAGTGCAAGCAGGAGCCTCGCTGGTACTGGTGCTTGCTAGGGCTGCTATGTCCAGCTATTTAACAAGATCTTGGAGGCACCCAAAGTATGGTGCAGAGAGTGGTTTGTTTCTTGTTCTTCTCTCCAGTGTCCCTAGGGTGCCTCTTACCCTGTCTGTGTGGCACCCGTCTCAGCTAGGGTCGGATTCGGGGCCTTTGCATGGCAAGGTTTGCTCTTGCCACGGAGCTGAGAAAGCCAGGCATGAACTGAATCCCCCTTTGCGCCTCTCCCAACAAACCGCATGTCCCTGACAGACAGAGGGACAGAGATGCTGTTGAGCGTGTGCTACCTGGAGCAGACAGTGGCTTATGTGGGGTGGGGATCAAAGCTAGAGCCTTGAGGTTACTGCAGGAGATGGAGGGATACTACTCTTCCTCCATATGAGCCATCTCCTCTGTCCAGCCGAATGATAAGCCAGGCCCTTCCCCTGTCTGAGCCTGCAGCTGGTGCTTCACCCACCTCCATCTCCGCTGGCGTGGGCTTGGGAGGGCAGTGGAGTGTGCACAGGCATCACTCAGGCTAGACAGGCTTTTGTGAGTTGGGCATGGTTTGCTGGCCCAGGATTCCTTCACTGACATTGTGCTGCCTTTCTGGGAACAGACTGGAGATTTGGGTACTGGGGGAGAGAGGTAGGGAGAAAGAGAGAGCAGGAATATGCCATGTGGCTGCACCCCTGCAGCCGAGCAGGAGGTGAGAAGGCATGGCCTGTAGACAGCTGTAGCCCCATGTCATTGGACCTGCCTTTGCAGCCAGTGTGTCACATCCTCTCACTCGAGTCTTTCTGCCCCCCTGTGCTGCTCAGACCCTCAACTGTGTGAACCCTGAGAACGAGAACGCCCCGGAGATCCCCGTCAAGGTGCTGAACTGCGACACCATCACGCAGGTGAAAGAGAAGCTGCTGGATGCTGTCTACAAGGGGGTGCCCTATTCCCAGCGACCCAAAGCCGGAGACATGGATCTGGGTAAGAGAGAGGCGAAGCACTTCCCTGTGGGGAGCAGGGATGTGTCCAAGAGCAGAAGTGCCAAAAAAACTGTTCAAGGCAGGAAAATCCATATCTTCTACAGAAGGGGTCCTGGCAGGAGCAGAACGTTTATGCTTGTCCAGTCTACTTCTGCTGTGCTGGTGGCACTGACTGTGTGGGGACCTGCCAGTAGAGAGGATGGGGAAAGGAACCTCCTCGGCTCTGTCTGTGGTCTGGATTGCAGGCTTGAGGTTGCTGAGATCCAAGGAGGCCAGCAATAGTTAAGAACAGTGTTAATAGTCCTGTTTTTAAAGGAGGGGTAGGTGAATGAAGAGGAGTGGAGGAAAGGAAATTGTCGCCAAGGTCAAATCGAGCCTGTCTTTCCTTGAGTACTTAGAAAGAGCTTTTGCCCAACGCCATATTGGCAGTCATTAGTCCTGGGATTCAAAAAGTGGTGGGAGGGTTCTTCTGTTGCTGCGCAGATTGTGCTCCTACCCTTGCCTTGGCTTTGTGCTCCAAGACCCCCACTAACCGCGGGCCCTTCTCCCTCATGGGGACAGAGTGGCGGCAGGGCAGGATGGCCCGGATCATACTGCAGGATGAAGATGTCACCACAAAGATCGACAATGACTGGAAGAGGCTAAACACCCTAGCCCACTACCAGGTAAGGCTGTCCGTGGTGGAGGGCACTGAGCAGTCACCAGCTGCTTTGAGCTTGAGCATCTCTTCTCCCTGCTCAGCTTGGTCGGGGCTTTGGCTTGGCTCTCCAGACCATGCTGCTCATGCAGGTGTATGGCCAGGAGGTCTGCAGCCACTTTCTTTCGTGGTCCCCATGTTTATGATCCTTCTGTTCAAGGAAGCACTAAATAGGGCATCTTCAGGGCTCACAGAGGCTGTTTCCCGCTCTGACCTTACTTTGCCATTTTCACGTCAAGGTTTCTGGTGTGTTCCTGTTCTGACCCTTGCCCCCAGTCTGTCTCAGGGGTAGATCCGTAGGTCTCCTTTGCAGGAGATGGATGCCCCTGGGGTGGGGTGCAGTGTAGCTTCATCCCTCTTGGGCTGGTTTCTCCCCGCTGCGGGGCTGTTCCTCCTGTGCCACTCTGGTGCCACAACCTCCTCATGCCATCTCTGCCCCCAGGTGACGGACGGCTCCTCGGTAGCCCTGGTGCCCAAGCAGAACTCGGCGTACAACATCTCCAACTCCTCCACCTTCACCAAGTCCCTCAGCAGATACGGTGAGTGCGCAGGGGCATCGTCCACTGTGCTGGCAGGGGAGGCAGCACCGGGCTGGGCTTGCAGACCAAGGCACAGGGCAGGTGATTGTAACCGTGGCTCGTGAACAAAGTCCTCCGAACCTCCGGGTCTCCTGCAACATGCTATTTGTTCTGGTGTCAGAGAGGGAGCAGATGCCCCCAGCGCCATCTCTCTTTTTACAACGTGTCAGGCTCAGGGGAGAAAGATACGTGTCAGATGGCTGCTGCTAAGGGATCCCCTCCCTTTTATTCCCCTGAAATCTAATTAAAATAGGCACAGAGGCACTTTGCACTTAAATGAGCAGAGTTGAGGACTCCAGCGCACACGCTGGCAAGTGTGGTTCAGCCTTGGTTTGGAAGGGAATAGTGTGGTCAGCTCAGACCGACACAGGAGGCATCTGTGATCCTGGTACCTGCGTGCTGGGAGCAGGACAGGCCTCTGCAGAAACCCTTCCATGATCGTCCCGGCCCCTGTACGTCGGCCAGGCTTGCACGTGGCCTGGGAAGCTGTGAGGACAGTCCCAGAAGAGCTCCATGGTGACTGCAGAGGCTGGATCCCAAAGCTCCTGTTTAACAGCTGTGATGCACCCTGAAATCACAGTGGAGGGAAGGGGGATGGAGCAGCTGGTGGCAAGGTGGAGGTGGGCAGGGTACGAGTGTCCCCTTGTGCTTGGTGCTTGCAGAGAGCATGCTGCGGACAGCCAGCAGCCCCGACAGCCTGCGCTCACGGACCCCCATGATCACCCCGGACCTGGAGAGTGGCACCAAGCTCTGGCACCTGGTGAAAAACCATGACCACATGGACCAGCGGGAGGGCGACCGGGGCAGCAAGATGGTCTCCGAAATCTACCTGACACGCCTGCTAGCCACCAAGGTATGGATGGGGAGGGGTAGCGATTTGGGATGTCCAAAAGTTGTAAACACTTTTTCAAAAGCTTTTTCAAGAGCTTTCTGCTTCAGCCCAGGAGGAACTACTCTCTTCGTCTTTGGGCTTTCCTGAGATGCAGGTGGTGTTTTTGTGTATCAAAACCCTCAGTGAATAATCTCTTGAGTGGATTTTCCTATTTGCTTTTTTTTGCACCCTTTGTCGTTTTTACCATTCCCTGTACCCTTGAGCAGCTGCTGGACTGCAAAGCGGAGATGCCCTGGGGCAGGCGCCTCATCCCCTTTGGTGTTTGGGATAAAGCTGCAAAATCAGTGATGTGGGAAGTGTAATTACCGGGGGCATTTGGCATCGCAGCGGGTTCCCCTCCCCTCAGCACGTACAAAGCCCTCTGTAGTGCCGAGCGGGTGCTGTGTGTCTGAGATGTCCCCAGAGAGGAGCGGAGGGCCGTGCTGAGGGCACTGGCTCAGGATTGCAGAGGCTGGGCTCAGCCGTCTCCCCTGTGACTTGGCTCCCCCCGCCGTGGGACGAGGGCTTGTTCAGGGATGTTTGTCATTAGGTCTTGGGTACCTTAATGGGACCCAAACAAAGACCATGATAGGATGTAGGTCTGCTTGGGTTTTGCTCTATGTGGTGTTTTTATGTGGATGCTTTTAGCGTGCTGGATCATGCAGCGGAGGAGGTAACCACTGCAGTCTGTTTCCCAGTAGAAACCACTGAGAACCAGTAAAGTTACACATACTGTACTGTGCTTCTTTTCCAGGTGGTAGGAATACAAGTGAAATAGGTTTAAAGGACAACCTTTAGTTAAAGGCTCATCTCTCTGCTGGCGCTGGGCGTTGCTGAGCCACCCTTCTCTCTTTCTGCTCCTCAGGGCACCCTGCAGAAGTTCGTGGATGACCTCTTTGAGACCATCTTCAGCACAGCACATCGTGGGAGCGCGCTGCCCCTCGCCATCAAATACATGTTTGATTTCCTGGATGAACAAGCTGATAAGCATCAGATCAACGATTACGATGTCAGGCACACCTGGAAGAGTAACTGGTAATGGAGAGGGGCAGCGGGTCGGAGAAGGGGGGGCTAAATGATATTACAGCTAATGATACTTCCTGCCCCTCCCACAGGAGCACAAATATGTCCCTGGAAATGATCCAGGACAAGAGAGGCCCATATCTCTGTATTTTGGGTGTGGGTAAATCCCTTGCATGCCTTCCTGCAGCAGGAAAAATCCTGGGAATGCAGGGCTCCCTCAGCCCTTCCATCCCCAAATCCTGGGCACCGCGCTCCGCCTGATGGCTGGAGTCAGCCGAGGACTTCAGCAGTTCTGTTCCCGTCTCACCTTGAGCAAACGCTGCCCGGGCTCCTCCATCCTCCGGGCTCCTCGGGAGATGCCAGCCCCAATTCTTGTCTCTACTGTCCTAAAGGTGTTTCCACGCTCCCTCCCGCCGCTCAGCCGAGCGTGCCCTGACAAAGTCAGCGTAAAGCTGCGTACGCGACCTCCATAAGCTCTCCCGCAGAGCCAACCCATCGGCTCTGCTAATCGCTCCCTGAAAAGCGGGGCGGAGCGGCTGATGAGGCCTCCGTCGGTGCTGTGCTCGGGCCAGGGCTTGAGCAGGCGTTGGCTCCTGCTCCGCAGCCCCCCCTCGGCATTTTTCTTTGCTGCTGCCTCACTGATTTCATCTCTCTGATCTTGCCGTTACTGGAGACGGGTACGTACATTCCCGTGTCTGGCATTTGTTAAATGGCAGCCAAATTGCTTTTGTATAGTTCAGTAACTGTTGGCAATTAGCAGGGCAGGAAAAGAAACATTTTTAAATGGAGATGTGAGAGCACGGAAGTGCTTGGAACTGATTTATAACTCGACTTTCTATATTAAAAGAAGGAGCGAAAGGCAAGGAAGGAAAAAAAAAAAGCCCTGCTCCGCAGGGGCTGGGCATGCAGGCTCCTGCATACTAATGCCTGTGCTTATCTCTGGGCGCTAATTCGATGTGTGGAGCTAATTTCTTGAGGCCATTCCCTTCACAAATGAAATATGTACATGCACCCAGTACCCTCATTAGGAAAGTCCTGGGGAACGAAGTGTGTTTTGTCTAAGATAAAAGCATTCGCTGGGTGTTGGTGCTGAGGGATGACAGAGCGGAGAGGCTTTCTGATGGGGGGAGACCTTGAGATGCTCCCGGGAGGGGAGAGGGGCAGCAGGATTGGGAAATGGAGCCATGGAGAGTGGCACGTGTGTCAGTATGCAGTAAACATCCAGTCGGTGGCTGGCCAGGAGACCCGCTGCCTCTACGGCTGAGAGCTTCATTTCCAGCATCTGAGGCTGCCTAAATTCTTCTCTGGCGTTAAATGTGATAATGAGTCCCTTGAGGAGTCCAGTTAACCCTCTCCTCCTCCACGGTAGGTGTGTGAAATGCCACACGGCACCGTAGATGGGCTTTTTGATGCGAGAGAATGGGACCGCGCCTACTTTGACCCATGGGCTTAGCAAGGGCTCTTCAGTATGAGTGGATCCTTGGAGAAACCGCAGACCTGCGCCGCCCCTGTTTTCCTTTAGAGATGTTGGCGGTGCTGAGGAGTTTCTCCACGGAGAGCTGTGGCCCAGTGGGGGTGGGCAGAGGGGGTGGCATTGCAATGGGGCAGAGGAGAACAGACATTTAGCCCGGGTTGTTTGCATCCCTGGGGCGCTGGGAAAAGCATCCTGCCCAATTCTGGGTCACGGGGAGCTCCTCCTCCGCAACTGGAGATGCATGTGAGCTGGCTGCCATGTGGGACTCGGTTCAGGTGCTGACTCCTCTTTCCTTCTTCCCTCAGTCTACCTCTACGTTTTTGGGTGAATGTGATTAAGAACCCCCAGTTTGTGTTCGACATTCACAAGAACAGTATTACTGATGCCTGCCTATCCGTGGTGGCTCAGACATTCATGGACTCCTGCTCAACTTCTGAGCACAAGCTAGGAAAAGACTCTCCCTCCAACAAACTACTGTACGCCAAGGACATCCCCAACTACAAGAGCTGGGTAGAAAGGTGAGTAGACTTGGCAATAGCTCCTTGTGTCACCTGGAGGACTTACCGTGGACGTACGTGGGTGTGGGGACTTGGGTCGTTGGGAGGACTCCTCTTGGCAGCTGTCTGAAGGGGGATCATATTAACACTTGTGGAAGGTGATCCTCTCATTTGGGAGATGATGCTTTCTCGTCATTGTGTCCTGGAGTTAGTTTGCAATAACTGTTTGACGCAGCTGTTTATGACTTGCTTTAGGGGTGCTAACAGCAACGTCCACTTTTAGGTTGTCCGATGTTTTCTGTTGTGAAAACTTGGTCTGTGCCAGGGAATTGCTAACACCTCCCTCGATTGCTTTCAAAGAGCAGTGAGAAGTCAGCCTTGGACTAGAGAAATGCCTTTTTTTTGTACCACGACAATACACGCAGGTTTTGCTGAAATGGTGGAAAATTACCATTTCCCATATCTCATCCGTCTGTACATCTCACCTGGGATCCTGATGAGAGCACGCGCTCTGAGGCAGTGCTCGGGCTGCTGTCGCTGTGCCGGGGAGCAGGGAGAGGAGCAGGTCCCCTGACTCCTTCCGACACCCTCCGCGTTCACTGTTAGCTGATGAGAGACATCCTTCTGTCCCGCTGAATTAATGCAGTGTTAAAGGTTCAGGGTTTGAATGCTACTGATTGCAAATTGATGCGCTCAGGCATAATGCTGTGTTTAGCTTTATCCTTTTGGGAGAGAAGCCTAGGAGATGTCCTCCAAAGCCCTCCAAATAGAGCTACTGTTAAAATGTTGCTGCGTGGCAAAGTGGGACTTCATCAAGCTTAAAAAATGGCAGATTGCAGGTTGCTCACGCAACTTTCCCCTTGTGCTGATAATCTGTGCTGTGGATTATGCTCTTTTTTTTTTAAAGCTGAAGGCCCTTCCCTCTTTTCAGCATCTAGATGAGATACAGAATGAACCAAATGAAAGATGCCCGGGCAACAACAAGCATCATATTCTCTAGTTTGCAAGCGTGGGACTTCGTAGCCTTAAATCATCCTTTGGATACTGCCTTGTACACAGTTATTTTTGTCGCGCCATTGGCATGCCTGGTGCTTTGCAGGCCAGGTACAAAGACAAGCTTCTTCCCTTGAGGAAGACAGGACTTGGATCAGAAGAAAAGATGCCCCTGAAATGTGATGGCTGAGATGAGAGATGAGCTGCACCGTAACAGGAGAAATTTCTTTGCAGGGGGCTGGAGGGGGCTTTGGAGTGGGGTCCTGTAGGAACATCACAAACTTCATAAAGTCAATTTCTCTGACCTTGCCGTCTCTCTGACAAAAATATTCAGCTCTGTGTGTGCCTGGAGGTAAAAAAGGTATAAAACCATTCCGGAGTGAAACATTGGTCTAGACACGCTGTGTCCCGAGGGAGGAGGCAAGAGATCTCACCAGTGACAGATGTTCCTGCCATCGCTTACTGCCGGTGTGGTCCCAGAGGCAGCCGAGCAGGGGCAGAGCTGCCCCGTGCAGGGTGTGACTGCATCTCCCACCGCTCCTCTGCTGCGGAGATTTACGACATAATCGGCATTTCTGGCCGTTGGCACGGTTATCGTCGCAAAGCTGTGCAGAGGCAGGATGGGAGCGATGCGTGGGCGGCCGAGTGGGACTGCTAGTCCCAACAGCAGGTCTGTCTGTCGCCGTGTTTCAGGCACCAGCTGAAAAAAGGGCATCCTGCCAGTCTGCGGCAGGAATAGCAACGGGAAAGGGCTTGGGAGGTGGGGAGCCTGGGGAAGCCTGAGGGGACTGCTGCTGGGGTCATGGCTGTGGTAGGCATCCTCTGGAAATGGTCTGCGTGACTGGGATCTTGGTCCACAGGAGTCATGCGCGCTTGTGTTGGAAAGTGATGTTTTCCTGCCATCCCCTTTGTCATGATATAAAACTGGGAACGTAAAACTGCTGCAAGTTACCTGGACATCCTGTGGCAGCCACAAAAGCTTTCTTCTTCATCAAGTCTCCCTGTATGTTCATCTCCCATGAGTCCCGCCCCAGAGGGGCCTTCACCTACAGGGTTAAAGACTGGCCAGGAGGATCTGTATGGGTTTTCTTTGCTAATCGAAGCTGGCTGGAACTGGGAAGGTTGGGCGTATTGTCCCTAATATTCCTCAGCACAGGTAGAAGTAATGTCAGCTTTAGGGGACGTCACTCTAGGGGTGATCTCTCTAGTGGTGTAGCAGATCTCTTGATGCCTCACCTCGGACCGCTGCTCTCTTGGCAGCATCCAGGAAATCTCTCGCACCACTTTGTGGGTGTGAATAAGCCTCCTTGTTAAAACTGCCCAAGTATTTTATCACTAGCTGAGTTCGGCGCCGTGGGATGGAGTGGATCCTCATATTCATCTCCTCAAGTGGTCTTGCTGCCATCTGCTCCGATTCAAGTGCTTCAGCCGTGTTCCACCTCAGCATTCAGCAGATGATGCTAATCACTGGACCAGAAACTTCACTGAGTAGTTTGAGGAGTCACGAGGAGTGAAGCAAACCTGGGAGAAACTGCGTCTCTGTGTTTCCAGGTGGCGGGAGCAGCCAGGGCTCGTTTGCTGTGGGTAGGGTTTCTTTTCTAATAGAGGCCTGCGGACACAACCCTGCTTTCCAAAAGGACCTCAGTAGCCAGTTCACTGGTGCGTCTGCTTGGTGTAACCCTCCTGCTGCAATGGGATGGTGCAGCTTTGATCTCCCTGGGCTTTGACGAATATCCTGTTTAGATACTCTGTTTTCGCACTGCGGTTCTGGACCGTATACGCTGTGTCTGCATTTCCCTGTATTTGCTGAGCGTATCAGTGAGGCGGCTATGGGATGGGACTGCAAACCTTAAGGTGTCCTAGGAAATGTAAGGTAGTATTTTGCTGGTAGCAACCATCAGACAAGGATAAGAAGGCAGGAAAACGCCAAGTCATTTGGCCCAGGCATGACCGAAGACATCAGCTACCTCCTCTGCTGCCCTGGATCCTTTGATTTCACAAACATGTCTGCAGAACCTCAGTTTTTGCTGAAAACGAAAGCCCCTCATAGGTTTTTGGTGAACGGTAACTTCTGAGCATGGCCAGTGGCAGCCGCAGGCTGTGTCGAATGCCTGTTGCCGAGTAGGACGTAACCACGCGGGCGTGTATCATTGCAAGGGCTGGATGTGAACTTGCCTTGTGTTCACTCACCAAGGATTTAATTGAATGCAAAAAGGCACGGTTGGCTTTAGCGATGCAGCAGCCTTAGGAGAATGGCAGCAAAGCCTTACGGATTGCTGCAGGCACGGAGCATTCTGGCAGATGCAGTTTCTTGGCAAAACACGCCCATGGGATGGGAAGGAGGAAAAATACGTGGTTCAAGAGAGGGTGAGAAATCCTTTAGAGCAGCAGCTCCTGGCTTCCCAGCACGGTGGGCTGGGCTGGGCGCTGCTCCGTCGGGAGCATGTTCTTAATGATGCTGACTGCTCTGGGGAGTGCTCGGAGAGCTCTTGATGAGCGGTGGTGTTACAATGGGTGATGGCGGTATGTCACCTCTTGGAAACAAGATGTTCTTCACCTTGCCTCTCCAGTGGCTGTTCTCAGCGAGTGTCGCGGCGGGGACCCTTCCCCTTCTATCTGTCCCTATCTCTGATCCACTCTTCTGTTTCTCCCTTGCAGATATTATGCAGATATAGCTAAAATGCCAGCGATCAGTGACCAGGACATGAGCGCGTACCTGGCGGAGCAGTCGCGGTTACACCTCAGCCAGTTCAACAGTATGAGCGCGCTGCACGAGATCTACTCCTACATCACCAAGTACAAGGACGAGGTAAGACGAGGCGACGGGGAGTCAAGCCTGGGCTGCGGGCTGTGTCCCTTTGCCCTCGTTTCTTCTGTCCCACTCTTTTTCCTATAAAAAAACACCCCGTGAAATGTGGGAGGGTAATGTAGTCTGTGTCTGTGCTCGAGCTGGTGGGGAAGGAAGGGTTTGGGAGATGTGGAGCCAGGTGCTGGTGTAGGCAGCGCTTTGTTCCCCGTATTTTCCGCAGTGAGTAATGTGGGAAACACCTATTTTGCTACACATTTGGCACATGAGCTCTGTGGGGCTGCAGAGTTTGTGGCGTTACCTCAGTGCGCCCCCTCTCCTGTCCGCCGCCACCGACCCGGCGCCGTGGCGGTACCAGCACTGTGTGATTATACAGCAGCGTCTGGCTCTGCTCGCCGGGGATGCTAGAGGACGTGGTGGCCTCTTCAGTGCTTGCTTTGTGAGCATCAGTAAGAATGGTTAAAAACCCCTCTGTTGTAATTTATACAAATTAACTTCGTAAAGCACGGCTCAAATCCACACCGTGCATCTTTTTATTAAAGCAATAAAATATGTAACTACAGTAAAATACGGATCTATACATATAATATGATAGTATAGGTTTTATTGTCCCAATAAAGCGGGCTGACGACTGTGTTTGAACGGTGGCTTATTTAGATGACAGAGTGCCAGAACATCTCGCTTGGAGAGAGCCGGGAGAGCCGGCCTCTCACCCCGCAGGGAGAGGGAACGCGGTCCCCGTTGTACCCTGCAGCAATCCTGAGAGGCATCTCCCAGTGCCTCTTTGAGATGTGAATTTAGGGAGTCCATGAGCAGGTTGTAGCAGATCTGGTCCCTGGGTCTAAGGACAGCAGTGGGATCAAAATCCTGGTGCGTCTGGGTGCTTTGCAGGAGTGAGGAGGAGGGGGGCCTGGCTTGCCTACAGGGATGGGAGGAAACCCTGGTGCCTGGGAAGGTGCCGTGTGGTGGTCACTGTGCAGCTGGTGGCCAGGTGCTCATGACCATGCTGGTGGGAGCTCTGTGCCTCTCCCCCGATGACTTGGGATGGCGCATCCAGGAGGCCTCCATAGCTCTGCGTGACGACTTGGCCATGAAGGGTTTCTGGGGTTTTACAGTTTGTACAACAGCTCTGTGGCTACCAAGAGAATGGAAGAGGAGCAGTCTGGAGAATCTAGATCTGCTGCAGGGCAGCCATCATCCCTCAGCTCACTTTCCGCAGGCTAAAAGTCCCCCAGGCCTTAAATAAATCCTCCAAGCCCTGGACGAGAGCAGGGAGGGGACCGTGTGGCATTACGAGCTGCTCTGTAGGGGCACAGGTCCTCTTCTTGCCCACTAACGGCAGCCTGACATCTGTTGAGTGTCTTGCTGTCGCCTGCTCTCCGAGCATCACAAGTGTGTTCACAGCTCTCAGGAACTTCTTTTATTATTTGTAATGGGATTAATAAATCGCAGCTGTTCCCTTTGTTTGTTTTCATTCATTAAGCACAATTATATGCAGCCCGATTGCACCCTCTTTGATGCAAAATGGGAGAGAATAATTTTTCCTGTTGTTCAGTGCAATAATATGCTGTCATTGGCTGTGAATGAAAATCATAATTAATTTTCATTTGGGTACTTGCATCTTGGTAATCAGTGGTCCTGGCTCCTTACAGCAGGTGACAAACCTGGGTGTCTCTCTATGCTCGGCACAGGTTTCCTTTGACTGCATTGTTTCCCTAGGGCTGAGATAAAAGAGGAGCAAATAAATGCAGGGGCAGGTTGTGAATCTTTCGACACCTCAGCGTCCCAGGATGCACGGCTGTCTTATCAGGAAAGGTGGGCGAGGGGAATAGGCTCCTCTTCCACTTCTCAGCCCAATCCTGTTTGGTTCCGGCTCAGCCACCTTTCAGGCACGTGGGGTTGTGATTTCTGCGTGAGTGTTGTTACAGCTATTTTATTCCGCGTGTAGTGTGACGACCAGCAGCTGCTGCGGAGATGGATGGCGGGGTGGTGTCCCCGGTGGCAGGTTTTGTGGCAGAATCTATGAGCTCTCCCGAGTCCAGCTGTAGCCCAGAGTCGTTGCTGCCAGGCGAGGTAAATCAGATGTGCCTGACTCTCGCTGGTGAATTTTCCCCTCCTCTGGAGCTGACGCTGGTGCCGATACGCAGCATTTCCCCTTCCTTTGGGAATAAATTCCCCATCGGGCATCTCCTACTGCCCCCGCAGGCAGGGACTGGCCTGCTCCTGTCCCAAAAAGCCTGGTGGAGAGCCAGAGGCTGGCGGTGGCCGGAGGCTGCTGCGTGGCAGCGCGGTGGATGCTGCACAGCACGCCCTACACGCCGCTCCACAACCTGCCGGCACTGCAGCAGCTCTTAATCAAAGGGAGCTGATTCCCCATTAAGAAGTTACCTGTAGGGCTCCTGATGGACTTTGCTTGCCTCCTAGTAAGTCTATTAATTATACAACAGTTTGTTTCCAATTATGCGGCCAATGAAATGGTTAATCAAGTCCCCTTTGACGGATGCCTTGATATTTAATTGCAAAAAATTTGCTCTCTCAACTAGCTCACCCGAGGAGATGAGATTTCTGTCAGGTTTGTTTTTTTAAATCGGCTTCTCTGCTCTGCTGGCATGATGTTAGTGAGACGAGACTCCTGGCTGCTGGGAGGGCAACTGCCCCTTTGTTTTATGGTTCATTACTCCCTTCTCCCCACTCCAAGCCTCGTCCTCCAGCCTCCCACTGCAGCCAGTCCTTCCCCGGCACTGGGGGCATGGCCGCGTCCAGCCCAGGGCAGGGGACCGTCCCTCCACCCTGAGATCTGTCATCACGGACAGGGGATTGTTTAGAAAAAGAGGATTTCAAGGCAGGAAGGTCGTCCTCAGATGCCTGTGGGTGCACCCCTTGCACAGGACTGAGGGCGCTCAGCGAGGCAGGCTTTGCTGGTGCACCCATCTGGTCTCCTCCTCCATCACCCCAGTGCCCCCCGAGTTGTCCACCTTGGGGAGAGACCAGGAGGGTTTTGCCACCGGCGGCAGCTGAAGCCTCATGGATTTGGTTGGTTTTCTCTCGTGGGACCAGTTCATGGCTTGATCGTGGGCTCTGAAATGCGGCCCCCACTTCCCGAGGACGTTAGAGTTTTGTCGGAGTCATGGATGTGATGGGAGGGTGGTCTTTGTCTTGCGTTTGGAGTTCACCCTCCATTTGATGATGGTTTTTCATTGTCTTCGTTCCCCTACGTGCACGTTGGCTTCTCGTTATCAAGCAGGTCCCTGGTGTTACTGCAGCCCCTTGGGGTTCGCGGAAGAACCTGTGAGGTGGCAGCACTCAAGCGATGTCCTCCACCTCGCGCCTCCTTTGGCCCTTTCCTGGCCCTGTGAGGGACGGGAATGAACGTGCACCGCTTCCCGTGGGGCCACATCCCCGTGCCCTGATGCCGTCGACGCGCCAGCGTGTCCGCGGGCAGCAAGGAGCCGCTTTGGGAAGGAGGGCATCTCCTCACCCTCTCTTCTCCCCTCTCTCCCCCAGATTTTAGCCGCGCTGGAGAAGGACGAGCAGGCCCGGCGGCAGCGGCTGAGGAGTAAGCTGGAGCAGGCGATCGACACAATGGCCTTAAGCAGCTGAGAAGGCGGCGGCGCGGTGCCAGCATCCCGGGCAGCGGAGGCGGCAGGAGGGAGGGGGCCGGCCAGCGGCAGCCACGGGCAGAAGAAGACTTTGGGGCTGGGACGGGATGGACCCGCGGGAGCCACCACGCCTCCGCACGCTTCCCACGAACGAACAAGGAAACCTCGCGCTTTAGCGGAAAAAACAAAACAAAACAAAACAAACCAACAAATCCTGATG